>CM075810.1:58707390-58794390 GCA_037975025.1 Excoecaria agallocha | reverse complement strand
GCTGCTCCTCTTCCTGCTCCTCTTGCTGCTCCTCAAATCGAATATTATTCTCTCTTAAATACTCTTCTCGTGTTGCCCAATGTCCTCCGGGCCTAGGTATCAGAATCTTCATCCTTTTCAACATTCTATTATCAATGCAAGGCAAATCTCCTAGAAGTGGCTCGCTATAAATTGGATGTTTAACTGCACCTGCCAAAACTGTAGCTACCCATCCAATAGAAATATTATCAATGTTACTCGGTATTTTCTGCAAATCCTTAATTCGACTAGCTATAATTCCGGCTCCATTAATTGCAACGCCATCCATCATGCATCTTAAAACCATTGCTTGAGAGACACTAATAGTACTGGCATTCTTTAAGTTGTTATACATAGTCTTTGCTAAAAACCTGTAGCACCCTTATCCTATAATCTGTACATATCACTTTATCCAACTCATTACACATGAGTTACTGTGTAATATAAACATATACCAACTATACAGAGAACATAAACTCAAACTTAATACCTAAGAGTGCTATACTATTAAAAACTTTTCAATGTACGTTAAATTCTTTTTACAAAATACAACAACTGTTTAACATTTTTTTACATACAATATCTCTAATACCACAAAATCTTTACTATATACAAAGAGCCCAAAATAAAAGTCTATAATTGTCTCTCTCGTTGACTTGAGTTGGCCATCCAGCTGCAGATACGACCCCAACAACCTACACGGATGAAACACCCGTGCTAAGCTATAAAGCTTAGTGGGGAACTAAAATCATGATAAACGACCACTCACAGTGATCGTCAACAAGCACACCATATGCCTCAGTTATAATAAAGCTTGGTTTCAAGAAATGAATAAAGATCCAATAGTTAAATCATATTACGGAAATCACAAAGTTCAACAATAAAAAAATTTCATTGATACTATAATCATCATATATAATAATGTAAGCTCCAAAGTCCTATGGCTTTAAATTCAAATAATTATCATGTGATTAGCTTTTGAATTGATACTAAACCGTACTAGCATAATTATCCATTATCTTTTTATCTATATTAGTATGTCTTTGATATACACTCATTAGAATTAAATGGCAAATTAACACTTTCAAATACCATGAGATATTTATAATACTACAAGCTTACTTTATATAGCATAAGTTACAAATACAAGCTTATCAATTAAACATAACAATTATACATCATTGCCAAGTTATTCTTATATACCCAGGTTATAGGTCTTAGTTATGCATACATCACACCGTAAATAACAAACACACATTTATTAAATGTGTACATATAAACAATGTGAACATATCAATATATTCATAAGAAAACTATTTCAAAAACAATGGTTGTTACCGTCTAACTCTTATAATCATTAATATGAAATATGCTTATGCAATTATAAAATTGTTGCGTCCATTAAATATTATAATACTCTTTAACCTAATAAAAATTTCTTCATATATCATGCATTGGCATACATCTAGAAAAAGACTTAATTATGATCACAAAGGCATATATATATATCATCAATTTAATCAAAGTATTAATATAATGCAAATTCATCAATTAGCAATTAGCATGCATTTTTGATACTAGTAGTATTACTTACATATATTTACTATTGGGCATTCCTATAGATGCAGGTTTTGTATGCAATAAAAGGAATTTCACATGTAGAATAATATGAAGTCAATTAAGAATTTACATGCCTTATTAAACTTTTCTTAACCTTTGACAATAAAGCCTGCACTATTCTAAAGAGGTGGATAATGGGTTATACGGTAGTACCCGAAGGTACAAAACTATTGATTATAATGGTGGCACCCGAAGGTACAAATAAGATACCTGAAGGTATTAAACGATGATCCCTTGTAGGGATAAAACTGTATGATAAATCGGTGGACCCAAACGGGGTCAATCAAATAACATGGACCGGTCAAGCGGACCCAAACGGGGTCGGCTACAACCCACACGAGGGTTGTTAAATTAACTTTAACTTTTAAACCCAAATAGGGTCACTATACTTTTAATTTCAAGTGGACCTAAATAGGTCTAAATGTTCAGAAGCAGCTGCAAAGTACCCTTATAGGCATGCCTATCTATCCACTTCCTAGACTCAACGCAGGCAGTAACATCTATTTACTTTATCTTTCATTTATTCATTCATATTCTTATATGCACATGTATTCTCTTGGGTAACTATGAATAATGTACTCATACACATGTTCATGTGTAACTTTCTGTAAATTTGTGAACATTTTCACTGTTGGGTATTACTATTTTGTACTTATAATCCCTTCAAATCAAGTAGCTATTTTACATATGTAATATGATGATACATAACATCATGCTCTATTGGGTTTCTTAAATCAATGATGTGTATGATCATGTTCACAACAGTTTAACCTATGTGTGTATGTATGTGTATGACTATAAATATACAATCACTGATAATTATACAAATGACTATAAATATTGAATATGCACATATATGTAAATATATGTTCATATAAGATGATAAGGAATCTCTGATAATATACACACGAATACGAGTATAATCAGCACAATACAATTATCTATGAATGAACATATGTCACTGTCTTCATATACTCTTTGCATAGTGGCATATAAGCGCAACATATAAGTATATACATGTAAGCATAATTTCATGTAATAAATCATGTACATAAGTTTGAATATATGTGATTATACCTATCTTTATTGTCAATCATATTACATGCTATTATAATTCAATGTGTAATCATATATACACATATTTAACATAACTATATTTAAACCAAATATAGAAAACAAATTAAAATTCTTCCTACACAAATCTGCACAGGGGCAGCTTTCTGGATCAAAATTAGGTGCCCTTTTTGGTCTAGTAAATATTATTTTTAGGCCATGTGTCCTTCTACAATTTCATTCCCCTATATGTCTTGTTTCTACAACATCAAAATTTGTCACAATATCTCATCTATAATTCAAGATATTCAAGAAAAACCATTGGCTGTTCATAAATTCAGAAACAGTTATTTTTACCACTTGTAAAATTTTTAGAATAAAATGGAGAGTTAATCAGCCTAAATTTCCTTCAACAAAATCCTGCTCCTAGGTGTCTAATTTATCCAGAATTTTACAGCATAGCTTTTTGACTTCCCTACTAAGATTTATGTCCAAAATACCACAATCTATTCCTTAACAGTATATCCAGTTTTCAAGAATTTAAAGCGAACATTAGGAACTCATACAAACATAATTAAACAAAGTTTCCTTCATACAAAATTTTAATTTATAAGTCTATTTTGCAAAGGATTCGACCTCATAGCATTCTGAGCAAAACACACAAAAATACATCATTTTTACTTCAGCCTGTTCCGAAACCGAAATTAACAGCTCACTACAATTTCAAGTGAATATTTGAATAGCTTACAAGCATATTTAGCCCTTGGTATCTCCTACAAAGTTATAGGTATGTTTCTCATGTAAAATATGAAATTGGAATCAACTCAATTGAGATTTTATAACCCAAATTATTCTGTAATTACAGCAACTAGTTCATGATACTTACATATTTCTCTTTATTAAAGATTCCTAAAATTTATTCTCATTACAATTGTTCAACATATCCTACAGAAATATTCATGTTACTTCTCTAGTTATTTACATGAAAGTATGAGAATACTAATCCCCTGTGTGTCTAATTTCCAAAACATCAAGAATTACCTTAATATCACATTTATAACTCAAGATATTGAAGAAAACTATAAGCTGTTCATAACACCAAAACAGTTTTTGTCACCAATTAGAAAATTCATAAAATAAAATGTGCACAGAATTAGATAGACTTACCTTCATAAAAGTTGTGCTCCTATGTATCTAGTTTAACCAGAATTTTAAATCATAACGTTTTGAATTTTCTACTGATAATTATGCCAAAAATACTAAGATCTGTTCTTTGACAGTGAACAACTGTTCCTACGAGATTCAAGCTAATTTTAAGAGTAGTTAGAGGCCGATTTAGAAATGCTTTCCTTCTACAAAAATATACATTAATGTCTTAATAAAACATACCAACTTGAATCATTCAATTTCCTTTTCTATAACTCAAGTTATTAACAAACTAATACAGCTAGGTCAAATGAACTTAACCCAGAATTTCAAATTCATTAACTTTTCTTCTTTCAAAGGCTACTGTTTTGGGCATTTTTGAGGACCTTAGAGGAAAAATTTCATTATTGTTATTTCTATAACATTTGTAGGCATAGAATTCCCGGTTCTAACCCAACTAATTACATCAAATTCGGAGTTCAAAAATTCAACTTATGATCAAATTAGTCATTGGAGGTCAATCCGAATTTCTGGACAGCATTTTTACATTAATGTCTAATATCTTAATATAAGTCAATATACTTATAAAATCCATAACCAACACAATATTAATGCAAGCAAGAAATAAAAGTTCCCAAACCTGGACATGCAACTCAAATCTTCTTTAAATTCTCCTTGCTCTTTACCATTTGTAACTACTTTTCCTTTACTTGTTTCTACCCTCCTCTTCTCCTTTACAACCAACATCATCATTCATTAACTTAACTTCCAGCACTTTTTCAGCATTTACCTCAACCAAAATGAGAAGAGGAAGAAGAAGAAGAAGAAGAAGAAGATGATGATGAAATTCAGTAGAGATTAATTACCTTAAAGTTATACACTTAATTGCCTTAGTAAACCATCATGAATTGTCACTTAAATTGCTTGAAAAATTCAAAGACTTTGAAAGAAAATGAGAGGAAGTAATTTCTGGTTTTTCTCCTCTCAAAATGCCGACACTTCACTCTCTCCCACACCATCTCTCATCACATGCTTATATAAAACAAGGTAAAATTCCCTATTTGGTCCTTTAAGAGTTTGCATGTCACACTATGAACAACCACCTTTTTGCATGCTATAAAGTGACCCCTCCACTAAATCTTTTTCTTAAATCAACCTTTACATTTATTCTTTTATTCACATTTGCCCCTAAATATGCCGTATTTACAAATTAACCCCTAAACTAATACTTTGTACTTCAATTACACCCTTGAATATTATTAAACCAACAATAATAATTTAATTATGACCTTATAAAATTCATACCATATAATTTACACATTTATCACATAATTATTGATAACTTAATAACATTTTTGCCCCAATTAGTATCTTAACTCTTAATAATTCACCCAATAATGCTCAATTAGACTTTAATAACATGTAATTGTCCTTAAATTCTAATAGAGCCTATTTTGGGTCCTTACAAAACCGATGAATTATTCTTAAAGCATGAGTTCGTAAAGCATGTACCTTGCATTGACCTCCTACCCAAGGCTCATTTAATTCAAGATCTTTAATTCTCTCCCAATTCTCCGCAGGTGAAGCATTTTCCAATTCCCAGGGAGCAGTTGGCACAAAGCCTAAGATTTCAAAAAATTGAGTAAAGGTCAAAGAGTATCCTTTCTTACCTAGCTTAAAACCAACTGTGCCCTCCGAATCATCTCTTCGGAAATAACATTCAAAAGAGTACAGAAGATCTCTAGCCAACTCTGGGTACACCTTTGGTTTCTTTTTTATGAATTCCCCCCAGCCAATGTTTTGAAGCAACGGTTCGATCTCATAATCCCACAAATTTCCAGCTGGGATATTGAGAAACAAATGACTTAAGTAGGCGGGCTGCACATATTTGCACTTGCTGAAATAATCAAATTTGTTAACCTTGGCCCGGTCTACATGTGATGGAATTTGTACCCCAGAGGAACTAGCGACATCAGGGTGTTTAGTCCTTCGAGGTGCCACTACAATCAAAGAAAACACAATGTAAGTATTAACTCATAACCCAAAACACACTAAAGTATGAGTGTATGAACATGTAGTGAGTGCAATGAAACACAAGTGGATGAAATGATAAGTTAATAACATATGTCATAATAGGCAGAAAATGTATGCAAAAGCTAAGCACAAAGAGGATGTAATATAATGCATATCATGTGTGAATAAGATCATGAACAACTCTTGTGAAAAGTGAATGAATTCATTATGCCTCAATGCAAATTATAAACATGCCATCCAAAGAGTGAAAGTTAAAAAAATTTTAAAGAAAAACTCATTGAAGCATTTTATTGAACATGTTGTGAGCACAAGTTTGAGCATGAATTTCAAAAGCATAACCAAGAGTGTTTATTATCCCATTATATATTAACCATCTATTACATGTAATCAACAATCATAATCATCCAAATAAGCAAAAACAGTAAACATGCACACAATATGTGAAGTGCAAATTATCCGAAAATCTAAATTTTTATTGAAAAAATATGCACAAAACACAACCATTGATGCCAAACAAATAATAATGAAGGAGTAGAGGAAATAAATACTTACTTGGAAGTGAGAAATTCACCCAAAAAAATGTAGTGCAAAGTGGAGATGGTGTGTGAGAGGTGCAAAAACCCTAGAATGATAATGAAAAATGTAAAGAAACAAGTGATGAATGATGGAAGAGAGAAGAAATTGAAGGTGGAAGCTAATGGAGATGAGGAGTGTTGGTAGAGGGTGAAAATCCGTGGGCACGGGTGGAGATTAGGGTTGATGAAGCGTGGACACGGGTTAGAGTGAAGAAAGAATGAGAAGTGAAGCAAAATATGAAATCGTGAAATGTATATATATATCAAGTTGGGACGTGGCCACGTGAAGTTCCAAAGAAGAACCACACGTGGTCACGTGCGGGATTGTTCTTGTACAAGGCGTGGCCACGTGTGGTTTTGTACAAAAATCCACATGGTCAATTGAATGAAAGTAATGATTCCAGAACTTCTAGGCGTGGCCACGTGATTTCTTGTAAAAGAACACACGTGGTCACGTGTTTAAAAATTGTTTTCTTCCTTTTCCAACCCGTGGCCACGTGATGGCATAGGGAAAGCCACACGTGGTCACGTGTCTGTACTGCTTTCTGCCTATCTTCTTCGATACATACCCATTCACTTGACTTTTAAATGCACATATCTCCATTTTAAAACCTTGATTTACTTACTCTTTTCATGAATCAAAACACTAAATAAAAACATGCATAAATCAAAACACACAAACATGCAAAAACACAAATTTGACTGAAAAGATAAATGAGATAGAAAGGTGTAGTTCTGAGTTTTTGGAGTCTCCAGCTAGACTCTCCAAACCGATTTTTAAGTATCCTTAAGAACCATGGTTGGTTCAGCAACCTCTTGTTGTCCGATTTGGTATGGTTTAAGTTGCTTTGATTTCAGCTTCCTTTTGATCTTTTCTTTATAAACTGTTGCATTGTCATATAACCATCCTTTAATTTTGTCATGTTCATTGAACCTTCGTTGAGTTTGCACTATCGGCTTAAAATTATCTTCTTTGGGTGTATGATGTGTGCAATAATTGGAGCTAATCCCTTTTAAGTCGGACGTTGCCCAATCAATTTCTCCTATGTGTTTCTTGAGGATTTCAATGAGCATTTCTTCTTCCAACCCTGTCAATAAAGTTGAATTAATTATTGTCTTAGCATTATCATTTAGAAATATATAATTCAAATGAGATGGAAGTAATTTGAGTTTAGAATCTCCCTTAGGAGGAGATGGTTCGTCCTCCAATTCATCATGTTCACTGTGCTCTTGTTCCAGAATTTGTATCAGCTTCATCTCTTTTGCTTCTAACTCTTCCATTTCCTTGGGATGCATTAAGCAACTTTGAAGCTCATCATTGAGAATGATTTCCTCTTGTTTTGCGTTGACACATTCTTGAATTTCATCAACAAAACAAATGGACTCTTCAAAATCATATGAGGGGTATTTTAAAATTTTATTAACATTGAAACTCATCTTCTCCTCGTTAAATCTTAAAGTAACGGTTTGTCCATGAACATCTATTAAGGCTCTTGCTGTGTTCAAGAATGGCCTCCCAATAATTAAAGGCACTTTTTTATCCTCTTCCATGTCCATCACCACAAAATCTACTGGAAATATAAAATTCCCTACTTTAACCAACAAGTCTTCAATGATTCCCTTTGGCCTTTTCACCGATCTATCCACCAATTGAAGCGTCATTCGGGTTTCCTTCAAATCACCTAGATTCAATTTCCTGCAAATTGAATAAGGCATTAGATTAATACTAGCACCCAAATCACATAAAGCATTGCCAACAAAATTTCCCCCTAGTTCACAAGGCAATGTAAAACTACCTGGATCTTCCAATTTTTCAGGAATTTTGTTGGTTAATATAGCACTACAATTACCGGATAATTGAACTGTTCCTATTCCTTCTAGCTTTTTCTTATTAGTACACAATTCTTTCATAAATTTAGCATATTTAGGCATGTGTAATAAAGCTTCAGCAAATGGCAAGTTTATATGTGGCTTTTTAAACATGTCTAAAAATCTACTTAATTGTTCATTTTGTTTCTCTTTCCTAGCTAGAACCGAAAATGGTAATTGAAATTCATCAAGAACAGTGGATACAAGCTTTTCTTTACCTTTACCCTTCTCAATTGTAGAGGTGCTCTTTGATTATTTTCAGAGTTAGGAACACTTACCTCCGTTGTCGATTCCACCTTTTCAGAAGATTTCTTACCAAGTTCAGTCTTTTTTAACTCTTTCCCACTCCTTAAAGTGATTGCTTTGGCTTCCTCCTTTGGGTTTCGATCTACATTAGATGGGAATGTCCCTTGTGCCCTGTTGGATAAAGAACTAGCAAGTTGCCCCATTTGGTTTTCTAGATTCCTAATGGATGCCTCTTGGTTTCTCATCCAAATATCTTGCGACTTCCATCTAGCATCTTGAATAGCTAAAATAGAGTTTTGGGAAGCCATAAAATTTGCAATCATTTCCTCAATATTAGATTTCTTTTCTTGTGGAGGAGGAGGTTGAGTTTTTTGAAAACCGGGTGGTTGGTGGTATGCTTGTGAAGGATATTGATTTGGATAATGAGGTGGAGCTTGGTTATGGTATGGATGTTGATTATTGGAAGCTTGATTGTGGTTGAATTGGGGTCTAGGATTGGGGTTAGAAAAAGACCCTTGATTTCCTTCCCTCCATGAAAAATTTGGGTGGTTTCTCCATCCCGCATTGTACGTATTGCTATATGGATTCAAGGCATTGACTTCTTCCATCATATTCTCAGCATTCTTCATTCCCATATGTCCCGAAATTCCTGCATAAGAATCAACTTCATTAGACAACATAGAGACATTTTTAGATTTGAGCTCATTAATTTCTTTTAAATGTCTTTTTTCCATTAATTCCAATTGAGCTTTTAACATTGCAATTTCATCAACATTATGAACTCTCTGTTTCTTTTGAGTTGCTCTTGAGCTTGCCCATTGAGCATCATTGGTGGCCATCTCATCAAGGAGTAGAAATGCGTCCTTAGGAATTTGATTCATGAAGCTTCCATTGGAGGCTGCATCTAGCAAAGATCTTGTTGATGGATGAGCACCTGCATAAAATATATGTATCAAATGAAAAATAGGAACTTCATGATGAGGGCAACTTTTTAAGAGTCTTCTAAATCTTTCCCAAGCTTCATGGAATGGCTCCTCATAAAACTGCTGAAAATCACTAATTTGTTTCCTAATGAGGGCGGTTTTAGTAGGTGGGAAAAACTTGCAAAGAAATTTCTCTTGCATTTGTTGCCAAGAGTGGATGGATTGATTTGGTAGCATTTGAAGCCAATCCCTAGCTTTTCCTATGAGGGTGAATGGGAAGAGTTTCAACCTAATTGCATCAGTTGATACATTAGGAATTTGCACAGTGTCACTCACTTCTAAAAACATATCCAAATGTTGTGCAGGATCCTCTATATCTGAACCCGAAAATTGGTTTCTTTGTACCATAGTGATGGTAGCAGGTTTAATCTCAAAGGGTTGGTGGTGAGGGATTTTAATAGTTCTATGCTCTTCATTCCACCTAGGAATAGCATAATCCCTTATGGTTCTAGGTCGATATCCATTTCCGGGAGCTTGATGGGGTATGTGTTGCTCTTCTATCCTAGGCGGTGGATCATTCATAGGTTGTTCAATTTCTGGATCGTTCATATTGCCTCTTCTGTTCCTATGGAATGTCCTCTCAATTTCAAGGTCTAATGGCAAGATGGGGTTGTCTCTCACCATAAACCACTAATCAACCAAAAAAGAAAATAAGAAAAGAGATGGAAAAGAGAAGAAAACACACAAAAATCACTTTAAAATCAAAGTAAACAAACAAACGCCAATGTGTTCCCCGGCAACGGCGCCAAAAACTTGACCGGTGTCTAGCAAGTGTACTAGATCGGCTTAGTAATATAGGGAAATAAAATTATGACCCAAAATATCGAACCCAAGGAAAACTTGTGCTTGCTTGTGCTATTTCAATTTCAAAACCAATTTTGTGTGTAAAGAGAGAAGAGAAATCCCAAAGTTGTGATGTTTTGAAAACTAAGTTAAAACGATTGCAAAGACTAAAGTAAATAAGAGATCTATTTGAAAACAAGTAAATTGAATGAGTTAAAAATCAATGATAAAAACAACTTTCACTAAAGGACTATCCACCTTAACAAGTATTGTTATGACTTAATTAAACAAAAACATACAAGTGATCATGGAAAATTCAGTTTATTAAACCCAAATAACTTTGTTCAAGATTATTATTCCAAGTATTAAATTCCCTTATTCAGAACAATTCAAAACTTAGCATAAAGAACTTAATCAATTTTGCTAGATGTCTATTAAAACCTTTCTCAAGAGAATTAACTTCCACCTATTCTTGGTTATACTTTTCTTAATCTTAACTTACTCAAATTAACACAAAATTATAGCTTATTCAGATTATAACCATGTATTAATCCAACTAAATTAACCTAAGAGCATGCAAATCATTAATCAACTTAAACCAATTAATTAACCAATTCTTAATCAAGTTAATAATCAATTCAATATTGAGAAAAGACAAGACTATTTTAAGAACCAAGAAATAATCAACTTGTATTAAATTTTAAGAACAAACTCAAGTCATGTCAATACAAGTAAAGGATTCAAGTATCCTTTAGCAAAAGTAAAGAAAACTACTCACAAGACATTCTTAAAAACTAAAAACAATGTTTTGGAAAAAATTGTAAAAATAATGAAAACAAAGAAAGCTTAAAACTAATTCTAAGGCTTGATGATGATGAATGATAATTCTCTCCTTCTTCTGTGTTTTGGACTCCTATTTATAGGCAAAAGAAGACATGGATTCCTTCTTAAACTCTGAAAACCAAATAGGAAGTAATTTCTGCTCAAAATAGGAAGTTCGTAAATCCTTCGCGCAATTGGAGAATCAAATCACGTGGCCACGCCTCACTCTTCCTTATTCTTCACGTGGCCATGCCTCATGTGAGTCTTCTTCCACACGTGGCCACGTGATTTCTTGTGTAAGAACACACGTGGTCACATGCTTCATATGTCTTCTGTAATTCTCCCTTTCACATGGCCATGTGTATCTACTCTTTAATTCCTTCTTTCCCTTCACATGGCCACGGCTTCTCAAGCTTACTTATTCACGTGGCCACGTGTGAATCTCTTCAAGAATTCACGTGGTCACGTTTCAGGGCTCTGGACTGTACGCCAACTTTTCTTACATCAATTCTTCAAATTTGCAATTTTGGCCCTAAACTTTGCCCTTTTATGTCTAATTAACCCTGAAAATCAACCAAAACACATAATTAACCTTAAAATCATAAATAATACAAATTAACTCTAAATTAACCTAAATAAAACCAAAACAACTAAATAATTTAACTAAAAACATATTAAGAACTATATATATTTCGCACTTATCAGTGTTCATGGTTAGTGCCTTTCTAAGAAATCCTTGAAGAAATACTTGCATGTGGATTTTTTAAGAACAAGTTAGTGTATGTCTATAAGGTAATTAACTTAATTTAATACTTCTTCTTCTTCTTCTTCTTCTTCTTCTTCTTCTTCTTCTTCTTCTTCTTCTTCTTCTTGTTTTGGTTGATAGTAGATTGAGTTAAATGCTGAAAGTTTGTGTTAATGGATGAAATTATTATGAAAGGAAAATAAGGAGAAAGTTAGGATCATTAAGAAGAAGAAGAAGATTACAAGGGTATAAGAGAAGATTTGAGTTGCATGATCAGGTTTGGAAACTTATTCTTCATGCATGTGTGTAGATATAAATGTTTATGCTTGGATTACTTAATTTTAATGGTAATTTAATAGTTTTTTTAGGGTTAATGAGAGATTAAATAGGAAAAAAGTCGTGGTTTTGAATGTTGAGGAAAAACTGGGTGTGTTTTTTGTAAACCAGGCTACTTATTTTGTCCATATCTGGAGTTGTAGACCTCAGATTGAGGTAATTTAAAATTCTGGCTAAACTAGATTCAATTATCCACAATTCATTAGAAGGAGTCGTGGCTTGATTCTATTGTTAAGGAACTCATAAAATTCGTACAATTGAACTATTTGAGTGTATAGACAGTTTTGAACAGTTACCAATGGTTTAACCATAACTCCTTTTATTTAAGCCATAATTGAGTGAGGTTTGATTCTATGTAAACTTGATAGAAAGATAAATAATTTTGTGGAAGAAACCTAGCCATAAATCTGCCCTCTAAATAATTTATATGATTTAATGAAATTGTAGTGAGCTGTTATTCTAAGTTTTGGATCAGATTGTGGAAAAAATGATATATCTCTTAGTATAGTGAACGAATGCTATTAGGTTTGATTATGTAAAAACTATACTTCTAAAACTATACTTTTTATGAAGAAAGCAAAGCCTAATTCTGTCCTTAAGCTTGTTTAATTTTGGCTTGATTCCGGACCTATACACAGCACTGTCAATAGGAACAGTATTTATTAAGGTGTAAATATCTTGAGTTCTGGAAGTGCTATTGAAATTATTTTTGATGTTCTAAAAATGGGAAACATAAGGGATCATGTTTGTAGAAGGACAATTTTGCTAAAAATGACATTTTTCAGATAAAAAATGGCATATAATTTGTATTTGAAATTCTGCCACTGTGCAGAATTCTAAAGGCAGAATTTTCAATATTTAGTTTTAGATGTTGTTATGTTAAATCTATGTATACATGAAAATACACTGATTTACAAATAGCTTGTAAAATATTTGATTGAAGTTTTAGGTATATACATGTATGTTAAAAAACATGTACATGTTTGATTATGTGAATTTATGCTTATATATATATATATATATATATATATATATAATCAAATGATAGTGTATGTTTTTATACAATCATTCAACTATGAAATTGGTAATGAAATGTTCAAGCATGATAAATGAAATTTGATGCCATAAAATGTATATAGAGTTCAATTTTTGAAGAAGAAAACATGAATATATAAATACTTATACATGAATGATGGAAGTTGTATATATATGAACATACATAATTGTCCATATGGATGCGTATGATTTATATTACCTCAAATTGAATGTGCATGTATATACATGTCTAAAACATTAAAAATATAAATGCTGATATCATCACGCATGAACATAATTAAGATGCTGGAATGGGATAATATATATTTATATATGCCAATAAAGTTTTTAAAGAACCTTAATACTATGAGTTATAACTATAACTATATGTAAATGAATACCTAATATATGTAGATAGGATATATATGTGATAGTTAGATATTATTATGTTATCATAAATGATCATTTGGTTTTAAGGTATGTGGACCAAGAAAATTGAAGCATATAATGTTATGTATACTTGTATGCAATGATGATACTATCTTGTTGTTTACATATTGATGAACTTAAAGTTATTGTACTTAGTTATATGACCTAACTTTGATTGGGTTAATATATATATATATATATATATATATATATATATATATATATACATACATACATATATATACATGAATGTCTAAATGACACTATACTAAATAATATACATGTTTGCTATTAATTTATTGAGGTTAATGTTGTGTATAGCTGAAATGTCAACTTTACATATATGAAGAAGTAATGCTATTAATAGAATATATGTGTGCTTATAGCATAAATGTGATTATACATGAATGGGTTTAAATCTCGAAATATTCTTTTACTTAATTATGACATAGACATGCATATGCATTTACATATAATTATGATTTCTATAATTATATCATATAAGTATGATAATACAAAGCTTATATAAGTCTGAATTTATAATCATAAACAAAAGTGTTCTTAAGTATATGATATGTTTAAAAGAAATATGGAAATATAGATATGTGGGCATGTATACTTTGAATAGAGGCGCTTAATATAATGAGATGATAAATGTTGTTTACAGATGTGATATTGTGGAAATACATGCCATGATCTCCTTATAAATAAAGGATAGTAATGTTGAAAAGTGGAAGTAGTCTTATAATGTTTATCTTACATAGTTTATGTGAGTATACATTTTTATAAGTGTATACATATAAATATGATTAAACTTATGTGAATAAATATAAAGTAAAGCAAAGTGAGTTTTTAAGAAAGGATTTAATTGCCTGCATTGAGTCTAGGATGTGGATAGATAGGCATGCCTATAAGGGTACCTTACAGCTGTTTCTAAATAGTTTTGACCTATTTAGGTCCACTTGAAATTAAAATTTAGATTGACCCTGTTTGGGTTTAAAAATTAGAGTTGATTTTAACAAACCCATTTGGGTTGTAGAAACTCAAAGGTTAAGAAAAAGTTTAATAAGACATGAAAATTCTTAATTGACTTCATAGCATTCTACATATAAATTCCTTTTGTTGCACATAAAATCTCACATCTAAAAGAATGCCCAATAATATATGTATCTATACTGCTTGTATCATAAATACATGCTAATTGTTAAATAATGAATTTGCATTATATTAATACTTTGATTATATATATATATATATATATATATATATATATATATATATATATATATATATATATATATATATATATATATATGCCTTTGTGATCATAAACCTTATTTCTATATGTATGCCAATACATGAATAACTTCTGGAATATAAAGTAAGGCTATAGTAATATAATAATCTCATGGTAATTGGAAGTGTTGTTTTGTTATATAATTCTAATGTGTGTATATATCCAAGACATACAAGAATAGATATAAGATAATTTTTATGTCTGTGAAGATTGTTTATGAAATTAAAAATAGATAACTATACTTTCATGATTAAGCATTGATTAATAAAATAAGAATTTTATCAATGGTTGAACTTAAGTCCAAAGGATGTTGGAACTTGTGTGATTATATTTGGTGAAGGAAACGTCAGTGCAAATTTTACCATTGAACTTTATGATTTCTATAAGTGAATGTAAATGTTTAATTTCTTTCATTTCTTGAAATAAATCATTGTTATATTTGAGTTATGTTGTGTGTTTGTTGAAGATCACTGTGAGTGGTCATTTATCATGATTTAGTTTTCCACTAAGCTTTATAGCTTAGCACGAGTGTTTCATCCATGTAGGTTGCAAGGCTAGGACTTTCTCGCAGGATTGATATCTGTAGTAGGTTGGCCAACACAAATCTTTGAAGATTATAAATTATATAGTCTTCTTTTTGATTTCTTTTTTGTATTTTGAGGGTTTTATGTTGTGTTGGAAATCTTATAAAAGTACAGCTATTTTGTAAGATGTTAATCAGTTGTTAAATTATGTAAAGAGACTCTAATGTATATTGTAAAGTCTTATTAATATAGCACTCTTATGGATTAAGTATGAATATCAGTTCTCTATGTAGTTGGTATATGTTTATATTGCACAGTAAAACATGTGTAATGAGATGGATAAAATGATATGTATAAATTATAGGATAAGGGTGCTACATAAGCAGTATGGGGGATGTAACAACAAATTGGACGATAGGTTGGCTGGATTTTTTGGAGCAGGGAAAAGTAATTTAGTTACAAGGCATCACAACCATCCATGGGACTCTGCCATCCTTAAACCATTGGATAGATGGTCACTTAGAACCACTTCTAACTGAACAACAAAAATCCTTTCATCCTTCTTCCAAAGACTTGAACCATTTAACCAAACCTCAGAAACATGGTATGGGAATTCTATTCTCCAAGTATGAAATGATGTTGCTTAAAATGGAAGGTTTACCTCCTAAATGAGTGGTGGCATATGCAATTCCATACCCATACCATCATAAGTTTGAGATTGAGTTGCAGGTCAGTGATATGCTGGAGAAGGGAATAATTAGGCACAACCAAAGCTCTTTTTCAAGCTGATCATTCTGGTTAGCAAAAAAGACTAATCCTAAAGGATGTGTGTGAACTATAGGACTCTCAATAAGGTTATAGTGCCTGCTAAGTACCCCATTCCTGTCATTGAAAAGCTATTTGACGAATTAGGAGGAGCAAAGTACTTCATCAAGTTAGACCTCAAATCGAGGTACCATCAAATTCACATACTTGAAGGAGATATTAAGAAGATAGCTTTTCAAATCCATAATAAGCATTACAAATTCTTGGTAATGCCCTTTGAATTGACAAATTTTCCTGCTACGTTCTAGTCTACCATGAATGATATATTTCGACCCTTGTTAGGCTAATATGTGCTAGTGTTCTTTGATGACATTTTGATCTACAGCCATACACAGAAGGAGCATTTGCAGCATGTAGAGCTTATCTTAGGAATTTTAATAGCTAACCAGTATGTAGTCAATAGTAAGAAATACAGCTTCGGCCAGTGGTCAGTTGAATATTTAGGTCATGTGATGAACGGGAAATGAGTGTTAGTAGATTCTAGAAAAGTGAAATCCATACAGGATTGGTCTACCCCAACTATAGTCAAATGAGTAAGGGGTTTTTGGATTCATGGGTATTATAGAAAATTCATTGAAGGGTACAACAAAATTGCTAAACCATTGACCTAATTGACAAAAAAAGATGGTTTTCATTGGAATGTAGCGGCCCAATAAGCTTTTCAACTTCTCAAACATAAGTTGACATCTGCTCCCTTGTCAACATTACCTAATTTTTCCAAGCCATTTGAGTTGGAGTGTGATGCATCGAGAGGAGGTATAGGGGCTGTGTTCATGTAGGATCGTTAACTAATAGCCTATTTCAGTAAGGCATTATTTCACAAGAATCTTAATAAGTCGGCAAATGAGAAAGAGATAATAGCCATTGCTTTAGCAATTCTCCATTGGCAACAATATTTGTTAGGGCAGTCATTTATTGTGTATACCAACCAGCAAAGCATCCGATAGTTGCTTCATCAAAGAATTACCATAACCGACCAGTAAAATTGGTTGGCAAAGCTAATGGGGTATAAGTTTGATGTTCACTACAAACCTGGAATGGAAAATTATGTGGTGGATACCCTATTTAGAGTGACTGGGATTGCAAGAGAGTTGCCAACTATTTTAGTTAGGCCTAGTTAGTTGGATAGGCTGGAGTTGAATCATGGACTCGCCAGTGATCCACACCTTCAGCGCATAATTGCAGATTTAAGGCAGAATCCTCTCTCCCACCCTGTATGGAATGCTAAGATAGCCTCTTCTTTAAAAATAGGTTAGTCATTCCTAATTTGTCTCATTGGATTCATACACTCTTGGCTAAATTCCACTTAGGCCCTTATGTGGGGCATCATGGATATTATCGCACTTATAGGAGATTGGCCTCCCTCTTTTATTAGGTTGGGATGACTAAAATAGTGCAACATTTTATTCAATCTTGTGACATTTTTCAGAGGTACAAAGCATCAACATTAGTTCCTAGAGGTTTGCTCCAACCTCTGCCAATTTAGGAAGAGATCGCAAAGGATTTCATCATTGGATTGCCAAGATCCAAGGGTTTCAATACCATTTGGATGGTGGTGGATAGGTTGTCAAAATACACCCACTTTATTCCTTTGAAACATCCTTTCATGGCTAGACTCTTGGCTGAGATCTTTTTTTGGGAAATTATCTAGCTTTATAGGTTACCAAAGTCCATCCTTAGTGACAGGGACCCTTTATTTATTAGTAGGTTTTGGTAGGAAATCTTCAAATTGTAGGGTATTAAGCTGAATTTTAGTTCTACCTACCATCCTCAAATCGACGGCCAAATCGAGGTGGTGAACAGGTGTGTAGAAATATATTTATGTTACTTTGCTACTGATCAGCCCAAAACCTAGTCTTTATGGCTATCATGGGCAGAATTTTGGTACAACTCTACCTACCATGTGTCAACTAACAACACTTATTTTGAAGTGGTCTATAGTCGTAAGGCACCAATTATATTTCAATTTGTTTTCAAAGAAATTCAGGTGCTAGTAGTGGGAAGGGATTTGTTCAATGAGGCTTTGCGATAGTTGATATCCTATCTAGCATGCGCTTAATGTAATTTAAAGAGCACATATGACCACCATCACCGATCTATGGAGTTCTAGGAGGAAAACCAAGTGTATGTCAAGCTTCATCCTCACCATTAACATTCTTTAACTTCTAAAATTACTTCTAAGTTGGCTCCCCAATTTTATGGCCCTTTTCCTATTCTTCAACGTATCGGTCTATTGCTTACAAGCTGGAGTTACCACATGGAGCTAAGATAAACCCTGTATTTCATTGTCCTTATTGAAGAAAGCCATCAAAATAGCTATTGTTGTTACTTCTTTTCCTGGCATTTTAGAGCCAGAGGAGGCCTTCTCTCCTACTCCTCTTTGCATTTTAGCAAGATGCACCATCCGCAAACATAGAGAAACTATTTCCCAATGGTTGATTTAGTGGGATGACAGGGGAATAGACAGCACTACTTAGAAAGATGAGTTTACCATTCGCAACTAATCTCTTTATTTTTGTCTTGAGGATAAGACTGCTTCCCCATCCGGTGGCACTAATGAAGAAGTTGTTAGTAGGGAAGATACTCAAGCCTTTAGGCCCATAGTTTGGAGGGTTACATCGGGAAATCCAACAAGAAGGCTGGACAGGAGGTAGAGGATGAGCTAGCACCAGTCAGTTAGGAATGGGCCGGACAAGTATATATATATATGTACATGTATGTATATATGTATGTATGTATGTATGTATGTATGTATGTATTGTTATGAATTAGCGGGGAGTATGAAAAAGTATTATTATTTTCAATTGAGTGTGAGTACGGGAAAGGAAAGAGCAGCGTGTTTGGCTGTTCTTCCTTGTAGCTAAGGCCCATGGTGTTATTCCTTTAATTTTTATTTTCCATTTGGCTGTAACACAAATAAATAGGCTCTCCTGTAATTAATTTCCTTACACATCAATATACAGTCCTTTAGTATTTGGTTATTGTTGAGTGTGTTTGGCTGTGTTGATTATCCATTTTCTTATCAATTATTGCTTGATGGAAGAAATATAAAGGTACCTTAATAGTTTATTATCTTAATTTGTTAGTTAGCTATGGTACTTGATCATTCTTTATGGATTAAGTGATAGGCATTAGGCCATTGAATTTAAATGTTAGTAATGATAGTATATAGTAGGACCTAAACAAAAGATTATGTATGGGAAATTATAGTGGTGTTGTTCCTTCATAGATTCCTAGAAATCTAATACACATGGAGGCACCAAATGCTTAATGTTGCAATTGGTGGTTATATATCAATTGCCAGTGATTTTAGGGGCTATAGACTCTTTGAGCAGCTTGCTGAGCCTGACAAAGCGATTTTCATGGATCTTGTTCATGATGTTCTTGCCCTTGACATACTTTAAGTTTGTAAGGATAGTAGATTATATTATTATTAAATACTCCTTTTAATGATAAGCATACTGTTGTCTTCAATCTAAATAAAGTAACATAGAAAGGGAAAATTGACTTCTAAAGAGTTTCAGACCAAGATATAGATGGATTTGAGTTGAATTTACAACTGAAAGCAAGAGATTATAAGCTTAAATAGGGATTAATGAGATATAAGTAGAATTGTTAAGGAGTAATGGGGTTATAAGTTCTATTGCAGGGAGGTAATGCAGGAGTAGGCCTAAAGATATTCTCAAAAGTACCAGAAGTATATGGCTCATGTTCTTGGTCTTCTGATGTCAAAAGTAGTTTGTAAAACTTAAAGAATTGGTGGAAGGAAACAAGGTGAGCATTCCTTGCTGATGCTTTTATTCCATCATTAAGCACCAAATTAGAAACAATACTTGAATCACGTCTCTTGGAAATGTCACCATTTTGCATTAGTTGCAAAAAAGTAATTGTATCTTGCTTAAAAGTCCAGCCACCTTTTCCACTTTTATGTTTATATTATCAAAGTGTTAACACTTATGTGCCATGATTATCTTCTTGTTTGCTGCCAAACTAGGTAATGGTTTAAAGTATATCTGGTATTTCCTTTTTACATTGTCTCCTCTGTTTAGTATATTGATATCCATAATTTGAGAAACAAATTTGAATTTTAATATTATTTGTGAATGTCATGGAATAATAAATTACTTGATTCAGCAAATAAGGAAAGTTAATAATAAGTCTTGATTTATAAAAATTATTGGCTAAGAATTATTACGTCATTTATCATCATTATCTTTTTATGAAATTGGAAATAGATAGAATGGATTTGCTTTTTTAATCTATGAATATTTGAATTGAATGTTCTCTTTTACAATTAGATTTTAATATCAATTCGAATTACAAGGATTGAAAATTTAAATTATTTTTGAATCTCAATATTCAAATCGTTGTAGGTACCTAATGCATCTCCTACAACTGCTTTTGCAAAGCTCTAATATGTATGGAGTAGCAATGTTGGATGCATGTGAATAGATAAAGGCGAGAATGGAGCCTATTGCTTAAAAACATAATTTTAACTTATTTGCTCAGGTAGCCTTATTCCATGCTTTTTGGAAAAGAAATTTTGCATGTATGCTTTCAAAGAAAATGCTTGGTTTCACATTCTTTTAGTTTTCCGAATTATTGCTCAATGTTTCTTTAAAATTTAACTAGTGGAAGACCTTAGCATGCTTATATGTTAGTCTTTTTGTGTGTCATTCTCTAATGAAATTGAAAGCTTTATAAAAGAAAAATGGAAGATACTAGGAAATTTTAAACCACTAATATGAAGAATATTTCTGGACTATGAGCTATGGAATAAAAAATTATGTTACTCTTTCATACAAGGAAATATCTGAAAGTAATTTAGTTCATATAGTACTGCATTCTTTAGTTTTTAATTATCTTTTAAATAGCTACTCTTTAAATATCTTACAACCTTAGTCTTTACTTGCCACTATATATAGTTATAACTCAACATGTTTTAAATTTTTTACAACTGGTGAGTGCATGCTATGTGCAGAGAATATATACCTTTCTGCTCATGGATTTTATATTACACTAGAGATTGGCTTTGATTGGACAATCGGTAAAGGAATCCCATTTAGGTACTACACTTATGGGGCTACCTTTGTTGAGGTATACATAATAGTATTTTTTTTAAAAAAAATCAATAATATTTTAGTAAAGGAATAGCAACGAAAACTCAGTCGTAAATTTTTTTAGAATGGTGCCTGAATTTACCAACAAAATTACAAATTCCATTGCTAAATTTACCAACGGAACTTGTAATTTAGCAACAAAAATATTATTCCGTTGGTAATTTTGATCGATTCATGGAATCCTACATTGGTTGGATTTTGCAAAGGAATTCAAATTTTGGTTGCTAAATTTAGTAATGGAAATCAATTTTCGATGCTAAAAAATAGAAACTGTCAAATTTGCAACCACTTGTTTTGTTGTTATTTTTCGTTAGCAATGAAAATTCAATAATTTTCTTGTCTATTTGATTATTTTCTTGTAATGAACCTCTAACTCTCGTACCTATGGAAGAATATACATTTGTGGCTACTGAAAAAATACACCATGAAAGTCTTCAAGACTACATGGAAGATAGCTTATGGTAAAGTGAAATTCGTGACTAAAAGAAAGCAAAAAATTATCTACCAGGACAAAAAAGAAGCAAGATGTATTCCTTTTAAGATACCATATGGTAGATGTTAGAGATTCCTAGAACTATCCTATTGGGAAAAATTCTGGAAGGAATAAAACAGTCGCCTCCTCCTTCTCTTTTGAACAAATCAAACGTGGATCGAGTTTGATAGCTCGAGTTTTAAGGCTAAAGGGATATCCTGAAAGGATCTTTCCCCAAAAATCGATAGAGCCGATAGGAAAAGTAGACCTAATATTGAAGGAAGATGAAATTGTTCGTGCTAATATTAAAGAAAGATAAAATGTCCCCCTTCCTCAATATCACACATCAAGGACAAACCCTCACAGTTGCTCCATAAAAAGGATGTGGGAGGGATAAAGGATCACCTGTACATGCTTTGGTAATCAAAGATATGGATATTGATGCACTTGCTTTACTAGTTCTTCTATTTAAGTAGTCTAATGGGAGAGAAACTAGAAACCCTATCAAAAGAAGGGAAGAGGAGAAATCCAAGTGAGCAGGGACATTCCTTCCATTCGAGGGATTCAATGATAGTAAAAAACAATTGATGAATCCCAGAGATGACCGCAAAATAGCACCCTGTGGATAAAAACAATTGGAGAAAAAACAAAGAGAGAAAGCCCGATCAAAAGATCGACAAACATATGTAAAACATCTTGATCAAAAAATCGACGAACATATGTATAATATTCTGATCGAAAAATCGATGAACATATGTAAAATCTCCTATTATGCAAAGCACCCATTACATTCTGGAAGACCCTCTCCTATTCATATCATCGCTATTAGAATGTCTAAAATTTCCTAACCAAAAAGTAGATGAAAATTTTACATGATTCTGGCCACGTTCTTCCAATCAAGATTGTAAATATATCAACATACAATTCAATAATAAAGAGAAAAGAAATCTTTTAAAGATTCTCAAAATAATATTGCAAGTTTACAAAGAGGAATTTATAATCCTGTGAATGCCACTACTCTTTCCCAACCTTTAAGATGATGCAAATACATCCCACTTGTGGCACATCAGAACCTAGAAAGTGAGAGAAGAATAGCCATGGCTTGAGTAAATGAGGACGAAGGAAGCAACAAAGGATAAGAAATGCATCATCTGACACATTAGGTGATGCCATGATAGGTAATCAGTCGACCAGTCATTTGTTTTCCTAAAATTGTAATGTCAAAGCAAAGCAAGAAATAATCAAGAGGCTTTATGAGAAAAATAAGAGCAAGTAGCAAAAGAGCAAAAAAAGGTAGAGAGGGATAAAATGATAGACAAAAAAAATCAACTCTATTTATAAAAGTTTGAAGGTACACCCGGCAATCCTAATAAATGAAGAGTCTTAGAAAATAAATAGCCGTAATAAAAATCCACAAATCGAAAATAGGCATTTAATTAGCATTGGTTTCTAAAAGATGCTGTCAAACATAGCCATTCAAGAAGAAATTATCAAATTAACTGATGAGGAATAAACATTAGGTAGTCAAAGGCTTAAAAGCACCGATTATGATCGGAAGTACAAAATAAAAGTTATTGCTTGGGTTGACCATCGACATTAAGAAAGAATACAGATCTAAACAGATCAAAGTTGCTAGTCCGATCAAAATAAGAAGGGTAAACAAATGTAGAGGACATAAACTCCTTCCAAATAAAAAAATATATATAAAAAAAGATAGACGGATACCTAAGCAAGCACAAAAATCATTGACAAAAATAACAAATTGATCGATCAAAACAAAGTCATCTCTGAGCCCAATAGTTATAAAGGATTAAATAACGGCCACGGGTTCAAAAAAACTAAACCCATCAGAGCAAACTTATGAAATGACACCTTTATAAGATAAGTTTAAATGCTATCATTTCTCATAGGTTTCATTTTTTAGTAATATGTCATAAAGTTGATATATAAATAAAAATGAAATTCGTGAAAATACAAGGTATACAGGTACAATGTTTTTTTTCCGTTTAAGAGTATATAGTAAAGAACTTCTCCATTCAAGAGTACATAGTAAAGAGATTTTTCACTAAAAAAAGGAATAGGGAGAATATAGTACAAGATATCTCTACTACAACAAGACGACCTCTAATTCTATAACATTCTTCCATCATAGCAGCATTAAGAAAATAGAGAGGCAAATATATGGATGTATCTACTACAATGAGAAGTCTAGTCCTGAGAAAAGGAAATAACGAAGGAGTGTGGAAAATGCATAACTTAATACAACATTTCATGCACTGTTTGGAATGCACCTAGAGATTCATTCATCTTTATAAAATGAAAAAGAGAAAAAGAACAAACTGGAGAGCAATCAAGCGGCTTCATAAGGAAACTCCAAAAAAAGAAAAAGGAGGAAAAGAAGATAGCATTAATAAGGAAATTAAGAAAATGCAAGGAAAAAGAGAAGAAAATATGCCTATTTATAGTGTTTCTCATCTCCATAAGGACAGGCCATGTAGCTCTACTATTTAATAAAGGAGTAAAAGATGTAATAATTAAAGCATGAAAGACAAAGTGATGTGGAAAAACAAACGAAGCGACGATATGAATGACTGTTGTCAAACATACAATTAAGAATGATTGACAATAACTTCAGGAAACATTTTGATTTCATAACAAATATAGTTAACTTATGAAAATAGCAAAAAACAATAGGAAAAGTAAAGGATCAAAACACCAAAAGCCTAAGCTAGAAAAGGGCCATACCACTTAGGTAACAGAAGCAGGTTAGGATAGCAAATTTTGAAAATGATTCATGTCTGCAGAACAAAGTCTTATTTTCTTAATCGACGTAACATCCCAATTGAAGTAATTAAAACTCTCATTTTCTCGATTGATGTAACATCCCGATCGAAGTAATTAAAAGTCTTACAATCTGGATTGACATAATATCTCGATCAAAGTAATTAAAACATTAATCTCAATTAGTGTAATATCCCAATCAAAGTAATTAAAATATTAATCTTGATTGACATAATATCCCAATTGAAGTGATTAAAATGTTAATCTCAATCAGTGTAATATCTTAATCGAAGTAATTAAAACATTAATGTCGATTGATGTAATATTCTGATCGAAGTAATTAAAATTTTAATCTCAATCGATTTAATATCCCGATCGAAGTAATTGAAATGTTAATCTCAATCGATGTAATATCCTAATCAAAGTAAATTTCTTGATCGATGTAATATCACAATTGAAGTAAATTGCACAATCCATGTAGTATTCTAATCAAAGTAATAAAATCATTAGCCTTTTTGACTTATCTATTGGTCAATGATCAAAGCAAATATCTCATTTGATGTAATATCCAATCAAAGTAAATTTCTAATTCCTTGATCGATGTAACAACTCGAGTGAAGCAATTTGAATTCCTGTCCTTCGATTGATGACTCACTTTTATGATTAATGATTGGTGTAGATAAATTTGTAATCTCAAAAACTAAAGGCCCATCACGGAATGGCCAAGTAGCCATCATAAAGGTGTCGGAACCTAAAATCTTTGACCTCTTTTGAAGAATAATTGAACTATTTGGAAAGGGATAAATGATAATACTTGAAAAATATATTGAGGCCCATCACCAAAAGGCCGTGACTAAAGGTCCATCAAGGCCCTCTCAAAGCCAGTTAGCTTGACATAGGAAATGAGGCCATCCGATCGGATGTGACCTCTTCTTGATGGGATGCGGCTTTCTGATACATGCCACCGTCAAATTATCATTACCTACATAATAGGCTATATCTACTTAAGTAGACCAGCTATTTGGGAATATTATTAAAGCTTCCTTAATCTCTATAAATAGTAGGTTTATTTCCATAAAGCACATACTCCTCTCTTTAAATATGTACATTCTCTCTCTAAAAGCTATTCTCCTAATTGCTAACTTAAGCATTGGAGTGCTAATATCTGAATAACTATGCTAGTACCTTTTACAGGTCTTATCCTTCAGAATCTGATCGAAACTTTCCCTACAGCTCATCACCGCTCTCTATCCTCCTTATATAAAGGCCTATTCCCTCTCTAAAAAATTTTATGATTTATCGCTAATAAAACTTATAAAATTTAATTTTTATGTGTTATAATTGAACTTTTAATTATGTTTTGGCAAAATCAAAGTCTTTTAAATATATCAATTATTTTTTAAAAATATTAGATTTATTAGGTGTTTTTAGTATTTGCTTAGTTAAATGGGGCCAATAGACCCACTAATCCTAGGAGAAAATCCATCGTTAATTTAACATAATTTATAAATTGAGCAAAAAAATAATTAATTTATAAATTTTGTACCATTTTACAAGGGAAAATATGTTGCAAATTAGCAACCAAAGCTTTCCTTGCTAGTTTGCCAATATTACATTTTTTGATTTACTTGTTTAGCAAGAAAATGTTATCTCGATGTCATGATCTAAAATTTTTTATGATGGGTATTTAAGCTATTTATAACAAAATGTATGGTAACATCTAAGAAAATAAACATCACTTAATCTATTCATAATAAATTTAAAGTTCATAATCTCCAATTGAAAATCCAAAATAAACAATCCAAAGTTCATGATCCAACTTTTTTATTTGATCTGACCCATTTATGATCTATTTGGGATAGCACCCAATGAAATTCATTTATATTTTTATAAATTTATAAATTAATTTCACTACAAGAGAAGGGCCTATAAGGATGGAAAATTCGATCCCTTAAATCATAATAAGGATGGGAAATATAACGAATTCATCGAAAGTCCCATAACTACTAGAATCATAAACACTAAAAGAGAAAATTAATAGTACCAATTGTATACATTAGGTAAGAAGTATAGAAAAATTAAAGAAATTATAAGAATAAAGAGGGAAGAAAAATCAAAAGTTATGACTTCAAGCTCATCAGAATTAAGAGCTTTGATTTCATTAAGTATACCTCGAGCTTCCATTTTGCGCTCAATTTTATTATATTTTTCCAATGGATCTTTACGAAATCAAAAGAAAGGTACATATGAATATACAAATTGCATATGGAATATTGTCAAAAAAATGAGAGAAAAATAAATACCCAATAGTTTAATATCTACCAATTACAGCTCAAATCCTCATAATAGAAAAGGAAAAAATAACCCACAAGACATTTTTACTCAAAAGGTAATAAACTGGAATTTTGTAGAAAAAGAAATGAGGAAACCCATAGGAAAATAATCAAGAAAACCCATTATAAGATTTTAAGAATAAAAGACTAATAAATAAAAACATAGTTCAAAATTAAAATAACTTACCTAATGGTGGAGTAAGCAATGTCAGAGCTATTGAGGTGGAGCAAGGAAGAAGGCTTCCATTAATAGAGAGCTATGCTACAAAAAAGCGCCAAGATGGAGTTCGAAATCTATCTCAAAGGGTTTTGTGAAATTTTGTTTAGGTTTTGTTAAATTTCATCCTTTATTTTTTCAGGTGTAGCACCAATTAGTACTGCCTTGTGTCTTTATTTTAGGATTAGGAAATTATTAGTATTTAGGATGGGATTTTACTCCCTCACAAATAATATGCACTAAATTGAGAAGCAATGACCGTGCAAAACTCTGGTCCTTTTTAATATATTTTCAAGGATAAAAAATGAATAGTCCTTAAACTATGGTCTTTAATGAGGCTTTTTCTTATAGTGTTTTTTTAAATAATATAAATATTATTTATAGGTTATACATGTATATTTTTTTATTATGAATAATTTTTTTTAAAAAAATTAAAAATAATGTCATAAAGTTTTACCTTTTTATGATTCAACTCTATCTATTTATAAACAAAAAATCTTAATTTATTTATGATTTGATCTGTCATGACATGATTCAAATCAATCAGACTCCATCCATTTGTTAACTATAGTTTCATCTTATTTTTCAAATGTTAATTTTATTCATTTTTCAGAAAGTTTACTCTTTTTTATAAAGAGCATGATGGCCTCATTTTAAAAATATAAACACAAAAGGAATTCCAAGCTAAAATAATGCACATCAATTCATGTGTTATGAGGAAAAGGTACATTATTATTATATTTAAATTGTTTGTGGTAGGCCCAAAATCAGGCCCATGAGGATAGGCTAATTAGATATGTCCAATGGATTTATTTGTGTGTTATTAAGGAAATTTCTTGAGATTTGTATGATTAAGAAAATAATCATTTTTATTGAAAAAATAAAGAAATCTATTATCACTACTGGAGAAATCTTGAGTTAATTGGGATTTTTGGTTAAAATGGAAGCTAGAAATTACCTTTTACTAGGACCAAAATCCAAGGCAATAAATAAGAACAAAAGCGTAAAGAGCTCTCTCACACTCATACCAAAATTTACTTTTCTAATCAAATTTTCATTAGCTTTTTACTACTATTCTTAGTGTAGACATCGTGATACGAGGTAGCCAGGATTAAGGTTAGATAATGATTAGGATATAATATATTTTTATGGAGAGCACGAATCTTGAAGCTCTGATCTTGATTTTAACATTTTTATAGAAACTTTATGATTTTTAAATATTTTTTGAAAGTTTTTAATAAAGGACATAGAAAAGCTTTATTGTTGGCTCATCAGTGGCCACCTACTTCTAGTGTAGATCAAATCAAGGGCATTATTTTAATCTTTAAGGAGTCATGTGAGGGATTGCCATCTGTCCATAACGCATGGCCATCTGTGGGGTTATTTCTAGATTTTTCATATTTTCTAATTTTAAAAGCGAGGATAAGAATGATTTGATGGGGATTTCAGATTTTACAGAGATTTAATCCTCTCGTATTTAGGGAATTAGAGTTGGAGTGGGTTTCCAACTCTTTTCTAGATATAAAAGGCCAAAATTAGGGTTTTTTGAAAGGATGGAAGACTTTGGAAAAAGAATAGGGCTTTTGAGAAAGAGAAACTAATTTTCTTCTATTGAAAACTAAGGTTTAATATAGATTTCATTCAATAAAAAGATATATGAAAACAAAATTTGTTTTTTTAAGCATGAAATTAAGGATTTGAGCAAAGACCGACATTTCTAATCTTACAAAATCAGGATATACCGAAGGTAATATTCTAGGCCAAACTTTCTCTCTCTAGTTCATATTCACCATTATGTAAACATGTTCATGCTGTTGTATAGCATGCCTTTATGCCATATTATTTAAATTTGTTAAACTTAAGATACCATGATGATTTAAAGTGTTTAATGTGTTAGAATAATATATTATGGTTTATTTTCTCCATGAATATATGTTTAATTTCTTGTGTTAAAATTCTGCATCACATTTTATTTGTCAACATTATTTAATTAAAAGTATGTTTGAAGAGTTATATTTAGATTTAACGAGCTTTATGTAACACCCTCAAACCAATACCTTATTAACTATATCTAATTAGTCATATTGATCGTGTTTTTTTATCACTAACATGCCTGTATATTATTATTCATATGGTCATTATGTTACTATTACTCATGTCATGCTATATCATATATTCATATGGGTGTTACTATAACTATTCACATGCTATATCTCATGTTTAGCATCATTTATACCATATTATGTATGTGTTACTTTAGGTTCTATATGCATGCATATACTTGGTTAGTCATATAGTGAGTTGGTTACAATTCAATATACACATATTAAATACATCCTCATATGCCTAATAGCATTAATACAAAATATCCCTACATCAACTCTTATCAATCTTATGTTGGCCTTTCCTAATGCAGAGAACATCCCCATGCTAAAATCTTATCTACACAACCTATATGGACAAACACTACAAAAAAATACATAATAGCGATGAAAATTAGCGAGGACAATAAAATTTGTTGCTAAATGCACCATTTAGTGACAACATTGCGACAAAAATGATTTTTGTCGCAAATATTGTTAGGGGCTAGTGGGAAAATAGATTTTGTGATAATTTAACGATAAATAATTTATGTTGTAGCTAATTTTTGGTGCCAAAATTTTGGCGCAAAAAATAGAGATGACTTTGCGAGCACAAAACCCTCACTAAATCTTAATTCATTGCTAGAATGATATATGAACAATTTAGTGAGGACTTAATCCTCACTAATTTTGCGAGAAATAAATCCTCAGTAAATTAGCGAGGACAAATCCCTTACTAACGGTCAAATGGTTTTGCATTTGATATATGAACCATTTGGCGAGGACATTATCCTCGCTAATTTGGAGAGGAATAAAATCCTCGCTAAATTGGCTACGATAATTCCCTTGCCAAACCGTGAATCATATGCCGTTTTGGTTTATGAAGCATTTGGCGAGGACATTATCCTCGTTAATTTTGCGAGAAATAAAATTATCGCTAAATTGGCGAGGACAATTTCCTCGCCAAACTGTGAATCATATGCCATTTTGATTTATGAAGCATTTGGCGAGGACATTATCCTTGCTAATTTTACGAGGAACAAAATCCTTGCTAAATTGGCGACGATAATTTCCTCGCCAAACCGTGAATCATATGCCATTTTGGTTTATGAAGCATTCGACGAGGACATTATCCTCGCTAAATTTGCTAGGAATAAAATCCTTGCTAAAACGTGAATCATATGCCATTTTGGTTTATGAAGCATTTGGCAAGGACATTATCCTCCCTAATTTTGCTAGGAATAAAATCCTCGCTAAATTAGCGAGGACAATTCCCTTGTAAAAGCGTGAGTCACATGCCATTTGGTTGATGAAGCATTTGGCGAGGACATTATCCTCACTAATTTTGTGAGGAATAAAATCCTCGCTAAATTGGCGAGGACAATTCCCTCACTAAACCGTGAATCATATGCCATTTTTGTTTATGAAGCATTTGCCGAGGACATTATCCTCACTCAATTAGCGAGGACAATTCCCTTGGCAAAGCATGAAGCAAATGCCATTTTGGTTTATAAAGCTTTTGGCGAGGACTTTATCATCACTAATAATTGGATTGACATTTAAATTTAATTAGACCATTTAATTTAATAAATTTATCTAGTATATTTTTTAGTAAAACTTAGATGGACTAAATTATTTACTTAAATTAATTAAAGTGAACTAAATTATCATGTTTAAATTTAATAATATTATTTATTATTAATTATATAATGAGGGAACTAAATTGCAAGGATATGGTTCTCACAAAATCAGCTTGGAAAAAGGTTCTTGCCAATTTTGTGAGAGCTATAGCCTAGCAAATTTTCCAAAATTTTGAGCGGGATATGAAAAAATGTTAGTGAGATCTTTTTTTTTCTGAATCCCTAAAACTTCATTGCTCTTGTTTTGCTTTCATTCTTTCCTTTCCAGCTCGAAAGAGTGTCTTAAAAATCTGTCTGCCCTCCATTTTCTCGTTATCTCATAAATTTATGCCAAAATTCAACCTCTAAATTTCCATGCTTGTAGTTCCCCAAATATATAGTTCCTTTATTTTGCCTTCAGTTTGTTAATTGAAGAAATTGGCTACCTTTCTGTATGGATGTTGTACATCATTGCACATGTACTAGAACTCTCACTGGCGCTTTCACTGGTGCCGTTACCGGTGCTTTAGCTAGTCGAGCTTCTAATTATGGCATTCTCCGTGGCTCTGGACTAGGCGCCATTACTGGTGCTGTGCTTTCTGTTGAGGTTTTGAAGGCTTCTCGGGCTTACTGGTGCTTGGAACAATATGGTTCTCGAGGTCCTTCATCTATTGTTTGTATGAAATTTCTTTTACTTCACAGTGAAATTTGTTGGGATCTATTGCATTAGCGTATTACATACATAGACAACTAATTGCTTTGTTTTGGGTCCAGGAAGATTTTATAGAAGAGCTTCTCCATGGAAGGTTTGCTGATGAGCAATTTGCTCCAGCAGTCCTAAATTTTTTATGGGAAGTAAGTATCTCTTATATAATTGAATCTAATTGAGGTTCTCACTTAGGTTATTTCTTATGCTAACTTGTCTTAAAATTCAACCAGTCTTATGGGTAAGCCATTAATTGATATGTATTGAAGGTTGCTTCCCTGCACTTCGTAACTTGTAAGTTTTTTAGATTTCCATATTTACAATTGTTTCATCATTTTTTTTGTGCTGAATTAAAAAATTGTTGACTGAGGTAACTTTATATGACCATGGTGTGCAGTTATCTAATTAACCTACTAGAACCAGCATAGTAACCTACTAAAACCAGTATAAAAAGGTTCAAACTACAAGGGATTGTGTTTTGCTTCATATTGCTGCAACTTTGCTATTGCCATTGATAAATGTTAGTATTAATTTGTCTCTAATTAGTTTAATAATCTAAATCTAGCGTTCAAGTTAAGAATTGAGCTAAGTTTGAATTTACATTTTTTATTTTTTTTGGTAAAATGAGAAATTCGGTGAATCGACCTCCAACACCGAATGTAACGGATGATCCAGGGAAAGAGCCTACGATTCAAGAAATTGTCAATGTTAATGTTCATTTCTCCTTGCAAATTCTAAAGTCTTTAATTTTGATTTTTTTTTGTTAAGGTGGGAGGGTGTTATTATGAGTATGTTCATATTCTTTTTAGTATATTGTTCTGAGAAAAATAAATTTTATTTGGATGATTCAGTTAATTGAAAGTGAAGAGAAGGAGAAACTGATGGAAGTTTTGAGGGAAAGGCTTATAGAATGCAGATGGAAAGACAAAATGAAAGCTTTTTGCAGGTATTTTACAGCTTTATTTATCTAGTTAATTATTTATAATATTAAATTTGTTTCAAAACCATCCATTAAAATACCTTAGCTCCCACTTTGCCTGCTAATCAAGCATTGTAATTCTTACTTATTGGCACTTTGTTTGTGGATTAGTTGGCTATTTATAGATTGTGAGTTTTCTTATTCCTTACTTTTTTTAGTGACAGGGACTGCATGAAGCTTGAGAGAAGAATAGTGGCATTATCTTAGTGTTTGTGTTCAAAAAGTTTAAAACTTCAGAATCATTAGTTGCATTTTTCTGTTGGTTTAGAAAACTAGAGTTCTCAAACGATTTTAGCAACATAATTAAGTTCAAAACTAATTTTTTCTTTTAATGTTGAAATTGGAAAGTGTGTTCAGCATCATAATTATTTCCAATTTCATTTTCTATTCTAGTTTATGTTTCCCCTTGGTTCATATATCCATGAGATTGCAAGGTTGATGAGTATATGCATGTTTAACAGAAAGAATGTTCTTTTATCTGAACAATTCATTGTTAATCATGTATTAAATTGATAAACTCTAGCCACTTTTGAATTAGCATTTTCACAAGGAGTGAAGGGTAGAGTGGACAAAGAGAAACATCTTAGCGTGGTTGAAGCCAGTACTGCCCTGTAATTAATTTGCCAAGCTAGCACTACAGGCATTCTCACAGTGTAAGTGTGGTCTTGAACAGATGCTCCAAAACCTAGTATATAGACCACATTTATAGTCATTTGTGATGAGTTCTTATTATATAGTTGTGGTTGGTCCTACTTTGAATGGTTGTACAAGAGCAATACCTTAATTTTTACTTCAGATCTAAACATGTTAATTTATGTTTAATTTGGGCTTTTATTTGTAAATGTATCCAAACTGCAGATTGCACATGCTTGGATGTTAGAGAATAAGGATTATGGAGGTAATGTCTTTGCAATCCAATCTTTATAAATTAGGTACTCATGTGATTCTTCATAAATTAGGATTATAGAGGTGATTCTTCATAAATTAGGTAATACATCTTCTAATTAAAAGAAGGTACTCATGAGAGTTTTTTTTTCTTTCGTAAAGTTGGAGTTTTATCTTGATGATGGTTGGTTGGTTTTTAAACCATAGTTATGCTTTTAAATCACTGTTATTGATTGGTTTTTAAAGTGATTTTTTATCCTTCTTTAAACCATAGTTATGCTTTTAAATCCTGCAAAATGCCTACAAGTTAGATAAATAGGCTCAGCTAGAATAGGAAATCAACTAAAGTTAATTATTTTGTTTTTTCAAAAAAGGAAAATTTCTTAATAAATTATACATCCTAAAATCAAAAATAAAGAATTTTTCAAAGAAATACACCAACCTAAATCAATAACAAAATTGAACAATTTTATAGATATTTATTTACCATTAAAAGTTTTATTTCTATACACACACACACACACATTTTTTTAAATGCATAGAACATGAATTACAGGCTGGGAAAGTTTGGCTTTTTGGCTCTAAACCCAAGCACTCCTACACAAAAGTAGGCTTTAGTGGCTTTGGGCTAGTCCTGGCTTATATAGAAAAACTATTTTTCAAGACCAGAATAATTTGCGGACAGAAAGGCTAGGCTGGGTGGATGCCCAAGTCCATTAACAGGTTTAGTTTTAAAATCTACTTCTCTATTCTCTTTAGCAAATACCTTTATTTGGTGCAGGCAGGGTATGCTGTAGATGTTGTTCAAGAATGTGAAAATTTAAAGAAAGAAGGTTTGTTTTTTGTGATGCATATTTACTTGCATATTTTATTTCCTTTTACCATAGTTTCTTTTTATGGTTTTATGCAGGCAACTAGTCGATTGCTCTGTAATTGCTTTAGTTTTATGTTTCAATGCTCTTTTTTGTTATTTGAATTTGAATTTTTTCTTACAAATGTGGTAAAAGCAAGAGTAGCTAGACTTAACAGTTGATAAATTTAGCTAAGAACCTCATTTGTTGAGACTTTTTGTTTGGTTTCTGATCTTAGAGACTTACATCCAATTATTACTACATCTAGCATAAGAGAGACTTCTATGATCCTCTGATGGAGCATGCATATGCAGTTGCTTCTGTTAGTTTCATCTGCTGATTGCTCTATTGTGTTTTGGGACTGCAATCAGCAGTTACTAGCATTTTGAAAATGCTAAGAAAATTCTTTCATAGCTCAAAAGTTAGCTTTATACTGTCAGCTATACATGCTATTGATCAAAGTAATAGAATTTCTCCTATTGTGCTATGCAGGTTAAACATGGATCAAAATCTTGTCTTGGATTTAAAAGTAGAATTAATCATCTAAGGAGAGTTCTTCATAAGTACCCCAACAGTAGATTGATAAGGTAAAATAGAATTTTAAATTCCATGAATTAATTTTGATGATCCCTAAATTCCACTGTCTGCCAATTTTAAGCTGGCTTCCTAGCACAATCTATGTTTCGATTTCTACTACTAAACTAAAAATCTTACTCTAACCATCTAAGTACTTGCTGAAATTAATCCTTAGTTTGTGAGAGCTGAGACCATCAGGCTACAGAACAAACATTTTTGTAAATCTTGAATCTATTCCTACCAATCATTTATTTAATGAAGACAACTCTAGAGAGATTGGTATGACAAGTGTGTTCCCTAATGGAAAGTGACAATAGCATCGTATTCAGCCTGTGAATTCTGTTGTATACTCTATCACCAGTATTCAATTGTTTAATATCATGATAGATGATATATATGCTATGTTCATAAAAAGAAGAACTTAGTGACTTTTGGAATGGATTCTTACCATATTATTTTCTTAATGCTAGGAACACACTCGATTGTTGGACCATGTATTTTTCCCATGTTATGGAAACTTGCACTGTTGGTTAGATAAAGTTTGTCTTTCTTTTCACCCATTTTGCAATGATCTTGACAAAAATGTATTAATTTGCGATTTCATTAAATGCATGAAGCTCTCCTACCAAATCAATTTCATTGTTCTCCATATCATTCAAAGAGGATTATCTGGAAATAATTCAAAATATATAGTTAACTACAATCTTACAAAATAATAATAATTGAGTGTACTGCAGTTCTTCTGTGTCCTTATTAATTATAGTGGTGGCCTTATTTTTATTTGCAGCCTGCGTATTTGATTTTTGCATGCCTATAATGGATTTAATGTGTTGGCACCTTCTGATTAGGGAGTACAACTGCAGGTTCATTGTCTAAATGGAAAGTCATTTTTCCCAAAAATTTAGGTTTTTTCCTTGACATGGCAACTTTGCTGATGGCATTTGGCCATTACATGCATATTTGGTGGCTTCATGGTGTGGCATTTCATCTCATAGATGCAATTTTTTTCTGAATATGCATAATGCAGTCCTTCAGTGTCCATGGCTGATTTATTGGACAAACCTCAGTTTCATGTCTTCAATTCTTTAATTTTGTTACTTTGTACAGGCCTTGCTTATTGCTATACTAAAGCGCAAACGAGGATTTGTCAAATTAAGAATAGCTTTAAGCTATAATAAACATTTTATGAATTGTTTATGACTTTTCATTGTTACTGTTATATATGCATGTATCATTTTAGATATATTATTAGCAATGTTATACACTTGTAAATAACAATTTATTCATTAATATATATTTTTTATATTAAATATTGAGTAAATATAAATTTGTTATTTTTTAGTATATTGTTTAAATAATGAAATTTTCATATTAAATTAATAAAAATAAGTTTATATCAACATTTAGCAAAGATAAATCTCATGATAAAATCTCATGTTTGTAACAAAAGTGTTCCTAGCTGAATTTAGTAAGGATATCAGTCCTCGCTAATTTTTGTGAGGATTTAGTCCTTGCTATCTTTTGCGAGGACTTAGTCATCACAAAAGTTAGTGAGGGCTAATTCCTCGCAAAAGTTAGCGAGGATTAAATCCTCGCAAAAGATAGCGAGGACTAAATCCTCGCAAAATTAGATAGGACTTAGTCCTCGCAAAAATTAGTAAGGACTAAAGTCCTCGCTAAATTCAGCTAGGATGACTTTTGTTATAAAATTTTTGTCCTCGCTAAATCCTCACTAAACTAATTTAGCGGAGGACTTTTGTTCTCTCTATTTTGTATTTATCTTATAGTAAAAACATCCATGCTAAGCTATAAAGCTTTGTGGAGAACATATGATATAAGGATGACCTCTTACAAAGGTCATAAAAAATGCAATCACATACAAGCATAACTTTAAGCATATAACTAATCATTTAAACCAAATTCATAAAGATCTTCAAGGATTATATTATCTTTTATTTACACTTTTAACCAATATCAGGTACTTATTGATATTCCATTGCTTATCGATTTCATAGTTATAACAATATTCATCTGACCCAAAAAATCTTATACATCAAGTTTACTTTCTTAATTCCTTTATGTTATTCTTGACTAATCATCTTGACGTACATGTCTTTTTTGCTTATGAAACATTATCAATTGTCGAACACTTTTTAATTATGCAATTTATTTATAACTTATTTACTCTTACACATATTCATATACTTTAACTATTTTTAAGATATGGCAATATCAATCAAAATTCATAAAAGCCATCTTCTAATATCATAAGACTTTAAGTTAATAAACTACATCTTTAAATATATAATAAATTCAATAAATTTCCATTTTTTATAAATACATATAGCATATTTTATGGATAAGACATGTTTTCATCTGTTTGAATACTTATTATTATTATTAAGCTATTATATAGTTACCTTTAGTGCTATAGAAACTCTTTAAAGCATTGCAATACTACCATTACACTTCTATCTCCATATAAATCAAAAATCACATGTTATGAATCCATAACTTATTTATATTATCATGTAATAAGTCATACATACCACTCATATCAATTACACAATATTTAACAAGCAACATGTAGTTATGGTAATATACATAAACCCGTATACTTTTGCAAAACATCACATACCATTTTGTATATCATGCATTCCTAGGTATAGGAAACACTTTAAAGCCATCTCAAGGATTTTCATACATACAATAACCAAATACTCTTTCACTTAAAGTCATACTTTTCCATATGCTATACATTGATTTTTTGAAGATTATCTATATATATATATATATATATATAATCATATAAGAAGCATGTGACTATAAAGATTATGTATTCATCATTTAGATTGTTGATAAAGTATCAATATCAAGCAAGTTCATATGCATGACTTATTGGTCTAGTACGACTATGTGATTCTAAAATACCAAGTACTAATCTTTATAATGTAGCCTCATATATGTATCATGTATTCCATATACTATAATTTCATCCATAACTATGATTATAATGATTCACATTACTTAAATGATGACATAGGAGCATTTGTGCTTTTAGTTCAATTACTATAATCATATTAGATAGCCTGCTTAAGTTCTAAAGATGGATAACGGGAATGATGGATATGCTAAAGGTATCAAAATGGTGGCTACCCAAAGATATAAAATTGATAGATCCAAACGGGGCCAACTATACTATAGACTAATCAAGCGAACCCAGATGGTCAGCTAACAACCCAAATGGGACTATTCATGATCCAAATGGGATTAACTATACTTTAGATCCATTCGGGCCAAACTATGGCAGCTGCAATAATCCTTATAAGTGGCTATCTATCTATAATTGAATTTTATTTGCATGCAATACCTTGTTCATGTTCGTTTCATATATCAAGACTGCCCTTATGTTATTCTATTTGCACGTGTACGTAATCATGTAAAGATATACCTTCTCTAGTGAATACACATATATGCATAATTCATATAACAATTTATACAATTTTACTCAAGTAAGAAATAAATGGAAAACTATACAATCTTGGTGTATATATTTGTATACATCGTCTCATAAAAATCCATCATATACTTTGTCATATTATCTATAATCAATTATACTTTCATGTATTCATGTACTTTAGCATACTAAAATTTGGCGTCACATATGCATTACCATACTATTTCAATCAGGTAATATCATTGTGACTATACATTTGGTATACTAACATATAAACAGGTATATAATATCATGTGGTATCAAAAGATAGATATACGTGCTTTTACTATACTTGTATCACAATCTATAGTATGTAAACCAATATATATATAGACATGTATATAATCATATAAATGATATACTATCTTTAGTGCAGAAGCATGTATACACATCTCATAACATAATCCAAACAATTTTGATTATGTAAATAATCAATGAAAAGTTATACCATCATTAGTGTGTATTCACGTATACACAATCTCGTCAAATAAAAATAATTGTGATCATACACTTTATTAAAATATCTATAATTAACATACTAACATGTAACTATGCTTTGTCCATTATTTTCTTCCTGTACAACAACATTTGCCTTTTTATTATCATTGTAAGTATACCTTTGGCACAAACATATAGGTATAACGTATAATCTTCATATAGTGTTATATTCATATTATCTTAAGTAGGTAAATAATAATTTACCTTAGCATTGCAATCACCATACACATTCTTCATCACTTAATCATGCCTAATAATTTTTAATAAGATATTATTATATAATTTATGCATTTAATTCCCTTTGTGTGCTACTTTTATAATTGTTATTGGCAAACTCAAATAACAAATCTGCATAGAGATAGAATTTCAAGTTTATTTTGAAAGCTATATTAGACCTATCTTAAGACATTTTTTTGGGAAAAATGATCTAATACAAACATGATCCACTATGTTTCTAGTTCCATGAACATTAAAAACAACACCTACATAATTTATATAACTCAAGCTAAGTAGGAATTATTGATGACTCTTCATTGTGACAAGTAGCATATGGTTTCGATTTTTAACCAAAATTTATATAGGTTTAGAAGCATATTTAGACTTTGCTTTCTTCATAAAAATGTATATATGAGAGTCTATTTCATAACCCAACTAAAATTACCTAAATATCATTTTTACATTTCAAGTTATTATAAAAAAAATGAGATATGGTCTTTGATAATAGTCATTTATACGATGTTTTTAGTGTGTTTTTAGGTATTTAATTAGGTTAATTTTGTGTTAATTAGGTTTAATTTGAGTTTAATTTGTTAGTTTTATGATTTTATGGTTAATTCTGTGTTTTGGTTGATTTTTAGGGTTAATTTGGCATAAAAGGGCTTAAAGTGTAAAAAGGACAAAGTTTAGGGCCAAAAGTGCAAATATGAAGAATTGATGTAAAGACAAGTTGACGTCCAGGCCAGAGCCCTGAGACGTGACCACGTGAAGCATTGAAGAAGTTCACACGTGGTCACGTGAAGTTATAATGGTTTAAGAGAATGTAACCACGTGAAGGAGCAAGGAAGAGAAGGAAGCAAGACACGTGACCAAGTGTGACCCAAGGCAAAATCCACACGTGGCCACGTGTGGAGGAAGAGTAACTAGACACGTGACCACGTGTTCAACAACAAGGAACAAGCCGTGGCCACGTGATGCTATTCCCATGGTGCGAAGGATTTTATCGAACTTCCTGTTTTAAGCAGAATTCACTTCCTATTTAGTTTCTACAGTTTTGGAAGAAATCTACCACATTTTTGCCTATAAATAGCAGTCCAAAACACAGAAGAAAGGAGAATGAGAAGATTGAATTAGGGGAATGAAGGATTAGAAGAGATTAATTGCTTTAGTTTTAGTTTTACTTGTTTTTTTTCTAGTTTTTCTATTTTTGTTTTTCTTTTGATTTTGTTTAGTTCTTCAACTTTGTCTTTAGTTTTCAATTATGTTTAGGAAGTAGTTTTTCTTCTTTTGCTAATGGATTCTTGAAATCTTATATTTTCATTGTTATGACTTTATTTTGAGCTTAATTTCAATATCGGTTGATTATTTCTTGGTTTTAAGCATATTCTTATCTTTGATTGTGTTGAGATTGGTTGTTGGTTTATTGAATAAATAACTAAGAATTGGTTTTGACATAGTTAATGATTTGCATGTTCTTGGGTTAACTCTTTAATGTTTATGCATGATTATTATCCGAAATATGAAATGATTATGTATGAATTTTATTGGTTAATACTAAGAGAGGAAGAACTAAGAATAGGTGAAAGTTGAATCTCTTGAGAAAGGCTTTAATAGACATCTAAGAGGATTAATTCAGACTTTTATGCCAAGTATTGAATTGTTCTGAATAAGGGAGTTTATTGCTTGGAATGATAATCTTGAATAAAGTTATCTGGTTTTATTTATCTGAATTCTTCATAATCATTGGTGTTATTATTTGAATTCAAGTCATTACAATGAAAGTTAAGGTGGATAGTTTTCTTAGCAAGAGAATTCCAGTTATTTTTTATTTTTTAATTCATGTTTTAGCTTTTGTTTTGTTTAATTGTTTATTTTGTTTAATTTTTGCTTCTAAATCAAAAACATTTGGGAAACAATCTCGGATTAATTTAATTCATACATAGGTATTATTTTTAGCAATCCATGTTCCCTTGGGTACGATATTTGGGGTCTTAATCTATATTTCCCTATATTACTAGCCGATCTAGTACACTTGCTAGACACCGGTCAGTCTTGAAAATAATGCTATCAATAGTTTGGGATTCAAGTTAATTTTTGACATATTTAGTGACAGAAAAAAATTATGATTTCTCCATAGTTATTGTATAAATATAAGTCTAGTTTAATTATAAATTTGAATCATAGCATTTCAACCTCTATAAAATTAATTATGCTCAAAACATTGCAAACTATTCACTAAATAAAACAGTAGTTCAATTTTGGCTTCAATTAAAAACTAAGGCCATTTAAATGTAAAAAAACTTTTGGTTTCTTCTATATTCCTCCATTGCTTGTTGATATTCTTTGCCAACATGTTTTTTCTTGAATTGTTGAAAGAAGAAATCCCATATTGGCTACTCTGCAAGTGTATACCTTTTAATTATGTCCCATCAAATATATGTAGAGCCCTGGAATAATGCAATTATACCCTTTAGCATCTCTTTGGGAGGACTTTGTGTAATCTCGAAAAGTCTTTTAATTTTGTTCAACCATCCTTTAGCCTTTGTTGCTGTTACTTATTCTTGTCTACAGAAACTTTCAGCTCCTTTCTTTTTCAATTTTTCTAGTATAGGTTTCCTCGATGGTTGAGCTGGCAGCTGAGGTTATGGCTGTGGGGGAGCTGGGGCCTAAAGTCGCTGATATAAGATGTTCGCCACTATCTGTTCAAAATTTAGAGGAGCATGTGCAGCTGATTGAGGAGCTTATGGAGCTAGTGACAGTGTGTACTTACTAGGTAACTGAGAATAAGCAGTCAGAGTAATAGCACTAACTTTTGGCTTGGCTGAGGTTGAGGCCCGCTCTCTACATCACTTGCCAGCTCAAGCGCTCGTCTAGATCTTGAAGTCATAGCTATCACTGAAATGGACAAAAGGGATAGGTAAGATTTAATAACCAAATTGCTTATTCCTTTACAACATGTACATGTATCGATTTCAACATTTATTCACATTTATATATCTACTCTGATCTTAGATTGCCTAAACCTGTCTTTGATACAGCTAGATGTAACACCCTACTAACATGAATGATTGTCGTATATGGTACATATATATATACAAATAGGTGACGTTGTATGCTTTTTATTATAATGGACCTTTCAAATCGATGTTTAGTCTCTTTAATTTATTTTTTAGATTCCAATTTATGTTTTGTGTCTCAAAATCCTATTAGCATAATGGATTAAAAATCGTGCTGCCCAAACCTACAAATTGGAAATTCAAGACTCCTAATAGTCAACCTCCACCTCCAATATTGCATTTACATACATAGCACTTCTATATTCATCCACCATCTGCATCACAACACAACACAAATCTATCATACATATATTCTCAAATGATATTGATTCACTAATAATTAACATTTTACATACATTGTAATATTTATATCACATGCCATAGTACCAAAATAGTGTTAATACAAGAGTTATCTAATTCCATCCAAAAAGCTATACATGTACATACCACTAGTCATATCCTTTTCACGTCCAAATGTACCTATCGTGGCGCACAGTTAATAAAACCACGTGCTAAGCAACAATGTTGCCTGATGGTGGATATAACTACATAAAATTTCATTTAATGTAATTATTTTTACTAAATTATCGTTTTACCCTTTTTTAATGTTACTTTTTATTAATATAATTTAATTAATTTATTCTATTGCCTAATTTTATACTTAAACCTTATCATACTTATTTTTCTCATTAATTGCTATATTATCTTCAATTGTATGTAAAATTACATTTAGATCCCTAAATTTTTTATTTACCATATTTTACCTTGTTTGACTTTAATTTTGACTCCTTTGACTTCCCTTGACCTTTAATTCAACTTAGATGTAAAATTTCCTTTTTAGTCCTCACATTTGCTTATAAAGTAAAAAATTACGTTTTAGTCTCTAAACTTTCCATTATTTACGATTTTGCCTTTTTTGTCTTATGTGACTCCTTTAATCTTTTTAATCACCTTTTTATGCCAAATTACTATTTTGCCTTTAGTTTATCGCATAATTATAATTTTACCCTTTTTGAACATATTGTAATTATTTTCACATTATTTCTTATTTATTTACATTTATAATTTCTTTTATGTAAAATTTACCATTTAGTTCCTATTTTCTTGCATAATTATCATTTTGCCCCTGCTGGTAACCAGTAGGAATCCTCAAACTAGATATGCAAGATGAGGTCTGTATGACTGTATAAGTGTACTGTATGACTATATGGGTAAGGTGACTACCTAATTGTAGTCATCCTCGATAATAATTTACTATATAAATTTTACCGCGGTATATGGGTCCCTATGGCTGCCATTATATCCTAGGATCTTGGATCACCCACTATATACTGATCAGTATCTAGCAAGTGTACTAAATCGGCTAATCATATAAAAAAATATAGATTAAGATCTTGATTATCGAACCCAAGGGAACTATGCAAGTGCAACAGATTTCAAATTCTTAAAATAAATGCTTATGTTGAAAAAAAGAAAGAATCCCAAAGTTTGATAATATAGTAGACTAAACTTAAAATACAAACAACAAAAGAAATAAAACTGATGCAATTAACAATAAACTTAAGTGTCTAAAATTGAATTCAAACAAAGCAAGTAATAAAAGTAAAGAAAATTCAATGATAATTAGACTTTCACTGAAGGACAATCCATCTTAATTTCTCATGCATATAACTTAATTATAGATAATACAGTTGATTATGGAAAATTAGCAATAAATTAAGATGACTTCTTAGAATATCCCTCTAAGAATCAAATTTCCTTACTCAAAACAATTTAATAATTAGCATAAAAATCTAGTTCATGAACTCCTAAATATCTATCAGACCCTTTCTCAAGAAATCTCACTTCAATTCATTCTTAATTCACCTTTTCATAGCCTTAATTCACTTAAACTCAATCCATAGTTATCACGTTTTTTAGAAAATAACCATGCATTAAATTAAACAAGTTAAACTATAAACATGCATACCTTAAGCTAATATTACAGTTGATTATTAATTGTTTCTCAACAAATCAACAATCAACATAAATATAACTCAAGATAAAAATTTTTTATCAAAAATTAAGAAATAATCAACTTACATTTAATTAAAGAACAAACTAAGCCATTACTTAAAGAAATATAAGGGTTTAAATTCCCTTAGCAACAGAAAAAGAACTACTCACTCATTGTCATAAAACTTAAACAAAAATAAGATAAAAGAACAATACACATAAAATCCTTTAGTTGTTCTTGAAGTTTCCTCAGAGTTCTTCAATCCTAGCCTCTTAATTCTAAATGTAAAACTAAAACAAAGACTACGAATTATCTAAAAATAAAAGCTCTCTTGACTTGGTGTTTTTCTGTCCCTTTTATAGCTTGAAAAGAAGAAGTTAAATAGCCTTCAACTTTCTATTCTACATAACTTTTAATTTCATCAAGTGACATCTTATTCAGTAAAGAAGAGAATTTCAATTGCAACCCAAATTGTTTGACTTGGCAGAGTGTGATTTTAATCCACCAATTAAGCTTATTCTGGCTTAGATCACTTGGTAGAGTGAAACATAACTCTACTGTATATTTTCTCTTACAACTCACTCCATGGAATGAATTGGTTCTATAACCCATGAAATAAATTCTCAATTCTTTAAAAACATTGCAAATCTGAAATTTCTCTTTAGTCCTTCAATTTTCTTCCTTTTCTTCAATTAAACACCTAAAAATACCAAATTACACAATTAAATAACTAAAACAACAACTTAAGAAATTAAGTAATAAATCAACTAAATTATCATTAGAAATAACATAAAAAAACACTAAACACACATTAAATACACATTAATAATATAGTCAAATTTACACTTATCTAATACCCCACATTTATCATTTGCTCGCCCCTGAGCAAATCTGAACAAACCAATTTCTTAGAATAATCAAACTCTAACTCAGAATTATACAATTCAAAACCCAATTGAACAATTAATAAGAGCACTTAATAAAAACATAGCTAGAATAAACTCAAACAAGGAAATAAAAACTAGTTTCCATGTGTGTGGAAGACCAAAACAATTTTAAGAAATTTTCAAAATCAAAGCACTAATACACTTCATAATCAAGTTCTAGAATTGACGTATGCTAAGTATACATTTGGTTTCATACTTGAAACTCTAAAAACACCATAGGTCTCTCCTTTAACACTAGAACCCGAAGGTCATCTCTGCTAAATAATTCAAAGCAAAGGATAGAATCACTTAGGTCTTAATTGGGTTGTGATAGGGTTAAGGGATTTGTTATCAAAAAATGAATGAATAATAGATAATCAAAGAGAATAGCCACTCTATGACAAGATAGACTAACATTTCAAAAATTCAAACTACTAAGCACAATCCCCTTTACAATACTTGTTTACTCACGCTTAAACATTGAAAATATTCGAACAGAAAAGATAAGACTAGAATCCCTCTCATTTTGCTCAATTTTACAATTTTTAAGAAGTCACCACTTCTTTCTCTTGTAAATACCCCATACTTGAGAATTTGCCACATATGCTAGCTTTTATTTCTTTTTTTATTTTTCTTTTTCCTTTTTTTAAGACTAGCTTTTTTTTCTAGCAATTAACAATAACATGGGTAAACAAAAGACATTACATAACTACTTGACTTCTTCTCAAAATTCTTACCCTAAATGATACAAATTTTCTCATTACACTTAATTAAAATGCCCAATAAATGTAAATCTATCCAAATCTGGAATAGCAAATTCTAGAGGGTAGATAAAGGCTTTTAGGCTATATGGTTAATAACTGAGTGTAACAAGAACAAAAAATATGGTACGCTTTAAGCATACCTCATTAAGCTCAAATTTGGCTAACAAATGTTTAATTATATAACAAAGGTAGGAAATAGTCTTTTTTTATTAGCTCAATAAGAAAAATTTTCCTAAATCACTTTCTAAGTTGCTTGAGTTTCTTTTATGCTTCGAATGGTGATGAGGAAATTTTCAGTGTCCTAAAATTCTTTGCTCAACTATTTCAATGTACTAGTTTTTCTAATGTTCAAAAACTAGTCTTTCATACTTTATGAGTGGAAACTAATAATTATAAACCAAATTGAGTAGTAAACTAACACAAAATTTTATTAAACAACCTACTTATCTTACTGCTAAACTAAATTCTTGACTCACGTACATTCTAAGTTCGAGTTTAATTTGTTTAGATTCTAAGAAAAACTGGGGTAAACTATGCTTTATAAAGGTTAAGTGATAACTTTAAATCAACTAATTACTAATGTAACCTAAGAACAAAACAATAACCAGCTAACAAAACTAATAGCATAAAATCATTTAAAGCACAAGGTTACTCTTAACATTATTCTTATAGACATAATAACATTCTACAAACAAAAATATAAGTGTTTTCACAAAATAAAAGGGGAGAATTACATTCTACTTCCCGAATCTAAGCAAAATTTAAGCTTAAAGAAGCTCTACCCCCCTCATAAAATGTTTTTATCCAAAAAAAGGGTACACGGCTCAATCATATGGAAATAGTGGTGATGGTGGAAAATGTCTCTAAAATTCAGTGTTAAACTTTTCAAAATCTTTCCTTAATTCACTAACTTCGTCCCTTAATGAATCCATCCGCCAGGTCATTTGATTCATAAATATCACCATTAGTGGTGGAATCTCTTGTTGGGTAGGTGCTGGGGTGCTTGTGTAGGAACGATTGGCTCTAGTGCAGCTTCTTCTGGTTCTTCATCCCGATTTCAATCAATGGTGACCAAATAGAGATACTCATCCCTAGTCGACCAATGTTGATGAGGCTCCTTCACCAAAATCTTCATCCTAGTCAACATGTCATAGTCAATATATCTTACCTCTTTAAGATATTTCCTCATATCCATATGCCCGACATGGTTGGCCAAGATAGTCACTATCCATCCCAGAGAAATCTCCTTAATTTTTTTTATTCATCTTTTGCAACTCTTTTTCTTTTTTGACATAAGAGAATAGCACCATTGATCCAGATGCCTCAACCACACATCTCAACAACATACATTCTTTAGCATTAATAGAACCTTTACTGCCAAGACAACTAAAAAAAGGTAATTGATAAAAACTTATGAAAAACTCTAAGGGTATGGCTACCTAAGGCACGTGTTTTCATCTTTCTGGAATTGTAATTCTTTTGATTGATGGGGTCACTAATGAATTCTTAATTTTCTTGTGTAGTGGTATTTGGCAAATCGCCAATTGCATTATTTGGAAAACCTAACTTTTTAGCAAAGTCTGGGAAGAGCATCTGATAATGGCATCTACCGAGCTTGAAGCTAATGGTTCCCTAATCTTGCTCGTCTTCATAAGATAGTTGAAAAAAGTGAAGAATTGTCAGGGTACAAATGGGTAGACTTTTAGCTGCTTTTAAACAAAATGCTCACATCTAATGTTATGGATTAGTGGGTAAATCTTAGCCTATAAGTTGCAATCCCTAATATCCAAATAAAAATTCCACAAGTAAGCCAACTTGACAAATTTCATTTCTTTAAAAAACTAATATAAGTTGTCCTGGTCATCATCAATGTAGGCAGGGATATGTTTCTATAAAGAACTAGATGGTTCATCTTTTTGTGTCCTTTTAGGTGCCATTGCATACACAAAAACAATACAGCTTATATCTAATAATAATTAATGCTCAATAAATTCTCTAAAAAAATAAACAAATGCAATGAAGTACCAATAATGTCTCATATGGATTGCAGTAATAGAGGTGGGAAATAGATACAAATTAAGTGTGTAAGTGAAGGGTTAAAAGGGAAGAATGAAATGAAATTGATATGACAAATTATAATTAGACATATAGTTATACTGAGTCGTTTAGGCATTTTATCGAACATGTTGTGTGCACAACTTTACTAAGCTATAACTAATGTAAGTTTAATTATCTCAAACCCAAATTGATACATACAAGTTTTATTACAACCACTTAATGCAATTATGACCATAAAAAACACAAAAAGAAACATATATAAAGAAAAAACATTAAGCCAAAATACCCACATTAAGAACACTTTTCAAAAGGAAAATTATAATTTTCAAGTAAGTGAAAGAGACATTAAATCTAAATTAAACTTACTTGATCAAATATGTTGCACGATTAATTTTTCAACAGGTAATTAAAATGCTTGATGGATTGATTGCACAAAATAAGGAATGAAAGCATAAAAATAGGCAAAATATTAAAGCATGGTGGACTGTGTGAAGGAGTGTGTGAGTTGAAAAAATATTTTGGCATTTATATAAGGGCCACTCGATGGAGCATGTGGACCACTCGATGGAGTGATCTTTCACTCAACCAAGTGAGCACTCCTTGGAAGCCTAACGGTCACCAATTTTTTAGGGACTCGTGATGGAGTAAAAACTTACTCCACCAATTGGAATTCCACTTGGTGTAGTTGATTTTCACTCCACGGAGTGACAAGCTACTGGACTCTAAACATGCCAAAATACACTGTTAAAATATATGCCACCGCCTATAATGTAAACTCTAATGTCTGCTACAAATCAAATTGCCTTGTCTGCTCAAGTATTTCTACTAATTAACATAATTAAGCCTTATTATGAACTGGAAGCATGAATTTCCCTCTATTTATGCATGAAACATTGAAAATACTAGACTTTCAAAAGAACAATCAAATTAATATGAAACATAACTGCAAAAATAAACTAAATAACATAGGATAAGGTGAAGATAAATTAGTTCAGAGTTTTTCCAAGTCCTCAGCTAGACTTTTAGGTCTATTTTACTTGTCAAGGAGAACCAGAGTTGCCTCAACAACCTCATGATGAGCATTAAAATACGGTTTTAACCTGTGGCCATTTACTATATATTCCTGACCATCCTTTGGGTTTCTGATAATGACAACTCGAATTTGTTGCTTGAAACTACTTGATAAGGCCCTAGCCACCTTGATTTGAGTTTACCTAGGAATAACCTCAGTCTACTATTATACATTAAGACCAACATCCCGGGATAAAAATTCTTTTAATTCAGCCTTTTGTCATGCCAATGCTTAGTTTTCTCCTTATAACTTGCAGCATTATCATAAGATCACTATCGAATTTCATCTAACTCATTGAACTATAACCTTCTTTTTTCTCCTACAGTTCTCAAATCAAGGTTAAGCATTTTAATAGCCTAATATGCCTTATTCTCTAATTAAACCGGCAAATGACATGTTTTACCAAAAATTAGCCTAAAGGGAGACATGCCTATAGGGGTCTTATAAGCGATTCTATAAGCCCATAGAGTCTCATCCAACTTGTGAAATCAGTCTTTCCTAGCAGTGTTCACTATTTTTTCTAAAATGGCTTTTAACTCCCTATTAGACACTTCTACTTGCCCATTTGCCTGAGGATGGTAAGGGATTGTAACCTTATATCTAACACCAAATTTTTTAGGCAATGTTTTGAATTGGTGATTAGCGAAATGCTTACCTCTATCACTAATGATGCTCTCGATGCCCCAAACCTAGTAAAAATATTCCTCCTAAGGAATTCAATCATAACTCTAGCATCACATATCCTAGTAGCTACTGCAGCTACCCATTTTCTCATATAATCTATAGCCACTAGGATTATTAAAAGCCAAAAGAGTTCTAAAATAGCCCCATAAAGTCAATACCCCAAACATAAAAAATTTCAACTTATAACATAGTATTCATTGGCATTAATCCCTCTTAGATATATTTCCTATACGTTGACAGCTATCATAAGACTCTATAAAGGACTTAACATCAATAAAAAATAGGTCAAAAGAAACCTGACCGTAAAATTATCTCTACAGTATGATTTGGACATAGTATCCACCAACCTCTTCTTCATGATAGAGTCGTATAATGTCTACTTGCTCTTATTTTGGAACACATCTTCTCAGCACTTGGTTCGGATATATCTTGATCAAATATAGATCATCCTATAAATAGTATCTTGTGTATGCTTTCAGCTTTTTCTTTTGCTGCCACGTGAAATCATTCAGAAGGTAACCTCCTGCTAGATAATTAGCGATATTAACATACCAGGAAATTAAATTATTATAAGAATAAATAGCACATATACATTCATTACGAAATAAGTTAGAAATTTCTCCCTTTTTTATATGAGCATGATCCAATCTAGATAGATAGTCAGCTATAAAATTTTTAGCCCTATTTTTGTCTTTTATCTCCATATCAAATTCCTGAAGTAACAAAACCCATCTAATGAGCTTTGGTTTAAAGTCCTCTTTAGCAAAAAGATGTCAAAGCATCGCGTGATCTGACCACACTATTACTTTAGAACCAAGGAGATATTGCCTAAATTTTTCAAAGATAAACACTATTGCCAAAGACTCCTTCTCTGTGGTGCTGTAATTCACTTGAGCTCCTGTGAGTGTGTGACTAGCATAATAATTGGTGTGAAAGAATTTCTCCTTCCTCTGTCCTAAGACTACTCTTACTACAAAGTCACTAGCATCACATATGATTTCAAAAGGCAGGTTCCAGTCCGATGATGCTATGACAGGTGATGTAATTAACTTGTGCTTTAATTGATTAAAAGTCTACGAACACTCATCATTTAAAGTTAAATGCAACATCTTTAAGCAGTAAATTAGAAAGAAATTTAGTTGTTTTAGAAAAATCTTTAATAAATCGACGATAAAATCCGGCATAACCAAGGAAACTTCTAATTCCTTTAACACTCGTAGGATGAGACAATTTTGCAATTACCTCTACTTTTGCCTTATCAACCTCAATTCCATTTTCAGAGATTTTATGCCCTAAAATGATGCCTTCCCTCACCAAAAAATGGCATTTTTTCCCAATTAAGAACAAAGTTAGTTTCCTCACACCTTTTTAAAACCAATGCTAGATTAGACAAATATGAATCAAAATCACAATCATATAAAGTAAAATCATCCATGGAAACTTCCATGAATTTTTCAACAAAATTATGAGATATGGACATCATGCATCTTTGAAAAGTAACTAGGGTATTACAAGGACCGAAAGGCATTCTTCTATAGGCAAATGTGCCATAAGCCATGTAAAATGTAGTTTTTTCTTAATCTTCTGGGGCTATAGGAAGTTGCATATATCCTAAATAATCATCTAAAAAATAGTAAAACCTATTTCCAGTTAATATCTCTAACATTTGATCAATAAAAGGTAAAGGAAAATTATCTTTTATAGTAGGACTATTTAACCTCTTATAATCAATACACACTTTCCATCGCCATTATTGCTTGTGTTGGGATTAGTTCATTATTTTCATTAGATACTACAGTCATACACCCCTTTTAAGGCACACATTGCATAGGAATTATCAAATTACTATTAAAAATAGGATATATTATATTTGTATCAAGTAGTTTTAATATCTCCTTTTCACCACTTCTTGTATAGCTAGGGGTTGCACCACTAGCTTGAATTCAATCTCCATCGATATTCGGTGTGTATAGTAACTGGGACTAATTCCCTTTAAATATGAAGTTTCCCATCCTAAAGCTTCTTTATACTTCTTCAAGATCTCCACTAATATTTTTTCTTCCAACCTTGTCAAAAGTGAAGAAATAATTACTGATTTTATATTTTCCTCTAAAAATACATATTTTAAATGTGAAGGAAGAGTTTTGAGTTCAGAGTTATTTTCTCCCTTAAAAGGGGGCTATTCATCCTCATATATTCCTTTACTGTGCTCTTTTTCTAGTTCTTATTTCAGCACTTCCTCTTGCTTTTCCATTTCCTCCTTATTTCTTAAATGCATCAAGAAATCTTAAAGCTCATCATTTAAAAAAAATTTCTCTTGCTTTTCTTCTACACACTCTTAAACATTATCTATAAAGCAAATAGATTATTCAAAGCCATAGGAAGGATGTTTCATCACCTTATTCACGTTAAAAACCATTTCCTCCTCATTAAACCTTAAAGTAACTATTTGCCCGTGTCCTCCTATCAATGCTTTTGCTATATTCAAGATTGGTCATCTTACTATCAATGATACTTTACGATCCTCCTCCATTCCTATTACCACAAAATCAACCGAAAATATAAATTTCTTAATTTTATCAATAAATTATCAGTAATACCCTTAGGTGTCTCCATAGATCTATCTGCCAACTGTCGTGTCATTTGAATCTCCTTAATATTACCTAAATTCAATTTTTTTGCAAATTGAATAAGGTATTAAATTAATGTTAGCACCCAAATCACATAAAACATATCCAATAAAATTTTCCTTTAATTCACAAGGTAATGTAAAACTACCAAGATCCTCTAACTTTTTATAAATTTTATTTATTAAAATGGCACTACAATTTCCAGATAATTAAACTGTACCTATACTCTTTAACTTTTTCTTATTAGAACATAACTCTTTCATAAATTTAGCATATTTAGGCATGTGTGATAAAGCTTTAGCAAATGGTAAATTTACGTGCAACTTTTTAAACTTGTCTAAAAATCTCGATAACTATTCATTATTCTTTTCTTTCCTAGTTAGAGATGGAAAAGGAAACTGAGATTCATCAAGCAAGGTAAAAACTAATTTTTCCTTACCTTTAAATTTCTCACCAATAGGTGATACCTTATCAATAATTATAGAATTAGAAACACTTACCTCCATTGTTGGTTCCACCACTTTCAAAGAATTCTTACCTATTTCAGCTTATTATACCTCTTTCCCATTTTCCAAAGTGATTTCCTTTGCTTCCTCCTTTGGATTACGATCCATATTACATGAAAAAGTACCTTGGATTTTATTGGATAAAGAATTGGCAAGTTACCCCACTTGGTTTTCTAAGTTCCTAATAGATGCATCTTGGTTTCTCATCCAAAAATCTTGAGATTTCCACCTAACATCTTTACTAGCCATATATGTATTTTAGGAACTTATAACACTAGTAGGCATCTCTTCTAAATTAGATTTCTTCTCTTGTGGGGGTTGAGGCTTTTGAAATTTGGGTGATTGATAAGGTTGTGATTGATATGTAGAAGGGTAAAGTGGTTTGATTTGGTTTTGATATGGTGGATGATTGTTACTATTGGAAGTTAAATTTTGGTTAAAGGGAGCCCTAGGTTGAGGGTTAGATGTAGATGCTTGGTTTCCTTCCTTCCATGTAAAGTTAGAATGATTCTTCCGCCTCAGATTATAAGTATTGATATAAGGATTTAAAGTATTTACTTCCTCTACTAAACCTTCCCATTCTTAACTCCTAGTGCTCATTGACTTCCTACATAAATATCACATCCATTAGATAACATTGATACATTTTAAGCCTTAAGCTCATTTATTTCCTTATTTCCTTTAAATGCTCCTTTCTTATTAATTCCATTTGTGCCTTAAGCATAGTTATTTCATCCACATTATGTACTCCTTGCTTCTTTTGTGTGGTTCTTGATCTTTCCCATTGAGCATCATTGGTAGCCATCTCATCAAGAAATAAGAACATTTCTTTGGGAATTTGATTCATAAAGTTTCGATTTGATGCTGCATTTAGTAGGGATCTCATAGCCTAATTCACCTCTGTATAAATGATATGCATTAATTGATATACAACAAATTCATGGTGTGGACAACTTTTTAAAAGCCTCCTAAATCTTTCTCATACCTCATAGAATGGCTTCTTATAAAACTACTGGAATTCATTAATATTTTTCATAATATGGGCTACTTTGGTAGGTGGGAAGAATTTACACAAAAAAGTTCTCCTGCATTTGTTACCATGAGTGAATAGATTGATTTGGTAGCATTTGCAACCAATTCCTTGCTTTACCAATAAATGTAAAAGGGAATAACTTAAGTTTAATGGCATCCGGTGACACATTTGGGATTTGTACTGTATCACTAATCTCTAAGAACATATCTAAGTGTTGAGCGAGATCCTCTATCTCCGAACCTAAAAATTGGTTCCTTTGTACCAATGAGATGATAGCAAGTTTTATCTCAAAAGGTTGGTAATGAAGTATCCTAATGGTCCTATGTTCTTGATTCCACCGAGGAATAGCATAGTCTCCAATGGTTTTAGGTCTAAACCCATTCTCTCGAGCTTGATAAGGCACGTTTTGCTCTTCTATCCTAGGTAGGGGTGCATCATTTATAGGTGGATCATTATGAGGTACGTCATCTATGTTAAGAGATGGATCTACCCTTATCCTCTGATTATTTATGGTCTCTTATAATCTTCTAATCCTATGAAATGTCCTTTCTATTTTAAGGTAAATAGGAAAAATTGGATAGCTTCTTACCATAAACTATTGACACTTGCAAAATAAAAGAAGAAAATTAGAAAATAGATAAATAAAAATAGAAATAACACATAAAATCCACTTTAAAAATCTAAAATAATGAAACAAATGCCAATGTTCCCTAGCAACAGCGCACAAAACTTGATTGGTATCTAGCAAGCATACTAGATCGGCTAGTAATATAGGAAAATATAGATTAAGACCCTGAATATCGAACCTAAGGGAATTGTGCAAGTGCAATGGATTTTAGATTCTTAAAATGGAAACTTGTGTGGAAAGAAAGAAAGAAAGAAAGAAAGAATCCCAAAGTTTGATAATAAAGAGTAAACTAAACTTAAAACAAAAACAACTAAAGAAATAAAACTAATCCAATTAACCATAAACTTAAGCGTCTAAAATTGAACTCAAACAAAGTAAGTAATAACAGTAAATATAATTCAATGATAACAAGACTTTCACTAAAGGACTATCCACCTTAATTTCTCATGCATATAACTTAGTTAAAGATAATATAGTTGATTATGGAAAATTGACAATAAATCCAGATAAATTCTCAAAATATCCTTTTAAGCATCAAATTCCCTTACTCAGAATAATTTAATACTTAGCATAAAAATCCAGTTCAGGAAATCGTAAATATCTGTCAGATCCTTTCTCTAGAAATCTTACTTCAATTCATTTTTAATTCAACCTCTTCATAGTCTTAATTCACCTAAACTCAATCCACAGTTACCATGTTTTTCAGAAAATAACCATGCATTAAATTAAACGAGTTAAACTATGAACATGCATACCTTAAGTCAATATTACAGTTGATTATTAACCATTTCTTGACAAATCAATAATCAACTTTATATAACTTAAGATAAGAATTTCTGCTCAAAAATTAAGAAATAATCAACTTGCATTTAATTAAAGAACAAACTAAGTCATTACATAAATAAATATGTGGGTTCGCGTTCTCTCAGCAAAAGAAAAAGAACAACTCACTCATTGTCATAAAACTTAAATGAAAAAAAGAAGATAAAATAATGATACACATAAAATACTTTAGCCATTCTTGAAGTTTCCTCAGAATTCTTCAATCTTAGCCTTCGAATTCTAAGTGAAAAACTAAAAAAAAGACTATGAATTATGTAAAAATAAAAGCTTTCCTAACTAGGTGTTTTTCAGCCCCTTTTATAGCTTAAAAAGAAGAAGTTAAATAGCCTTTAACTTCCCATTCTGCATGACTTTTAATTTCATCAAAATACTTCTTATTCAGTAGAGAAGAGAATTCCAATTGTAACCCGGATTATTTAACTCAATAAAGTGTGATTTTAGTCCATTGATTAAGCTTATTCTGGCTTGGATCACTCAATAGAGTGAAATATCACTCTATTGTGTATTTTCTCTTACAACTCACTCCACAAAGTGACTTGGTTCTGTAACCCATGAAATAAATTATCAACTCTTTAAAAACATGGAAAAGCTAAAATTTTTCTTTAGTCCTTCAATTTTCTTCCTTTACTTTAATTAAACACGTAAAAACACCAAATTACACAATTAAATAACTAAAACATTAACTTAAGCAATTAAGTAATAAATTAACTAAATTATGATTAAAAGTAACATAAAAACACATAAACACACATTAATAATATAGTCAAATTCACATTTATTAGATACTAAGGGCAACTTAATATTATACATTATGTTATATTTGTATCATATTTATTATAATATTCTTATTATGTATCATATCATAAATCATTATTCTTCATTCATTCATCTATAATTCATATATAATAATCATTTACATAAGAAAGAATGTTTAAACATAACAAAAATATGGCATTATCACTTTGTGACCAATTCGGCCTCCTTGTGATGCCCAACATGCTATTTGTTTTCTTATCCCATTTTATTTCATTTATATCACTAACATCAATTTATATACATATAAAAAAACTTTTACTAATTTTACCATAATGTGAATTAGTTACTCATACAAATACCATTATGTTTCTATACTAATTAATATATCCATGCATTATTTTTAACTCAATTTAATCAGAGGACATTTAATTATCATTGTAGTACTAAAATTATGTTTAATATCTTATTTAACATCAAAATGTTACATTATGTCCCTTTAGGTGCAATTCGACCACAAGTAGTTCACCTAATCTATGCTTGTTTTCTTTATAAATTCATGCTTATTCCTTGCTAATTAATCATTTTACAAGGTTTTTGCTAATTAATCATTTTACAAGGTTTTCTTAAATTATTTCCCATTATTTCTTAAATTTCATTAGTTACATAATGTAAATTTCATGAAAATTTCCAAGATTAAATGAAATTAAGTGTAGGAAATGTATCCACTGACCTTAATTGAGCTTGAAATCACCTAATCTTCTCTTCCTTTGCCCTTTTCTTCCTTCTTCTTCTCTTCCTCTTGATTTTCCTCTTTTGGCCAAAATTGAGAGAAAGAAATTGGTTAGTTTATATTCTGAATTTTGACATCTAAATGCTACCTATTAATCATGTTTGAGATGCTCTTCAAATCTATATAAAAATTCTCAATTAAAACTAATAAAAACTACATGCCTTACCTAATTAGTATATTTTTCTCTCATTAGAATTTCTCAACTTCTAAGCTTTTTCTTGTCCAAATAAATTTTTGAGATGAAGAGGATAATTTTTAGCATAATTGGATGAAATTAGGGCATGAAATATAGAGGGAGGAGAGAGGAATGAATAAAAAATGGTGGAAACCTAGTAATGAGGGGTTGTTCGATTTTTTAAAGGAGAAGGAGAGAGATTATAGATTTTTGGGTAGAAATGTAGAGATTTCTAGACCCTCCTATACTGCCCAAAAGTCCACCAAATCAAGGACCCAAATTTCTTCATTTACAATTTCATCCAATGGCTTATCTTTAAGCCACTTGTCATCATTTCCTTGATTTTTTCACCTTTTTTAGCTATGCTACTACATGTACATGATCATGGTTTATTTTTAATGACAATTATGTCCTTAGATACTTAAAATATGGTAATTAATCCCTTTAATTAAATTAAACTCAATTTTTCACCATGCTTTTGAAATTAATGTTCTGCTTGTCAAAATGCTGTAAAATTTTGCCTTGCATACACTAACATATGTAAAAAGAACATGGTTAAAATTTCAAGTCATCCATACACCATTTCGATATACTTCTAGCTCTAGAGGCGAAATCAGCCGGTTTGAAACATGAAATTTCGAAACTATCAAAAAAATTATTTTTCAATTTTGATGGTTAATTTAGGTCATACCTATTATGTATATATGATTAAAATAATTTTTGAAATTATTTAGATTATTTTATGACTCGATCAAACTTTTGGTCAACCGAGTTTATAGTACCTTGTAAAAACTTTTCTATCTATTTTGAGGGCCTATTTAAATTAAATTTCTTCTCAAATTATGCCACCGAACTCCATTTAATATTCCAATGTTAGGTCAAATTGCTCGCCAGGTCATCCATCCTCAAATTTACATGACTTAAGCACGTTTAACCTTTATACATTTTCAAATTTTCCTATATTATTCTACTAAGATTACTCCAAAAATTGTTCTATGGTTACCATTTACGCTTTAAAATATATCATACATGTCAGATACAAATTTTGGGATTTTACACAACCTCCCAACTATTTTCACCCTTAGTTGGAGGTAAGCAATTCGAAGTCAAAGTATAGCACTCACTACTTAAGATAATTTTGGTGATCTCAAGTCTAAAGATACTTGCACCACTGCTATGAAAAGATTCTTCACTGGCATATATGTAATATCTATATGATGATTCTCTTGGTAGGTTTCCAATGAACTTATTCTTCTAACAAGCATCCACATGTTAGCTTTGATCATCTCCCATGATCATTATTATGATAACCGCTACATGAACCTTTTAAGAAGCACAATATATGCTAGTCTAACCGTATTAACAATAACATGTCTTGTTAATACTACAACTAGGGATATTTAGGTATTAACAAATTTACATGCAATAGATATTTCACATCATGAACTCTTTCATGATTGCATTTTCATTGTGTTTATAATACTAAGGACATTATTTATTAATTTAAGATTAACAAACATGTGTAATTAACCATAGCATTAATAAATGAATGTTTCCTCCTCATAAATAATACGAGTTCATACACATGAAAAATATCCCTATTTACATGGGCTCTAAGGCATACTCTCTAACATGTATACATGCTAAAATGGTATTATTATTAATATATGCATAGTTAGTCAATGCATTGTAAGTTGGGACCTATAGGAAATTAGTTTAAAAGAAGGAGAGCAATATGGTCATTTCAATTTAAGGCATTCACAAGCATAATTGAAAGGAAGTATAATGTAGGGATTAAATTAAAAGAAATAAATTGAATTGGGATGGAAATAAGAAAATTAAAATAAGGAATGAGCTATGTGTAACTTACCTATGACCCACAAGTGGGCTAATAGGATGAAGACATATTGCCTTCTTTAGAGATCTCTTGAAGAGGGAAGAAAAATCAAAAGATATAGACCAAGGGATGATCGGCCACTTTAAAGGGATTAATTCAGCAATCCTCTTCCCAAAAACCATCTATTTCACCATTAAAAATCACTCTAAATTATGTTACAGTATTTGTAAGGAGAGAGAATTTAGGGGTTAGATAATTTCCAGGTAACAAAATTTTCTTTTCCTTTTCTATTCATTCCATATGATAATAATTGAATTTAAAGGATCCAAATAGATGTTTATATGTATCATTTATACTATGTAAAAGTAGAAGAAAGAGAGCAAGGAAAAAGAAGTAGAAGGGAAATAAAAAAAGTACTTCTAGTTGCATAAAAAAGGTATGGGTATTCTTAACTTTCTTGCTTATGTTTGTTTGTTTATAATGAGTATATAAATGGTGTATTTGATATTTTTATGAAGTATAAGCATGGTTATAATGTTTATATATGCATAGAAGCATGAGATAGGTAAATTTTGTCCTGGGGTTCACTTGACCTAGCAGGACTATTTGGCTCATAAGTTATGTGTTAAACCTTTAAATTGAGTAATTAAAATTGGTGAGTAAACTAGACTGATATGCCTATATTTTTATACAAAATTCAAATTCTAAATCTACCTTTATGATTGTTGAAAACTAGCTTGAATCCTGACTATGTATGTTTCCTTATTATTAGGAGCAGTCTTTATTTTTTGATAAATATCTGAAGATTTAGAAGCTTAAATTGAGTGATTTTTAATGATTTGAAAACTAGAGACATATGAGAACAACTTTGTAGAAGATCAATTTGCCTAGAAAATTTTGTTTGCTAGGTCTAAAATGATATAAAAGTTAGACTCAAAAACCTATCTACAGAATTCTTGGGGTAGAATGGTACACATAATCGAGACTATTTTCTCCCTTCTATGTGGACCCTTATATGTAAATTAAGACCATTGTACATAATCGAGACTAATTTGTCTCAATTGTATGCCTCCCTTGTAACAACTTACATTTGATCTTTAGGCCCTAAATTATCATCGAAACTTATCCAAACTTTCCCAAATACTCCTAGAGCACTTTAAACATAAATTAGGAGTAACATGTATTATGAAAGTCGTGTAAAGCATATTGGAACATTAAATTATGGACATAGAAATAAACCTTAATATATATGAATATAAGCATATGAGTTAACTTAGGTTATCAACATGCCTACCTAGCAACTTTATGCATGTAAATTATTGCAACAAGAATATAAGAGTACAAATGAAGGCATATAAGCTTGAACATTTATATATAAGTGTGAATATTTACGATTGATGATGTTTCAACAAAATGAGGCATAGGTAAATAAATGTTTATATCTATAAAAAAAAAATAAGAACTCCTAACCAATGCTACATTAATATGATTATTTGGAGATGCTTATATCCACATAATTAATTTATAAGATCATTAAGTTTAAATGTCAATTCCATACATGAATAAAAGATGTAACTAGAATACGAAAGTGTGTGTGTGTGTATGTATAGACATAAGCTTAATATGAACATGTATGAATAGAATATATGCCAAGAAAGAATGGGAATAAAATGTATACTAACTAACTTGTATTGGTTAGTATGCTAATTCATTCGAACATGTATTAATAAGTTATAATATAAGGATGTATGGTACATGTTCTTGATGAACTATATAAATGTGTGTGTGTGTGTGTGTGTGTGTGTGTGTGTGTACACATATTAGCTTTCATATAATTATAACAACTATGGATATGATAGGTAAATATGAAAATGAAAGGTGCAAGCATGAAGATCTATGCATATTTTAGATATATGTTTTAATCATATTGTATACCTTGGTTAAAAGTATGATGTTGGTATGCATGCATATATTATTTGGGTAATAAAATAAATAATAGCGTGAGAATAAGTATCCCATTCATATATACGTGATGAGCTCTATGCTTATGCATTATTTGCAAGTACAAGATGTGTAGACACGAACTTGTGTATGATATATATATCATTTGTTCAATAATATGTGTGTGTGTGTGTGTATGATTGAAAAAATGATATATACTTTGAAAAAGAAAAGGTATGAGAATCAAAGAGAAAGAACTTATAGTTGTCTACGTTTATGTGTAGGTTATGGATAGATATGCATGCCTATAAGGTTATGTTGCAACTGCCATAGGAATGATCCTATTTGGGTCCATAGTATTGACCCCATTAGGACCACTTATTTAACCCCATATAGATCCATAAGTTTGATACCTTCTGATACTATAGGACTCATTATCCACATTTTTAAAGTAGTGCAGGCTTACTACAAAATATAGGCAAAGCATTAGGAAAAGTAATCTAACAGATATGATATTATATTTCACGACATGATCTAAATGTTACTTTTATGTGAATCCATGTATAGAAAATAGAAAATTTAATAAAGTTATATTTTAAATATATATAGTTTTATAGTATTACAGTATCACATATATGAAATTATCATTGTAAATACAAAATGTTTTCTACACATAAAGCCTTAAGTTATATATGAATAAGGGTGATTATTTGATGGTGTGTCATTAATCACATTGTGAATGCACATTCTTTACAATTATATGCTGCATATTTAATCGTAATAACTTATGTTGTGATTTATGGCTAACTTAGAAATAGTACTACTCACTGTATATGAGAAAATTTAATGTATGAACCTACAACTTTGAATGCAACTTTAATGTAATATATAGATTAAATGCAATATATGATTATTAAGTGTTAGTAAATTAGAATCTCACATGCAAAATGAAGAAAGGACATAATAATGGTAATAAATTTAATTCCAATAATAAAATGCATACAATACATAGGATTATAATATAAATGTTAGTATGATATAGGACTTAATGGTTTATTAGGCATGCATATAGACCCATTTGGTTAAATTAAACACATGTAATGTAAAATGTTACTTGGGTTTAATTATGGAATAATTTGCATGTACCCATAAATATGAGAGTCACATTAGCCACTAAAACTAACTAGGAATAATAAATATGAATTAAGTGAGTTAAATAGATGTACATACGTGTAAAAGCTACATGAATATTCAAAAGCAATAAGGAAAAAATAAATTGATTGGTAATGGATGATGAAGTTTAATAAAAGTACTAAATGTGATAAATCTGGAGTAAATTGTAAACGTATGTAATTGTATAGCCTGTGTGATCTTACATGCATGAATACTTGCTTTAATAAGTGATTTAATTCAAAATGCATGAAATCAACCAATGGATTAAGTTTCGTATAACAAAATAATAACAGAACATGATAAAGGTGGTTACACAACACATAGCAATATTATGAACCTGCTATCTACTTTTAATATTACTTTATTGCATGCTCAGTAACATGATCGTGTGTGTGTGTGTGTGTCATTGATGACTTCTTTGAGAGATCATCTTTATGGTTTTATGTTCCCCACTAAGCTTGTAAGCTTAGCACGGGTTTTTAATCTATCCAGGTTCAAGTTAAAGAAGATGAGCTCAAGGATCATCTACAGTACTGAAGACCAACATAAAAACAAAGATACTAGGATTCTCTTTAAAGGTTAAAGGTTGTAATAGTGTTAATATATTCATATAAACTTATGTTATCTGAATTACATAGTAACAATTATGTATTATAATCTATATTTGTATTAAGTAGTCAATTTTATGACATTAATGTAACACCCTTGATGGAATATGTCATGGTATGCACATAAAGATCACGCAGCAGAAAACAATAAAATTTGATCATACATGCCATACAATTCATAACAAGAATCGAAACATGCAATTTTAGGGTTTTTACAACTTACAACTTTTAATGCCTTTTAAATCTTGAATTTGGTGATGACCAGCAACTGAGATGACTTTATCCACCTTAGATCTTGATCACCAATGCCAAGGAACAGCCTTTTATGCCACTCCCTCTATTCTCACACACACACTTGCAAAGATGGCTTAAAATAGAGATTGCTAGCTCTCTTTTAAAGTATTGTGTAAAGGCAATGGTTTGTAGCTACAAAACTTGATCTTGCACTTCTTTTAGGTGCTATTAATGCCAAGAACACAAGAAAGTAAGAAAGTATTCTTCCCCTTGTGTATTTCGGCCAAAAGAGAAAAATTGTTCACCTTGTCAAAAATAGAATTAATTAATTTATATCATTAATTTAGGAAAGATAGGTCATACCAAAATCCCTTAGAATTAAGAATATATTCAGCCTTCATCACTTCCTAATTAAGTGATTTAAATTAATTCAAACTCTATTAGGTTTCAAATTTAAATGGCATTAGTCATTTAATCAAAATAAACTTATTTTGGAATTAATTGGTTGCCAAATTTTGGCCACATTAATTCCCTCTCAAGTATTATATTTTGATTAAATACAATTTAGAATTTAATACTCAATTAACTTAATTATACATAGATAATTAATTAATTGAAATTAAAACTAGCATATGCCAATAAATTTTTCTCGTGTAACAACTGTTAACATATTTGCTGTTTTAGGCAAAAAACGTGTTTGATAGATTTGCCTAAAAAAGGCAAAATCGCACCTTGACAGTTTTGGCTGTTTTAGGGGAAAAAACTTTTTTTACATATTTGCCTAAAACAGCTGTTTTAGGCAAAAATCTGTTTACCCATTTTATGCATTAATTTGACTTTAAATAAAAGTCCAAATTAATTCCCAATATACTATTTAAATATTTTAAGCCCAATGCTTTGTGTGCGATCCTATATGTCCATTTAATATTGGCAATGAATTAATAAATTAATTTAAAGGCTATATATATTCTCTAGCAAGATATTATAGCATTCCAAAGTAAATGAAAATGCATATGGCATTTAGTGACCTAATGCAATTTTGCATAGTCCCTTACCCATAAATATTAGAATTAATATAAGGCATGGAACTAGTCATCCTTATATATATTAATTCCTTTCTTGATATTCCAGTGACACTAAACTCTCAGATAAATAATGATTACTCATTATTTCATCTCGGTATGGCCATACACTTCTCAGTTCACTAATCAAGTGGTCGATGATATTTTCTCTCATATCGAGAGGGGTAGTCCCTTCACTTCTCTCATGCTCTCTAACATGAATCAATGCATACCCAATCATACCCGTACTTGTCACTCTGTTACGAGCACGTTAGGTGTATGTCAAAGTACACAGTAATTCACAAAGAGTTTCATAGAGATTTTAGGTCTAAGAACTCTGATACAAAAATTGCATATGAGAAACACTTATGACTTGTACCATGTAGTGTTCTCATGAGCGGATCATATCCAGATACCATGTTCTTTAACGTGTATCTATGATCTCTAATTGACACTCTTGTCCTAATGATCCGTAAGACAGAACTCATAATATCAGAGAAAGCATACTAGTCTTAATTCATTGTTATTCCCATAACAATGACTGACTAGGGATGTTTAGAATAAAGTCTTATTTGTTTCAAGGTCTTACAACCATGTACCTCACACATGATAACTTAAACCGAAACGACATTCTTGGATAGTTCTATCAATTGATATGCACAAGAATACAAAAGATAAAACAAATGCCTCATTTTATTAATTCAAAGTGTTTTATTACAATGCATTAGGGCTAGGGCTTATACTAACAATCTCTCACTAGCACTAGTCCCAATTGGGCATATCCCTAAGACCGAACGCTCTCAAATGAGCTTCGTACAGATTTGGACGCAACTGTTTTGTCAAAGAATCTGCTACATTGTCTTCATTTGCTATCTTGCTAACATTGACGTCCCCACGATCAATGATTTCTCTGATTAGGTGGTACCTCCTCAGTATGTGTTTGGATTTCTGGTGTGACCGGGGCTCCTTGGCCTGTGCGATGGCCCCGTTGTTGTCACAGAAAATTTCTAATGGATCTAGGATGCTTGGGACCACTCCTAATCTAGAAATGAAATTTTTAATCCAAATAGCCTCTTTTGCAGCCTCACTCGCTGCAATATACTCAAATTCAGTAGTTGAGTAGGCAACGGTCTCTTGCTTCGAGCTTCTCCAGCTGGCAGCACCACCGTTCAAAACAAAAACAAACTCAGATTGCGATCTAGAATCCTGAGTGCTGGTCTGAAAAGCAGCATCGGCATAACCTTGTATGAGGAGCTCTTCTTGACCACCATACACCAAGAAGTGATTCTTAGTCCTTCGCAGGTACTTCAGAATCCCTTTTACAGCAGACCAGTGCTTCTCACCAGGATCTTGCTGAAACCTACTGGTTACACTTAGTGCATGAGAAACATCCAACCTAGTACATAGCATAGCATACATGATAGATCCAATAGCAAATGCATATGGGATTCTACTCATGTTGTCCCTTTCCTCTTTGGTTTGAAGGCACTATTCTTTAGTCAAAGGAACTCCCAAAGCCAAAGGTATGTACCCTTTCTTTGAGTCTTCCATGCTAAAATGCTTTAGTACTTTGTCTATGTACTTTTCTTGACTTAGTCCCAAAAGCCGATTCAATCTATCTCTATATATTCGAATACCAAGTATTGTCTCGGCTTCACCTAAGTCTTTCATTGAGAAACATTTTTCCAACATTGCTTAATCTTTTGCAATGTTGGAATGTCATTCCCAATGAGAAGGATGTCATCCACATATAGGACCAGAAATACTACTATGCTCCCACTAACCTTCTTGTACACACAAGGCTCATCTTCGTTCTTGATGAAGTCAAATTCTTTGACTGCCTCATCAAAATGAAGATTCCAACTTCAGGATGCTTGCTTTAATCCATAAATGGATTTTTAAAGCTTGCAAACCTTCTTAGGATGCTTGGGATTGACAAAACCTTCAGGCTGTGTCATATACACATCCTCAAGTAAATTTCCGTTGAGGAAAGCAGTTTTGACATCCATTTGCCATATCTCATAATCATGATATGCAGCTATGGCAAGCAAGATCCTAATGGACTTGAGCATGACTACAAACGAAAAGGTCTCGTCATAGTCTACACCATGAGTTTATCGAAAACCTTTTGCTACTAGTCTACCTTTATAGGTTTTATCAGCTTTGAGTTTAAATAGCCACTTGCATTCAATTACCTTAGCACCTTTCGGTGGATCAACCAAGGTCCAAACCTGGTTATCGTACATTGATTGCATCTCGGATTTCATAGCTTCAAGCCAATTTTTTGAGTCTGGGCTCTCAATAGCTTCTCTGTAGGTAGTAGGATCCTCACGATCTACTAACTCAATAGTGTCACTATCGGTGATTAGAAATCCATATCTCTCAATCTCCCGACGTACCCTACCAGACCTTCTAGGTTCTTGTGTAATGGGTTCTTGTTCCACAACTGGTTGTGAACTTGATTCCATTTCCAACTCATCCTCTATAGGATTTTGTAGCGCTTGAATTTCTCCAAGTTCTACTTTACTCCCACTGTCTTTCTTGAGAAGGAACTCCTTTTCCAAGAAAACAGCCTTGCGAGCAACAAATACTTTGTTCTCGGCTTGTGAGTAAAAGTAGTATCTCTTTGTTTCTTTGGGATAACCCACAATAAGCAAACAGTGGATTTGGACTCTAGTTTGTCAGATGTTAATTTTTTAACATGTGCTTCACAGCCCCAAATCCTGAGAAAAGACATATTGGGTTCTTTCCCAGTCCATACCTCATATGGTGTCGTCTCAACTGCTTTAGTTGGAGTACGGTTTAATAGAAATGCAACAGTTTCTAATTCATAACCCCAAAAAGAGATAGGAAGATTAGCTTGACTCATCATAGATCGAACCATGTCCAACAGAGTTCGATTTCTCCTTTCGGACACACCATTCCATTGCAGTGTTCCATGAGGAGTGAGCTGTGAAATAATACCACACTCTTTTAGATGATTGTCAAACTCTTGGCTTAAGTATTCGCCACCTCGATCTGAACGAATGGCTTTTATACTTCTGCCAAGTTGGTTTTCTACTTCGTTCTTAAACTCTTTGAATTTCTCAAAAGTTTCAGACTTGTACTTCATTAGATAGACATAGCCATATCTACTGAAGTCATCTGTGAATGTCACGAAGTAGCTAAAACCACCTCTAGCTTGTGTACTTAAAGGTCCACATACATCGGTATGTATTAGTTCCAATAAGTCATTAGTCCTCTCACCTTTCTTGTTAAAAGGACTCTTTGTCATTTTTCCATGCAAACATGGCTTGCATGTATCATAAGACTCTAAGTCGAATGACCCAAGCACTCTAGTTTTGTGGAGTCTTGAAATGCATTTTTCGTTTGCATGTCCTAAATGACAATGCCAGAAGTAAGTAGGGTTCAATTCATTTGATTTAACCCTCTTTGTATTAATGTTGTATAAGGACTCTTTGTTTAGTAAATTAAGGATATAAAGGCCATTTTACAATATGGCATTGGCATAAGAAATGCCTTGGCGACGAATATGAGCATTGCCATTTTTAATAACAAAATCAAATTCATCCAAATCCAAACAAGAAACTGAAATAATGTTTCTACTCATGGCAGGCACATAATAACAATTTTTCAAAACTAAACAAAGTCCGGAAGGTAAAGTGAGTTGATAGTCGCCTATCTACATGGCAGCAACTCGTGCTCCATTCTCCACACGGAGGTCCACTTCATTCTTCCCAAGTAACCACCCATTTCTTAGCCCCTGCACATTTGAACAAATGTGAGAACCACAACCGGTATCCAATACCCAAGTGGTAGAAATAGAAAGGTTAATCTCAACAACAAAAATACCAGAACTGGATGCTTTAGCTCCATTCTTCTTTTGTTCTTCCTTGAAGAGAGCGCAATTCTTCCTCCAATGCCCTATCTTATTGCAATGGAAGCAAGTGCTCGTACTCTCTTTGAGCTTCTGCACCTTGGGCTTGGATTGGGCCTGAGGTGCACTCCCAGTTGACTTGAATCGAGCCAGGTCATTCTTGGGTTTTGCCTTTCCCTTTCCCTTTCCCTTAGCGGGTCCCTTCTTAATGCCCCCTTGAACCATAAATACGGGATTGGTCTTTCGAATGTTCTCTTCAGCATTCTTAAGCATCCCATGAAGCTCAGTGACTGACTTGTTCATTGCATGCATGTTATAATTCATCACAAATGGATCATAATCATCAGTCAATGATCCTAAGATCAAGTCAGTGGCCAATTTCTTTGGCACTTATACCTCAAGCTTCTCAAGAGTATCAAGATACCCTTTCATCTTGAGTACATGGGTACTAACAGGAGTACCCACAGCTATATTACAAGAAATCAAGGCCTTTGTTGTCACGAACCTCTCGTGATGAGCTTGCTCTTGGAACATCTCTTTGAGGTGCACAATGATCGCATAAGCCTCTTGGTCCATAAATTGCTTTTGCAAGTCAAGCACCATAGTGGCTAGCATCAAACAAGTCACATCATTGGAGTCGCTCTTCTTGGTCTCAAAAGTTTCCTTTTGAACCGCAGAGGCATTCCTAGCAGGTTCTTCAGGCAAGGGTGGCATCCAAAACATACGACTTTTTCTCTTGCTTAAGAACTATTCTTAAGTTTCGAGACCAGTCTATGAAATTGGTGCCATTTAATTTGTCCTTTTCAAGGACCGATCGCAATGAGAAATTGTTGTTTGAAGATGTCATTTTCAATCTACAATAAAATTTAGCAAGATTAAATGAGGTCTTATTTATAATCCCACAAACCGAATTTAATATCCCTTTAAATAATTCGCATTAGTGATTTAATGTGGGCCAAGATCCACTTTTCACAACAACTTATTAGTCAAGCTGAGCTTGTACACCTAACGAGTTAAGTTACTTAGGTAGGAAAACTCCAATCATGTCTCGTACATGACTCTTGGATCAAATGGGCTAACATCTTAAGATGTTATAGCACAAACCCATTTATTAGTTGCCTAGGTCCGAGCATCCCTTTCCATGTTAAGTCCAACCTACATTCACAACCTATGCCTCACAAAGATAATCGGGCGCATCTAGGAGTCCTAGTCTACGTGATCGATGATCGATGCCTTGACATGTTTCGAATTAAGAAGGCAACTTTGTGACTTACTATTTTTAGGGATTCATTTTATTACGGCTTACATGGCATACGCTTTGTCATCCATTCATAGCATGTATATATATATAATTGCATAAAGTAAAGCGTGACAAACATGGGCCCAAAAACCTTCAACTAAGATTCTATACTATTACATAAGAATTTTCGAGTTTGGCTTCTCCACTCCGGTGGGCTTCATCTTGATTTACAAAGTCTTCAAGTATATTCTAAGAAATAAATGAAACTTTTACAAAAAAATATAATGGATTGCAGGCCATATTTAATTACAAAATCCAGGGCCCCATAAATATACCATGCATATCCATTCATCACACCAAACTAGCAAATAAATATACATAACATTCATGGATAAAACAAAGTCCAATTTTATTTAATTTAGCCAAGCCCATTAATGGAAATTGTGTACTTGAACCTTTAAGAGAAGACCCTGTGATGGGCCTGGGCCAAAGCCCAATGGACTAAATCCTCTTATTGAATAAGTTCTCTTAAAAGCCCAAAACACTAACTAGTTAGATTTGTGCTATAAATCAACTCTAGTATAATTTCCAATTTTTCCATTTTTAATTTTATGTCATATAGCCCATAAACATTAAAAATACATATAATATGTGCAAACATGAATTAAAAATATAAAATCATGAAGAACACATATATAGTACACGGCATTCATGCAAAATCAAACAAACAACAAAAACTAGTTGTTTAATGCTTATGAAATGCCATAAAATGCACAAACACTTAAATCAGTTTTATGAGTCATTTAATAATTTAAATATGGTCATAAATATTGATTTAATATTCTGTACCAATCTGATCTATATGTTTTTTTTTACCATTTTAATCAAAACAAAACAAACAAAGTTGATTAAATATGTAACAAACACAAACTAGTCATAGTTTTAAGTGATTTTAAAATTAATCAATTAAATTGTCATGGACCAGAATTAAAACCAATTTTAAAATATGTCCAGACCTGATATTTAATCTTTAAAAATCACTTATAAACATTCCAAAATCGTTTTTACATTTAATATTGAAAACTAGTTGTTAAACTAACAATTAACATGCCAACTAGCACCTAGTTTTAATATTAACATGTACCATCAGGTATTATTAATTAAATTCGACCATTAACAGCTCCTAGAACATCTTAGGATAGTATATTAACATGTCATATTAATTATAATACCTATCTAATCAATTGAAATCGTTTTTACACCAAAACAATGCAAAAAACTCAAAACAGAAAATTTCAGCGTTGCATGTTTTCAAAATAACGATTTTTAATTAATTTTTCATGCATCTAAAGCACTAAAATAAGCATGTTTAGGCTCTGATACCACTGATGGAATATGTCATGGTATGCACATAAAGATCATGCAGTGAAAAACAATAAAATTTGATCATACATGCCATACAATTCCATAACAAGAATCGAAACATACAATTTTAGGATTTTTACAACTTACAACTTTTAATGCCTTTTAAATCTAGAATTTGATGATGACCAGCAACTAAGATGACTTTATCCGCCTTAGATCTTGATCACCAATGCCAAGGAACAGCCTTTTACGCCACTCCCTCTATTCTCACACACACACTTGCAAAGATGGCTTAAAATAAAGATTGCTAGCTCTCTTTTAAAGTATTGTGTAAAGGCAATGGTTTGAAGCTACAAGACTTGATCTTGCACTTCTTTTAGGTGCTATTAATGCCAAGAACACAAGAAAGCAAGAAAGTATTCTTCCCCTTGTGTATTTCGGCCAAAAGAGAAAAATTGTTCACCTTGTCAAAAATAGAATTAATTAATTTATATCATTAATTTAGGAAAGATAGGTCATACCAAAATCCCTTAGAATTAGGAATATATTCAGCCTCCATCACTTCCTAATTAAGTGATTTAAATTAATTCAAACTCTATTAGGTTTCAAATTTAAATGGCATTAGTCATTTAATCAAAATAAACTTATTTTGGAATTAATTGGTTGCCGAATTTTGGACACATTAATTCCCTCTCAAATATTATATTTTGATTAAATATAATTTAGAATTTAATACTCAATTAACTAAATTATACATAGATAATTAATTAATTGAAATTAAAACTAGCATATGCCAATAAATTTTTCTCGTGTAACAACTGTTAACATATAAAAAACTTGTTTGACAAATTTGCCTAAAACAACTAGCTGTTTTTAGGCAAAATCGCACCTGTTTTAGGCAAAAAAAACTATTTTTACAGATTTGCCTAAAACAGCTAGGCAAAAATCTGTTTACCCATTTTATGCATTAATTTGACTTTAAATAAAAGTCCAAATTAATTTCCAATACACTATTTAAATATTTTAAGCCCAATGCTTTGTATGCGATCCTATAGGTCCATTTAATATTGGCAATTAATTAATAAATTAATTCAAAGGCTATATATATTCTCTAGCAAGATATTATAGCATTCCAAATTAAATGAAAATGCATATGGCATTTTAGTGACCTAATGCAATTTTGCATAGTCCCTTACCCATAAATATCAGAATTAATATAAGGCATGGAACTAGTCATCCTTATATATATTAATTCCATTCTTGATATTCCAGTGACACTGAACTCTCAGATAAATAATGATTACTCATTATTTCATCTCGGTATGGCCATACACTTCTCATTTCACTGATCAAGTGGCCGATGATATTTTCTCTCTTATCGAGAGGGGGTAATCCCTTTACTTCTCTCATGCTCTCTAACATGAATCAATGCATACCCAGTCATACCCGTACTTGTCACTCTGTTACGAGCATGTTAGGTGTATGTCAAAGTACACAGTAATTCATAAAGAGTTTCAAGTACCCCTGGGCCCTTGTAACTTCCCCGATCATCTATATTAATGGTGGCCAAGCCACAGTAGCTACCGATCCACTGGAGCTTATCCTAAAACCTACACGGATAAATAAACCCTTGCTAAGCTATAAAGCTTAATGGGGTACAAAACTCTATAGAACCTCATTACCCTAAGCCATCTTATCATATATATATATATATATATACAAAACTTTTACAATAACACAAAATAACATATGAGTTTATTATATTGTTCATTAAACAATAAACATACTAGGGAGGTCCTCAATCTTAATAATAAAACCAAACTTACTAACGTCTAGAACTATTTGTAAATTATCTAATTTCGAAAACTTGTCAACTTACAACCATCATTTTACTTCTTTTTTTCTTTAAACTAGTTTGATTCATACCCTTTCTAAGCCTTACTACTTCAAAGTTCAGACATCATGATTATTGATAGTATAAAACTTTAACTTTATACTTTTATCACATATTTACATATCTTATGCATTCCATAATAAATCCATACACATGGAAGTGCTTATGTCATGAAACAACTATAGAGAGTTATTACTAGGCATGATTTATTCATATATATATATATATATGTATGTATGTATGAAATACAATTATAACTCACAACTTCTTTTCACAACCATGTATTCCTTAATGCTATCTTATTATGGCAGTTAAATGTCAACATCATATTATGTCATACACCATCTGTTGCCTTATCTCGAAGTTATTGGAATGCACATATAGGTATAAACATTTATAGGCATTGACTAGTCAACTTTGCATGTAATCACATAAGATAGCCTTATGTATTATGATTACCCGTGAAGGTCCAATTATCACATACTTATGTTTCATACATTCGAAAGCATATGTAACTCATTGTGTATGCTATAGCCTGAACAGTTCTTATTATAACCTTGTACACATTTTATCAGAACATGGCCATGCATATGACCATGCTATGGAGGGGAGAAAAGCATGCTTGGCCATGCATTCAAGGAATAAAATGCATAAGTGGCCGTGTATATCCAATAGGAAAGGAACCAAGTGGCTATGCATATCCAAAAGAAAAGGAACCATGTGGTTGTGCATATCAAGAGAAAAGAAAGAGTGGTTGTGCATTCCCAAAGAGAAAAGAATGAGTGGTCGTGCACTCCCAAGAGAAAAAGAGTGAGTGGTTGTGCACTCCCAAGAGAAAAAGAGTGAGCGGTCGTGCACTCCCAAGAGAAAAAGAGTGAGTGGTCGTGCATGTAAGTGAGGAACAAAGTCAAGTGGTCATGCATTCCACAAGGAAAATGGTCAAGTGGTCGTGCATGTCCAAAGAGAAAAGGGCCATGAGTGGTCGTGCATGCGAAAGGGCAAGGCCTTGAGTGGCCATGCATGCCAATATGACAAGAAACCCAGAAACTTGATTATGCAGAACATGAATTTAAATCACAAATCTCACCTTCCCACTTACTTAAATGATCATTTAAGTTTCAAATCATATTATACTCATCAAAACTTACTATATTTATCTTTTAAACTCATCAAGAGGGACACATACTAGAAAAGAGGGAAAACCCCTAAATCATGCATATGAATAGTACAGTAAATCTAATTCCCGTACCTGATATTCAAGCTTCATCGCCTTTAATCTTTAAGATCCAGCTGTGCTACTCATAGCTCCTTTCTTCTCCTTTATAAAGCCAAACACCAAAACCCTAGTTTCCTCAAATCATAGAGAGAGAGAGATCTCCCTCAAATGTCGATCTCCTTATCTCCAGGAATCCCTAAATACTTAAGTGGGATAAATATCTGACCAAGAGAAATTCCCAATATACCCTTATACACTTTAATCTCCTAAATTTCTATTTCTTATAATTTAACCCCAGGACTTCTAATTTAATTTCAATCACATACTTCTTTAAAATTATAACCTATCCACACTCAAATACATACATGCTGAAATTACCAAAGTACCCATCATGGGACTTAATTTCAGTAATTGCCTTAATTTAATCATAATCCTTGTTAATTAACCATAATCCGCCTAAAGCTAGGACTGGGTCCTAACAAATCTCACCCCTTTAAAAGAATTTCGTCCTCGAAATTCAAACCTGTAGTCTTTATCTTTATGACTATAGATTCTCCAAACTCTATCTTAGCTATAAGAAACTATAACCATAACAACCTCATCCATCGATAACATTAGTACCTATTCTTAATCACCAAATACTCTCATGCTCATTATACTTCCTATCAGTTTTTCCCTTTCAGATGGGCTAGATAAGTGATGTAATGCTTTTAATGTTATGTGGGACGTTATGAAATGCATTTATGACTTCATGTATGCAATAGAGTAACGATGCGTATTCTCAAAAATGTAAATATCTTATCCCATCCCAATACAAGGAAACATGCTCAATTGCCCAAGCTGATTAGGAAAATTCTGACAATTATATATAGAGCATCCTAATAACCTCGACATCTCGCATCATCATCAATGCTACAGATCAAGTTCTCTTCTAGTCATATAAAATTTTCCTCAAATATCTAAAAAAAATAATATAGACATACTTATAATCGATCTTATGCTATACCTTAATCATAAAATATTAAGGCATATAAGCACTTCCAATATTAGGAGGTGAGAGATATTGACAATTCCTCAGATATCATCTCATAATCTCTGTGCCAAAATTGTTACTAGTGGTCTAATATATAACAATGATAGGTCAAACACCTATCATAATCATCAAAATGTATGCCAATAACAATAACACCATGGTCTAGACCAATTCATCTCAACCTTCAAGAACAATCTCTTAATTCCTTATTGCCCAAACAAGACTAAACCTGGCCACTCTAATACCACTAACTATAACACCTTAATCCAATAACCATGGATAATCATCAATTATCATCGTAAACCTAGAAAAGATCAGGCATAAATAATAATAAATAAGACAAGCCATTATTACATGTCACCATAAAAATAATCAAGCTTATAGATAAATAATCATAACATAAATAGCCCTCAAAGTATCCTGAAATCCTCTGAGCCCTTGCAACTTCCTCGATCATCTATATCAATGGTGGCCAAGCCACAGTAGCTACCGATCCACTGGAGCTTCTTCTGAAACCTACACGAATAAACAAACCCATGCTAAGCTATAAGCTTAGTAGGGAACAAAACTCTATAGAACCTTATTACCCTAAGCCATCTTATCATATATATATACACACAACTTTTACAATAACACATAATAACATATGAGTCTATTATATTGATCATTAAACAATGGACATACTTGCGAGGTCTTCAATCTTAATAATAAAACCAAACTTACTAACGTCTAGAATATTTTGTAAATTATCTTATTTCGAAATCTTGTCAACTTACAATCATCATTTTACTTCTTTTCTTTCTTTAAACTAGTTTGATTTATACCCTTCCTAAGCCTTACTACTTCAGAGTTCAGACATCAGGATTATTGATAGTATAAAACTTTAACTTTATGCCTTCATCACATAGTTACATATCTTATGCATTCCATAATAAATCCATGCACAGGGAAGTGCTTATGTCATGAAACGACTATAGAGAGTTTTTGTTAGGCATGATTTCTTTATATATATATCTATATACATTTATAAATATGAAATACAATTATAACTCACAACTTCTGTTGACAACCTTGTATTCCTTAATGTTGTCTTATTATGGCAGTTAAATGTCAACATCATATAATGTCATACACCATCCTTTGCCTTATCTTGGAGTTATTGGAATGCACATATAGGTATAAACATGTATAGGCATTGACTAATCAACTTTGCATGTAATCATAGAGAACAGCCTTATGTATCATGATTACCCGAGAAGGTCAAATTATCACATACATTTCATACATTCGGAAGCATATGTAACTCATTGTGTATGTTATAACCCGAATAGTTTTATTATAACCTTGTATGCATTTTATCAGAGCATGGCAATTTAAATCTCATAGATATACATTCCAAGAATTTCATTTCATTGAAACAGTGTATAGCCAAAAGGAATCATGATAAGCAATATAATAGGCCATTCATCATTCTTACATTATGTAAGGGAAGCAATTAATGCATGTTTTACTTTATCTTGTATACATTTTATCATCTTCAATAGCCTGACTAAGTACTAGTTCAAAGGGTGGATAAAGAGAGTAATGAATATCTGAAGGTATCAAACTATAGATATCCGAAGATATCAAACTATGGATGCAAACGGGATCAAGCAATGGTTCCATCAAGGAACAGACTATGGACCCAAACAGGGTCAAACAATGGTTCCATTAAGGAACATAGCCTAAATGGGGTCGACTATGGCAGCTACAATTGTATCCCTCTAGGCATGCCTATCAAATCCATAACTGAACTAAGACCCACAGGTTTAACCATTTAAGAACATCTTTAATTTAACATATTCTTCTTTACTTAGCACATCATTTGGCTTAAAGCCACTTTTCATAAAAGAATGCATATCATTCTTATCATAAATCAATGTTGAGCTTTAAGCTCTATTACCCATAGATGCAAGTCATGTCATCACATAGTTACATCAACATCATTCATACATATCGTAGTGGCTTACATGATAAAGCAAACACAATAGAATATTACTTTTATTGATCCATCTCATCATACGTAATATTATGCATAAAGCCAATTAGGCGATTATAAAAGTATAGTTCTTGCAACTAAAAATCTTCATAGTATTATATGCATGTCCATATATATGTTCATATAAAGGCAACTTGAGTCATAGCAATACATACTCTTTAGGTACTCATATCTAATCACATAATGAGTCAAACTACTCATCATAGCATGGTTGCATCAATTATAAATCATTGAATTACATAAATCATTGATAATTCTCAATGACATACCTTGTTACAATTTGTTGTGAGCAGCTTTCACATGCTATCATAACTCACATCAAAACATAATTATTTAAAGCAATACTCATGCATTTATGATCCATTTAGTAGTAATATGCATAGGCTCTCTTACAATTTAAAGGTCAACACTTGTTCATATTTAGTCCCTTGTTTCACTTCAATGGTCTATCGGATTATAGACAATAAGTTATATACTTTAACATAATCATATATATATATATTAAAATCCTCTTACTTGTATTTTATACTCAAGTAAGTTATGTGAGCTTATTTCATCTTAATAGTTAGCACGTTACGGACGATCATGTGCTAATCATAATGTATTACAGGCATGGGCAAATAGGTGAGCGGGTTATTACACATTACTGCTAATTATTAATTCTTCTTATGACCTTGAGTGAAAACAAGCTTCTACGGTTTCATAATTTAACATAAAATGTGATGCCCCATTCTTTTAACTTAGACATGCAATCTTGCGACTATTCCCTCATTATCACTAGGTTATATCATAGTATTTTGGATAGAACCATTCCTTGACCTAGTACATACCTTATACCAATTTTGTAGGACATATTAAATAGCCTATCATTTAAGTTACTATGTTCCCTCTTACTCTTTTTAGTTTTATGCTCATTAGGCCTCAACATACCTTTTAACAACATAATTCATATTAGCATTGCCATGCACAAGTCCATATAGTTTAGAGTTTAAGTGAACCATCATTTCTTAACTCAATGTGTTTAATCACCTTCAAACTTATGGAGGTTCCTCCAATTAAGTGATCATACTTTATGCACCTCACAGGTGACTTTGGGTAACTTATAGCTTAATTTAATCTTCTTCCTCTTATAATAGCATTTATGTCTTCTAATTTCTATAATAATTCATGTTATATTCATGCCTTTCTAAATCATATCTTTATAGACTTTAGCATTAGAGAGAGAGACTTTCATAATCTATTACTCTAATCAAGTAACATATCAACCTTCACTTAATAACTATTTATCCTCAATCTTACTTATTACTATTCAATTCACCTCAATTCTAGCTCTCTTAATGATTTTATGGACCATATAATCTTGTGATCAATATCTAAATACATGACTTAACCTTAGAGGGAGAGTATACTCGAATGAGTAGAAATAATACATATGACTATGCTGTGGAGGGGAGAAAAGCATGCTTGGTCATGCATTTAAGGAATAAAATGCATAAGTGGCCATGTATATCCAACAGGAAAGGAACCAAGTGGACATGCATATATAAGAGAAAAGGAACCAAGTGGTCGTGCATATCAAGAGAAAAGAATGAGTGGTTGTGCACTCCCAAAGAGAAAAGAATGAGTGGCCGTGCACTCCAAAGAGAAAAAGAGTGAGTGGCTGTGCACTCTTAAGAGAAAAAGAGTGAGTGGTCGTGCACTCCCAAGAGAAAAGAGTGAGTGCCCATGCACTCCTAAGAGAAAAAGAGTGAGTGGTCGAGCATATGAGTGAGGAACAACCATAAGTGGTCGTGCATTCCATAAGGGAAAATGGCCAAGTGGCCATGCATGTCCAAAGAGAAAAGGGCCATGAGTAGCCATACATGCCAAAGGGTAAGGCCTTGAGTGGTCGTGCATGCCAAGATAACAAGAAACCCAAAAGCCCGATTATGCAGAACATGAATTTAAATCACAAATCTCACCTTCCCACTTACTTAAATTATCATTTAAGTTTCAAATCATATTATACTCATCAAAACTTACTAGATTTATCTGTTAAACTCATCAAGATGGACACATATTAGAAAAGAGGGAAAAACCCCTAAATCATTCAAATGAACAATATAGTAAATCTAATTCCCGTACCTGATATTCAAGCTCCATCTCCTTCAATCCTTAAGATCTAACTCTACTACTCATGGTTCCTCTCTTCTCCTTCATGAAGCCAAACACCAAAACCCTAGTTTCCTCAAATCATAGAGAGAGAGATCTCCCTCAAATGTCGATCTTCTTAACTCCAAGAATCCCTAAATACTTAAGTGGGATAAATATCTCACCAACAGAAATTCCCAATATATCCTTATACACTTTAATCTCCTAAATTTTCATTTATTACAATTTAACCCCAAGACTTTTAATTTAATTTCAATCACATACTTCTTTAAGATTACAACTTACCCATACTCAAATACATACATACTGAAAACTATCAAAGTACCCCTCATAGGACTTAACTTCAGTAATTGCCTTAATTTAATCATAATCCTCGTTAATTAACCATAATCTGCCTAGGACTAGGACTGGGTCCTTACAATTAATGTATAAGCAATTTATAATTCATTTATGGATAGTATTAGACATTAATAGATTATTAACTTATAAGTGAATTTATAATCTAGTACATTAGCTATTAAATAAGGTATTAGAGATAGCTTTACATTTATTTGTATCAGAGCAATGGTTTAGGTGGTTCTGGCCAATAAGAGTCTAGGAATAAGTTATTGGTGATAGTTGGATAATGTTGGCTTAATGTGAATGTCCTTGTTTCTTATATAACATAAAACACAAAAAGATCTCAGGAAATAGTTATGCAAATAGTTGAAAAGTAAAAATTCTTAAAGGTAATGTGCCTTGAAAATTATAATTAGTATTTCTTTTATCCTTATTAAAGATATATGTATAATAATAGTTTAGAATTTCTTCTCTGTATGTGTATTCACAGAAAATGTATCTGACAAAGTGTTAGCTATAGATTAAGGTAGCATATGACATACATGAAATCGGTTCTTGGGACCATAGTATATGTCTATGGATAGAATTTATGGAGGCTAAATTAATATGATATATGAAAAAGAATTTTTGTGAACTTGATAAGGTTATTCCCATATGAAGTTGATATGATTTTTGTTTCAAATTGGTTATGGCACTTGGTACCCCTATCAGTGACTCCTTAATAATGTGGGTAGTTGTTTAAACATTTCATAGCATGGGATGGGGCAAACATTTGCATTACATGAGAATATACAATTTGCATTCCATTACATACATGAAATCAACATTTCTTAATAGCATTACACTAGTATCACTTGATGAGAAAAAAATAGCATTAAAATATATGCATAGGCTCCAATTAAAAACTGATAGGATGTGCATTGAGTGCAAAAATGATAGCAAGAAAAGGTTATCATTATAAAAAGATGGTGTTAGATAGAACCTAAATGAGAAAAGTGAAGAATAAGTGAAATAAGGAGAAATAGTATTGGGTAAAATGTGATTGTAATAAAGACAAAATTATAGGAAACAAATTATGAGAATTGGTAAATGCCACAGGTATGAATTTTGAGGACAAAATTCTTTTAAGTGGGAGAGAAACATAAGGCCCTAGTATATATCCTATAAAAATGTATACATACTAAAATGGTATTTGTAGATACTAGGTCCCGAGTCAGCTGCTGCTCAGGTTTACCTAATGAGGAAGTGGTTTCTCATAAATAGATAAGGAACATAAGTGCAAGGCTTTCACAAGGTTTTTTAATATTCTCAAAATAACTTTTTTCCAGGCTCCACCCATTTATCTGTTTTAAAAAGGTAAAAATGAGAAAATTAGTTTTGAAAACTTGGAGCAATCTTGAGTGTTATAGCCTTATCTCATCCTACAGACCTCCTAATTAGATTATTATAAATCTACTTGAATCTTAAGATATACACCTACAACTTTCATAAGGAATTTAAACCCATTTCAACCCTTAAGATTCTTAAAATTAGGGTTGAACATAGATAATGTGAATTTGCCCCTGCATCTACACCAGTCTATAGTAAATCGGATATAACTCCCTTTGTAGAGCTCCTTTCAAGATGGATCTAATTTTTATAGAAACTAAACCCATTTTATAATCACGTTTATGAAGAAAGTATAACCTAATTTTGAACCAATCGTTCCCAGTAACCTTGAAATTTTCCTTAGAGTAGTTATCGGTATTTTAGCCATAAATCACAATATAAAAACCCATATTGAGTAATTCTTGATTCATTAGAAAGCTACGATATATGGGAACTAAATCAAGAAACTCCTTGTCAAAAAATGGCATTTTATAGCCTAAAAATAAGAAAACATTTTAGATTAGGGGATGATTTTGTTGAGAAGAGGTTGTGACTCAAGCACATGAGTCAAACCCTTGACTCTCATGAGTTAAGGTCATCACTGACTCCAAAATGAAATTTGGACACAAGAACATGGGAAAATGTTGGAAAAAATCTCCTTCAATAGTCATCTAAAATTTAATGTCCTGGGATATTTAATAAAGGAAAAAAGAGATTTTTTATGGGGCTAAATTTTCTCTCTCCTACTCTCTTCTCTCTACTCTTTCTCTCAAGTTCACACACACACACACTGTTTTCTAAAAAAAAAAAAACCAAGTTACAAAGATAAAAAAAAAAAAAATTGGAAAAGTTAAGCCCAAAGCATCAGATTCTTTTTTCTTTGATGTAACAAACATTGAAGGTGATATTCTTGAGTCCCAAAATCTATTAAATCCAGTGTTAGATATTGATTTACTGTAAATATGTATTTATTTATTTTTTTTAATTTATGTGATTTATTAGATTTGAGCTTGTTAATTTGTAATTAATTGATTTTTATGGTTATTTCACTCATTAAATAATGTTAATTAATTAAAATCTTGTTAAAATTAAGTACAAAATAAATTATAGTTTACTATTTATTATCTTCCTCATCTTGACCAAACTTTAATTTCCATACTTACTGCTTTAATTTATATGTTTCTTGTTTAAATGATGTTTTTCATGCATGAAATTGTGTTTTTTGGCCTTTTACGCATTAAAATGACTTCAAATTGAGTTTTTGAGAGCTTCCATAGCTTTTCACCACGTTTCAGTGGCTGGAACACATTTCTAGGCTGAATATTGCTGAGCCACGACCATTTTGTGACTCACTAGCTGAATTCCGGGCTTTTAGCGATGCTAAAAATCTCCCTCGCTAAAATTTTTCTTTCCTATCTCTAAAGGCGCCATGGTGCACACCTTACGTCGCCACTCTCGATAATTCACGTGTCCTCCTTATTTTGTCTTTTCGTGCCTTTTATCGCACTGTAGATTGGCCAAAAACACTATTTCTTACAATTGAATTCATTTCTTATTCTTTCAATAATGCATCCATGTTTTGGTCTTTAAGTTTGTAATATAGTATATTAATTCATTTATTTTGTCTTAATATTTGTTTATTAAGTGGTTATTCTACTTCTTTTTCTATTTAATATTTTTTTAATTTACCAATATTAAGTTGTTAATATATTTTTAATATTAATATCTTTATTAATATTATATTTTATATTTGCATTTGTTAATTAACTTAATTAATTAATATTTGTGATAAATTGACCATGCTAATTTTTTATTTTTATTTAATTTATAATATATTTTAATTATTGTATATTTTATTGATGTTATTTTATTTAAGTCTATTTAATTAGTCCAACTAATTAATATTTGTAATTTAATTGCCAAGTAGGCTATTGATATATTTGTGCAATATTTAATTTATTTGCAGCAAACATGCTTTTATTGTTAATATGATTCTTATTTTTAATGCCAATAGTTGTTGTTGTTATTATTATTATTATTATTATTATTATTATTATTATATTCATTTCATTTATTAACTTAATTATTGTATTTTATTATTCACTATTTTATTTAATTTATTAGTAACTAATTATTTTTTTCATGCCATATTTTTAATATATACACCACACATTTTGAGTCAGGATGGACCATGCAAGGGAGCATAGACTAGGATTCACTTTATTTCTTTATTCTTTATTTCATTATTCAAGCTTTTATTATTATTTAATGCCTTTTATTCGGTTGTAATAGCTAGCTAAAATGACTTTTTTTGCACAATAATTAAGAATATTCATATTAAATATTTTTTACTTAATTAATTAAATTTTTTTCACGTAAAAATGGACCAATGTCCACCCTTTTTTGTTCCAAAAAATCATACAAAAAAGTTTTTTATAAATATGCATAAGGGAACCAATGTTCTCAATTCAATAAATAGCCCAATTTATGTATGTTATTTACTTGTATTATTATCTTTTCAATACCTTTCTTCATTTATTGTAAGCAAATGATTTTTCTCAAGCTTTTGATTAAAAACTCACTAAATGATTTTTATACAAGTTTTGAGTGGGTTTTTTTTCTATAATAAAAGGGATCAATGTCCTGATTTTCATCTGTAAAAATAACATGTTAAAATTAAGAATTTTTTCTTTAATAATACAAATTGATTTTTTCATCATAAATTAACAAATACAATTCTCTTTCAAAAGTTGCACGGGTTCAATGCCCTCTTTTTTCCAAAATGCATCCAAAACACTGCCTTTTTTGTAATAATGTATGTGAGGACCAACAACCTCATCTAAATGAACTCAATTAATTTCCTAATTTATGCATGATTTATCTTTACATATATTCTTTAATGCATTCAATGCCATGCTTTTAAAGCATTCCATATACATGCTTTACAGTTTTTCAACGTGCTTCAGTGCGTTTTAATTTTTATAGCATAATATCTTGTGTGGGAAAAGAGATAAAAAAATTAATCATTAAATCTCATTTATATAACATTAACCAAAAGTATAAATAAGAGTGAGGTCCTGAACCATCTCTAGTTTTGGCCTCATAAGGTTAGAACTCATTTTTCAATGTTTTATTGGGTGGTGACTCCATAATACATACCTTGTGGTGCCTAGCAGACGCCCTCATAAGTTGATCGCCAGCAAATGAATGAGAATACCTCGAGACAGTGTCTCATGCCTTTTTAAGGCCCGAGACATTATGGATTGGGTTGAATCCTTATCCATTATGAGTGACCGACCTTCACGAGTTAAATGAACTTTAATCTAATCTCAAGCCTTAAAAGTGGATTTTCAAGGGCAAGCCAAATCCTATGGGGTTCGAGGTCCGTCACAGTGGTGACTCTGCTGGAGACTATGAGATTTTTCTTTGAAATTCCCTTTGGTTGGTTTAATATAAATGGGTTTAGAGATGAAGATGTTTTGTCTCTTTTCAAAAAATGGCATTGCATTTAAGCTAGGGCCTTAGAAATAAGTAGGCATCCCTTTATTATCCTCGATGCAATCCCAAAGCATGATCTTAATTCACTCAATGTAGAAAAGTGTGCTTCATACCTTTTAATATATTAAATGGTGGACCCGATCGGTCATCATACTAGTAATGAGCTAAATCCATTGGTAGGGGACAATGCTTGGATAGCCCTAAAGATGTATCACTAAACCAAAAAGCCTATGTAATAGTATAGACACTTCCACTAAAAGGCATGTGCTATAATACATTGCTTGTTTATGTGGGCTTTTTTTGTATTGAATAAATTTAAATAAATTTAGATGTTCGCTCATCATAGGCTTTTCATACCCTTGTGGGCATATTTCAATTATTTTGAATTGTTTTAAATACACAGTGGTCAAAAATCCATTCACATGCCCTTTCAATAAAGAGAGACTATGATACCGATTTTTCCACCGTATATCATATATGTTCATTAGGTTCCTGGCTAACCTATGGGCTAATCCCACCTAGGAAAAGTGATCGAACAGCCTCCTATGTGGAAGTAATATGGTTCGAAGGATTTTTCCTTTCTTTCGCATGTGTTTTTTATATGTTCTGTACACATCTACACATCTTTAATAGAATAACAAAAAATAATGGTAATAATAATAACTAATAAAAAATATGCATGTTTTCATGTGTGTAGATTCTTTTGATTTATGTACATCCCATTTTATGTACAAATAAAAATAATAATATGATAATGTGAAAACACATGCATTCTATGTGTAAGTGCTCATTACTACAAAAATGTGTATGTTTTCATTTTGTGTGCTGTAAAATGCATATTTTGCATTAGCTTATACATCTTGCTCTATGCATAGAATTCTTTCATGCATCATATGCATGTTATACTCATGCATCACTTATATATTACACATCATTGTGTTTTCATGCTAAAATTTGAGTTGCACATCATATGCATGCCATTTTATGTGTATCACTGTCATGCATCGATGTCTAATGTATTCACCTTGCATCATGTATATAACACATTCATACATCATGCATCATACATATGCCATACACCATATGCATATCTAACATATCCAGGTGTCATATGTATCTAATGCATAACACATTATCACATGTATACACTGTATGCTTATCCATCTGATGCATCATATGTATGGCTGACATGCTCACATATCACACGTAATATATGTATCATTCACGAGTGTCATCATGCATTAACACATATCATATGCTCATGCATCATCGTCATAATCATTACCTATGCATCATATGTATCTCTAACATATTCAGTCACAAACATCATCTTATATGCATTGTTACCGTGCAAAAAATTTTAAATAATAATAAAATAATAATAAATTCATATCACTATGGCATGAACATATATCCAGTATGCATGTATATATTAATGCATGTCATGGCACATATTTATATAATACATACATCATGACGTGTGCATATGCCTATCCTATATATACATAGTAATGGTTGTCACGACATGCATATGTTAACATACATCATGACATATACACATAGACATTCCCCTATAGCATCTACCATATGCATATTGGCCTGTATATGTAAATATTCACTGTCATACATGTTGATGAGTATTCGAGCATACATTATGACATGAACATATATTCATTGTGCATGTGCATGTTGACAAATGGTATAGTATGAGCATATAGACATGCATCTTAGCATGTACATAGTGACATGTGAGCATAAATTGAAACATAAACATATTGACATTTCGTTGCAACTTGAATAAATAAACATTCATCGTCCCATTATAATATGTACAAATGAATATACATAAGTCATGGCGTGTAAGTATACTTAAATATCTATCATGCATTTTAACTTGTGCATGTACACATCCACCATCATGTTGGCATTACACCCATCATTGCATGTACATATTAATATACATTATTGCAATATAAATCCACCATTGCGAGTACATATTAACATGCATTGTAGTATGCATATATAAATATTTATTATCATGCGTGCACCATTAACATGTGTCATAGTATGAATATATCAGCATGTATTGAGGCATGTATATAATTATCATTGAGTTGTTCCTTATGCATGCTGCCATACACATATGTATGTAGACATTACTTTTACCTTATGTTGGGTCATGTATACAAGGCAGGTGTCATGCACATCCCATGTTAAGTTGTATGCCATGTTATACATGTTTCACCACCCTACATTTCCTTTTTCTCATGTTGTATATATGCACGCCATTATGTTACATACCATTATACATGAGAAATGTCGTGAACATGGGTTTTATCCTTTAAAAATTGTTATACCATGTGCCATACGTAACTTATACCATAGACATACATGTCATATATCATATTTATGTTGTAATCATGTATATATCCCATTCATCATATGCTCGCATGTTTATAGCATGACATATATCATATACATATGCCACTTACTGTATGTGCTTATTCATTTATTGAATTGTGTCCTACGCTAAATTTTTTTTTTTGCGTACATCTTGTATTTTCATGTATGTGGTTATCTACCATACCAAGCAATTCAGTAACATGCATCATCATACCATATTTTATGTATCTTATGCCACATCACATGCATGCACTATTATTATGCAATTATGTACATGCATGTTGTATGTCACGTTCATTCATATGTTATGTAAATGTATGTCATATGTCATATGTATTCATATAACATATCATACTTTGTGTACATAAATCATCATGCTTGAAATATGTCATGTACGTAAGTGTCATATGTTATGCACATTTGTTCTACGTCATGCCATATTTTGTATGCACACCTTCATTAAATATATATCATGTACATATGCATTGCCTATCATGCCATATTAGACTTTATTTTTACTTCTCTATTATGTACCATATGTGTTCTCCATATATATATGCATCACTTAAACACATCTTGAAAATAAAATGTGAGAAAATAATAAAGTCCATACATCTTGTTTTACGTATAAATTTCA
>CM075810.1:58404690-58707190 GCA_037975025.1 Excoecaria agallocha | reverse complement strand
AATTGCTGGAGAATTATTAATTGGGTCTCTGGAATTAATTATAATCATTTGGGCTTAATTAAATCCAATTTAAACCTTTTCATAAAAGACTATGCACAAAACCCACAAACTAGGCCCTTTGTGCAACTAATTGGATTAAAATACCCAAATGGATTCCAAATCCAACCAAATTAAATATGTGAGTTCCATAACACTTATGTAACATATATAAATTAATTTGGTGCATGAAATGGGCCATTAAGGCCTTCTGTATTGGAGTAGCCGTGTGGCCCTTACAGAATGGCTTCCGCCAACTTTCTTCATTCCTCTGGCCCTTAATAATTCCTCCAATGGACCTATTAATTATTATATTAGTCCTATAACACTTATAGTAGTCTTATAACTCTTATAAGACAATAATAATTAATCATGAAATACATTATTTTAATTAGGTCCAATTTACAGAACACTTATCAAAAGTTCCGCGGACAATTTTATTTGATCATAATTAATCAAACTCTTTAATTAATTATTATCATATTTACTTCTCTACCTTCATAATAATATCAAATATTATTATCCTTGTAATTTTACCATTTTACCCTTTTCTCTATATGTGTGTGACCTATTGGGTTCCTGTCCATGTTGGCAGTATAATATGTAATTGTGAGTTCTATTCAAAACTCACATGATTTAAACTCCTTTAAATCATTTTATCAATCTCTATTGATATTTTGATACATCATTATACAAGTCATGATTGACCTCTAGCTAGGCATCATGACTACCCAAATATCAGGAAAGTCATGTGGTTTGACTGTACCCTTCCATAGAAACAGTTACCGTGCAATTACTCCTTTCACCACTCTTATCTCAATTAGATTCTGAGTATGGATTTCTGTCAACTCATATAAATCTAATTATGTATGTTCTATTAATTTAACCATTGTTCCTAAAATGCCCTTCATGGATCTCCATCCATCTCGGCATATTACTTTGGCCAGAGATTCTCTGAACAAGGCAATTATAGAATCATGCCAGATAACTTCCCTTGTTAAATTTGGGATGGTGAATCCTTTGTCAATCACTCAACTATCTTCAAGTAGGTCATGATATACCCAATCTCCTAACTATGTTCACTCCCAGTTGGAAGTAATCAGTTATAGAGTCAAAGTATACCACTTGCTACTTAAGATAACTTTGGTGATCTCAAGTCTAAGGATACTTGCACAACCGCTATGAAGAGATTCCTCACTGACATAGATTTAATATCCATGTGAGGATTCTCTATGCAGGTCTCCGATGAACTTGTTCTTCTAACAGGCATCCACATGTTAGCTTTGATTATCTTCCATAATCACAGTTATGAGAACCACTGCTTGACCCATTCAAGAAGCATAACATGTGCTAGTCTGTCCGAATTAACAATGTCCTATCTTGTTAATTCTATGACTAGAAATATTTAGATATTAACACATTTGCATGCAATAGACATCTCACATCATGAACACTTTCATGATTGCCTTTGCACCGTGTTTATAATATCTCGGACTTCATTTATTAATTTAAGATTTACAAACTCATGTATTTAAACACAGCATTAATAAATGAACGATGCCTTTTATTAAGAATATAAAGTTCATACATATGAAAAACATCCCTATTACATGGGCTCTAGGGCATACTCTCTAACAGAAATAATGAGTAATCATTATTTATCTGAGAGTTCAGTGTCACTGGAACATCAAGAAAGGAATTAATATATATAGGGATGACTAATTCCATGCCTTATATTAATTCTGATATTTAAGGGTAAGGGACTATGCAAAATTGCATTAGGTTACTAAATGCCATTTGCATTTTCGTTTAATTTGGAATGCTATAATATCTTGCTAAAGAATATATATAGCCTTTGGATTAATTTATTAATTCATTGCCAATATTAAATGGACCTATAGGATTGCACATAAAGCATTGGGCTTAAAATATTTAAATAAAGTATTGGACATTAATTTGAGCTTTTAATTAAAGTCAAATTAATGTATGTAATGGGTATTAAAATTGCTAAATGAACCTTGGTCTATGAGAGAGAGAAATTCGGCCCACAAGGATTAATTTCAATTAATTGATTATCTTAGATTAATTAAGTTAATTGAGTATTAAGGCCTAATAGTATTTAAATCAAAATAAAACACTTAAATAGGAGAGAGATTAGCCGAAATTCAAAGATAAAATAATTGTGAATTTCGGCACATGTGTATATCCTAATTAAGTGGTAGTTTTTTTATTAAATGTCTTATGCCATTTTAAATTAATTTGAATTTAAAATTTAATAGAATTTGAACTAATTTAAATCAATTGATTAGGAAGTGATGGAGGCTGAATATAAGACCTAATTCTAAGAGATTTCGGTAACCATAAAGCTTTCCTAATCTAGTGATATAAATAAGTTAATTCTATTTGACCTAGTTAAGTTTTTCTCTCTCTAAGCTGCCACTCTCAAGGGGAAAGGACTCTTCCTTCTTCTCTTGGATTTTGGGCAGCATTTAAGCAAACTTAGGAAGAACAAGATCAGGTCTTGTGTCTTTAGTTTAATATCCATTGCCATATACACAAAGATTAGAGCTAGCACTCTAAGTTTTAAGCCTTCCTTGCAATTATGTGTGTGAACATAGAGAGGAGTAGCATAAAGGCTGTTTCTTTGGCATTGGTGATCAAGATCTGAAGCATATAAGTTCATCCTATTTGCTGGTCATCATCAAAATCAAGATTTAAAGTGCATATAAGACTGTAAGTTTCAAAACCCTAAAATTGCATGTTTTCGATTCTTGTTATGGATTGCGTGGTATGTATGATCAATTTTATTATTTTTCCACTGCATGATCATCATGTATATGCCATGTTATATTCCATAAGTGGTATCAGAGCCTAAACATGCTTATCTTAGTGCTTTAGATGCATTAAATATTTATTCAAAAATCGTTCGTTTAAAAACATGCAATGCTGAAATTTTCTGTTTTGAGTTTTTTGCATTGTTTTGGTGTAAAAATGATTTTAAATGATTAGATAGGTATTATAATTATTATGACATGTTAATATACTATCCTAAGATATTCTTAGAGCTATTCATGGTTAGATTTGATTATAAATACCTGATGGTACATGTTAATCTTGAAACTAGGTGCTAGTTTGCATGATATGTGTTTATTTAACAACTAGTTTTCAAAATAAAATGTATAACCATGTTTGGCATGTTTGTAAGTGATTTTTAAAGATTAATAAAAGGTCTGAACATATTTTAAAATTATTTTTAATTCTGGTCCATGACAATTTAATTGATTAATTTTAAAATCATCTAAAAGTACGACTAGTTTGTGTTTGTTGCATATTTAATCAATATTTTTTGTTTTGTTTTGATTAAAATGGAAAAAAACATTTAGATCAGTTATGAATAGAACCTTAACTCAATTTTTATGATCTTATTTAAATTATTAAATGGCTCATAAAATCATTTTAAGTTTTTGTGCATTTTTGTGGCATTATATGAGCATTAAACAACTAGTTTCATTGTTGTTTGTTTGTTTAAGTATGAATGCCGTGTATGATATATGTGTTAGTGTAAGCCCTAGCCCCAATGCATTGTAACGAAATACTTGAAATTAATAAAATGAGGCATTAGTTTTATCTTTTGTATTCCTGTGCATATCAATTGATAAAACTATCCAAGAATATCGTTTCGGTTTAAGTTATCATGTGTGAGGCACATGAATTGTAAGACCTTGAAACAAATGAGACATCATTCTAAATATCCCTAGTCAGTCATTGTTATGGGAATAACAAATGAATTAAGACTAATATGCTCTCTCTGATCTTATGAGTTCTGTCTTACGGATCATTAGGACAAGAGTGTCAATCAGAGATCATAGATACATGTTAAAGAACATGGTATCTGGATTCGATCCGCTCATGAGAACACTACATGGTATAAGTCATAAGTATTTCTCATATGCAAGTTTTGTATCGGAGTTCTTAGACCTGAAATCTCTATGAAACTCTTTATGAATTACTGTGTACTTTGACATACACCTAACGTGCTCGTAACAGAGTGACAAGTACGGGTATGATTGGGTATGCACTGATTCATGTTAGAGAGCATGAGAGAAGTGAAGGGATTACCCCTCTCGATAAGAGAGAAAAATATCACCGGCCACTTGATCAGTGAACTGAGAAGTGTATGGCCATACCGAGATGAAATAATGAGTAATCATTATTTATCTGAGAGTTCAGTGTCACTGGAATATCAAGAAATGAATTAATGTATATAAGGATGACTAGTTCCATGCCTTATATTAATTCTGATATTTATGGGTAAGGGACTATACGAAATTGCATTAGGTCACCAAATGCCATATGCATTTTCATTTAATTTGGAATGCTATAATATCTTGCTAGAGAATATATATAGCCTTTGAATTAATTTATTAATTCATTGCCAACATTAAATGGACCTATAGGATCGCACATAAAGCACTGGGCTTAAAATTGTATTGGAAATTAATTTAGACTTTTATTTAAAGTCAAATTAATGCATGCAATGGGTGAACAAATTTTTTACTGTTAACAATTGGTCACGAGAGAAATTTACTGGCATGTGTTAGGTTTAATTTCAATTGATTAATTATCTATGTATAATTAAGTTAATTGAGTATTAAATCCTAAATTATATTTAATCAAAATATAATACTTGAGAGGGAATTAAAGTAACCAAAGTTTAAACTAGGAATCCTAGTTAAATTTGGCAACTAATTACCTTAGTTAAGTAAGTTTGTTTTGATTAACTAAATGATGCCATTTGAATTTAAATTCTAATAGAATTTAAATTAAAATATATATCTCTTAATTATTAAGTGTTAGTGGCTGAAATTGCTACCTAATTTAAGGCACTCACACATGACTAAAGTAAGTGATATATATTAAATGAATTAAAGGAATAATGGTGGGTGCCACTTTTATTCTTCTTCTCTCTTTTGGCCATGAGACTATTAGTGGGATTGGTAGAGATTTGTTTTTCTCTTAATTCTCTCATGGAAGGTGACTAACATAGAAACCAAAGAAGAAAGAACAAGAAGAGTTCTTGTGTTTTTCAAACAATTCCATTGCCTAATACACAAATATAGAGCTAGCACTCTTGATTTTAAGCTATCTTTGCAAGTGTGTGTGAACATAGAGAGGAGTGGCATAAAGGCTGTTCCTTTGGCATTGGTGGTGAAGATCTAAGGTAAATAAATTCATCTTAGTTGCTGGTCATCATCAAAATCAAGTCTTGAAGTGCATCTAAAGTTGTAAGTTTCAAAACTCTAAAATTGCATGTTTTCGATTCTAGTTTATGGATTACGTGGTATGTATGATCGATTTTATTATTTTTCCGCTGCGTGATCATCATATACATATCATGTTATATTCCATCAGTGGTATCAGAGACTAAACATGCTTATTTTAGTGCTTTAGATGCATGAAATATTTAATCAAAAATCGTTTTCCTAAATACATACAATGCTGAAATTTTCTGTTTTGAGTTTTTTGCATTGTTTTGGTGTAAAAACGATTTTAATTGATTAGATAGGTATTATAATTAATATGACATGTTAATATACTATCCTAAGATGTTATTAGGGCTGGTAATGGTCAGATTTAATTAATAATACCTGATGTTACATGTTAATATGGAAACTAGGTGCTAGTTGGCATGATAATTGCTAGTTTAACAACTAGTTTTCAAAATTAAATGTAAAATTGATTTTGGCATGTTTGTAAGTGATTTTTAAAGATTAATTATCAGGTCTGGACATATTTTAAATTTGATTTTAATTCTGGTCCATGACAATTTAATTGATTAATTTTAAAATCACTTAAAAACTATGACTAGTTTGTGTTTGTTACATGTTTAATCAACATTATTTGTTTTGTTTTGATTAAAATGGTAAAAACACATTTAGATCAAATTGGTACAGAACATTAACTCAATATTTATGACCTTATTTAAATTATTAAATGATTCATAAAATTGATTTAAGTGTTTGTGCAATTTTTGGCATTATATGAGCATTAAACAACTAGTTTCATTGTTGTTTGTTTGTTTAAGTATGAATGCCGGGTATTATATATATGTTCTTCATGATTTTATGTTTAATTCATGTTGGTACATATTATATATATTTTTAATGTTTATGGGCTGTATGACATAAAATTAAAAATGGCAAAATTGGAAATTATACTAGAGTTGATTTATGGCACAAATCTAACTAGTTTGTGTTTTGGGCTTTTAAGAGTACTTATTCAATAAGAGGATTTATTCCATTGGGTTTCGGCCCAGGCCCATCATGGGGTCTTCTCTTAAAGGTTCAAGTACACAATTTCCATTAATGGGCTTGGCTAAATTAATTAAAATTGGACTTTGTTTTATCCATGAATGTTATGTATATTTATTTGCTTGTTTGGTGTGATGAATGGATATGCATGGTGCATTCATGGGCCCTGGGTTTTGTAATTAAATATGGCCTGCGAGCCATTATGTATTATTGTAAAAATTTCATTTATTTCTTAGAATAGAATTTAATTGAAGACTTTGTAAATCAAGATGAAGCCCATCGGAGTGGAGAAGCCCAACTCGAAGATTCTTATGTAATAGTATAGAATCTTAGTTGTAGGTTTTTGGGCCCATGTTTGTCACGCTTTACTTTATGCAATTATATATATATATGCATGCTATGAATGGATGACAAAGCGTATGCCATGTAAGCCGTAATAAAATGAATCCCTAAAATAGTAAGTCACAAAGTTGCCTTCCTAATTCGAAACATGTCAAGGCATTGATCATCGGTCACGTAGACTAGGAGTCCTAGATGCGCCCGATTATCTTTGTGAGGCATGGGTTGTGAATGTAGGTTAGACTTAACATGGAATGGGATGCCCGGACCTAGGTAACTAATAAATGGGTTTGTGCTATAACATCCTAAGATGTTAGCCCATTTGATCCAAGAGTCATGTACGAGACATGATTGGAGTTTTCCTACCTATGTAACTTAACTTGTTAGGTTGTACAAGCTCAGCTTGACTAATAAGTTGTTGTGAAAAGTGGATCTTGGCCCACATTAAATCATTAACGCGAATTATTTAAAGGGATATTAATTCGGTTTGTGGGATTATAAATAAGACCTCATTTAATCTTGCTAAATTTTATTGTAGATTGAAAATGGCTTCTTCAAACAATAACTTTTCATTGCGATCGGTCCTTGAAAAGGACAAACTGAATGGCACCAACTTCATAGACTGGTCTCGAAACTTAAGAATAGTTCTTAAGCAAGAGAAAAAGTCGTATGTTTTGGATGCACCCTTGCCTGAAGAACCTGGTAGGAACGCCTCTACGGTTCAAAAGGAAACTTTTGAGACCAAGAAGAGCGACTCTAATGATGTGACCTGTTTGATGCTAGCCACTATGGTGCCTGAATTGCAAAAGCAATTTATGGACCAAGAGGCCTATGCGATCATGGTGCACCTCAAGGAGATGTTCCAAGAGCAAGCTCGTCATGAGAGGTTCGTGACAACAAAGGCTTTAATTTCTTGTAAGATGGCTGAGGGTACTCCTGTTAGTACCCATGTACTCAAGATGAAAGGGTATCTTGATACTCTTGAGAAGCTTGAGGTACAAGTGCCAAAGGAATTGGCCACTGACTTGATCTTAGGATCATTGCCTGCTGCTTATGATCCATTTGTGATGAATTATAACATGCATGCAATGAACAAGTCAGTCACTGAGCTTCATGGGATGCTTAAGAATGCTGAAGAAAACATTCGAAAGACCAATCCCGTACTAATGGTTCAAAAGGGAATTAAGAAGGGACAAGCTAAGGGAAAGGGAAAGGGAAAGGCAAAACCCAAGTCAAGTGGGAGTGCACCTCAGGCCCAATCCAAGCCCAAGGCGCCAAAACTCAAAGAGAGTGAGAGCACTTGCTTCCATTGCAACAAGATAGGGCATTGGAGGAAGAATTGCGCTCTCTTTAAGGAAGAACAAAAGAAGAATGGAGCCAAGGCGTCCAGTTCTGGTATTTTTGTTGTTGAAGTTAACCTTTCTATTTCTACCACTTGGGTATTGGATACCGGTTGTGGTTCTCACATTTGTTCAAATGTGCAGGGGTTAAGAAATAGGCGGTTACTTGGGAAGAATGAAGTGGACCTCCGTGTGGGAATGGAGCACGAGTTGCTGCCATGGAGATAGGCGACTATCACCTCACTTTACCTTTCGGACTTTGTATTGTTTTGAATAATTGTTATTATGTGCCTGCTATGAGCAGAAACATTATTTCAGTTTCATGTTTGGATAATGATGAATTTGATTTTGTTATTGAAAATCGCAATGCTCATATTCGTCGCCAAGGCATTTCTTATGGCAATGCCATGTTGCAAAATGACCTTTATATCCTTGATTTGCAAAACAAAGAGTCCATATACAACATTAATACAAAGTGGGTTAAATCAAACGAATTGAACCCTACTTACTTCTGGCATTGTCGCTTAGGACATGCAAACGAAAAACGTATTTCAAGACTCCACAAAACTGGAGTGCTTGGGTCATTCGACTTAGAGTCTTATGATACATGCGAGCCATGTTTGCATGGAAAAATGACAAAGAGTCCTTTTAATAAAAATGGCGAGAGGACTAATGGCTTATTGGAACTAATACATTCCGATGTATGTGGACCTTTAAGTACACATGCTAGAGGTGGTTTAGCTACTTCGTGACATTCACAGATGACTTCAGTAGATATGGCTATGTCTATCTGATGAAGTACAAGTCTGAAACTTTTGAGAAATTCAAAGAGTTTAAGAATGAAGTAAAAAAACCAACTTGGCAAAAGTATAAAAGCCATTCGATCAGATCGAGGTGGCGAATACTTAAGCCAAGAGTTTGACAATCATCTAAAGGAGTGTGGTATTATTTCACAGCTCACTCCTCCTGGAACACCTCAATGGAATGGTGTGTCCGAAAGGAGAAATCGAACTCTGTTGGACATGGTTCGATCTATGATGAGTCAAGCTAATCTTCCTATCTCTTTTTGGGGTTATGCATTAGAAACTACTGCGTTTCTATTGAACCGTACTCCAACTAAAGCAGTTGAGAAGACACCATACGAGGTATGGACTGGGAAAGAACCCAATATGTCTTTTCTCAGGATTTAGGGCTGTGAAGCACATGTTAAGAAATTAACATCTGAAAAACTAGAGTCCAAATCCACTGTCTGCTTGTTTGTGGGTTATCCTAAAGAAACAAAGGGATACTACTTTTACTCACAAGCCGAGAACAAAGTATTTGTTGCTCGCAAGGCTGTTTTCTTGGAAAAGGAGTTCCTTCTCAAGAAAGACAGTGGGAGTAAAGTAGAACTTGGAGAAATTCAAGCACCACAAACTCCTATAGAGGATGGTTTGGAAATGGGATCAAGTTCACAACCAGTTGTGGAACAAGAACCCATTACACAAGAACCTAGAAGGTCCGGTAGGGTACGTCAGGAGATTGAGAGATATGGATTTCTAATCACTGACAGTGACACTATTGAGTTAGTAGATCGTGAGGATCCTACTACCTACCGAAAAGCTATTGAAAGCCCAGACTCGGATAATTGGCTTGAAGCCATGAAATCCGAGATGCAATCAATGTACGATAACCAGGTTTGGACCTTGGTTGATCCACCAGAAGGTGCTAAGGTAATTGAATGCAAGTGGTTATTCAAAATAAAAGATGATAAGACCTACAAAGGTAGACTAGTAGCAAAAGGTTTTCGACAAACTCATGGTATAAACTATGACGAGACCTTTTTCGCCTGTAGTCATGCTCAAGTCCATTAGGATCTTGCTTGCCATAGCTGCATATCATGATTATGAGATATGGCAAATGGATGTCAAAACTGCTTTCCTTAACGGAAATTTACTTGAGGATGTGTATATGACACAACCTGAAGGTTTTGTCAATCCCAAGCATCCTAAGAAGGTATGCAAGCTTCAAAAATCCATTTATGGATTAAAGCAAGCATCCCGAAGTTGGAATCTTCGCTTTGATGAGGCAGTCAAAGAATTTGACTTCATCAAGAACGAAGATGAGCCTTGTGTGTACAAGAAGGTTAGTGGGAGCATAGTAGTGTTTCTGGTCCTATATGTGGACGACATCCTTCTCATTGGGAATGATATTCCAACATTGCAAAAGGTTAAGCAATGGTTGGGAAAATGTTTCTCAATAAAAGACTTAGGTGAAGCCGAGACAATACTTGGTATTCGAATCTATAGAGATAGATCGAATCGGCTTTTGGGACTAAGTCAAGAAAAGTACATAGACAAAGTACTAAAGCATTTTAGTATGGGAGACTCAAAGAAAGGATATATACCTTTGGCTTTGGGAGTTCCTTTGACTAAAGAACAGTGCCCTAAAACCAAAGAGGAAAGGGACAACATGAGTAGAATCCCATATGCATCTGCTATTGGATCTATCATGTACGCTATGTTATGTACTAGGTTGGATGTTGCTCATGCACTGAGTATAACCAGTAGGTTTCAGCAAGACCCTGGTGAGAAGCACTGGTCTGCTGTAAAAAGGATCCTGAAGTACCTGCGAAGGACTAAGGATCACTTCTTGGTGTATGGTGGTCAAGAAGAGCTCGTCATACAAGGTTATGCCGATGCTGCTTTTCAGACCAGCACTCAGGATTCTAGATCGCAATCTGGGTTTGTTTTTGTTTTGAACGGTGGTGCTGTCAGCTGGAGAAGCTCGAAGCAAGAAACCGTTGCCGACTCAACTACAGAATCTGAGTATATTGCAGCAAGTGAGGCTGCAAAAGAGGCTGTTTGGATTAAAAATTTCATTAATGGATTAGGAGTGCTCCCAAGCATCCTAGATCCATTAGAAATTTTCTGTGACAATAACGGGGCCATTGCACAGGCCAAGGAGCCCCGGTCACACCAGAAATCCAAACACATACTCAGAAGGTACCACTTGATCAGAGAAATCATTGATCGTGGGGACGTCAAGGTTAGCAAGATATCAAGTGAAGACAATGTAGCAGATCCTTTGACGAAACAGTTACGTCCAAATCTGCACGAAGCTCATTTGAGAGCGTTCGGTCTTAGGGCTATGCCCAATTGGGACTAGTGCTAGTGGGAGATTGTTAGTGTAAGCCCTAGCCCCAATGCATTGTAACGAAACACTTGAAATTAATAAAATGAGGCATTAGTTTTATCTTTTGTATTCCTGTGCATATCAATTGATAAAACTATCCAAGAATGTCGTTTCGGTTTAAGTTATCATGTGTGAGGCACATGAATTGTAAGACCTTGAAACAAATGAGACATCATTCTAAATATCCCTAGTCAGTCATTGTTATGGGAATAACAAATGAATTAAGACTAATATGCTCTCTCTGATCTTATGAGTTCTGTCTTACGGATCATTAGGACAAGAGTGTCAATCAGAGATCATAGATACATGTTAAAGAACATGGTATCTGGATTCGATCCGCTCATGAGAACACTACATGGTATAAGTCATAAGTGTTTCTCATATGCAAGTTTTGTATCGGAGTTCTTAGACCTGAAATCTCTATGAAACTCTTTATGAATTACTGTGTACTTTGACATACACCTAACGTGCTCGTAACAGAGTGACAAGTACGGGTATGATTGGGTATGCACTAATTCATGTTAGAGAGCATGAGAGAAGTGAAGGGATTACCCCTCTCGATAAGAGAGAAAAATATCACCGGCCACTTGATCAGTGAACTGAGAAGTGTATGGCCATACCGAGATGAAATAATGAGTAATCATTATTTATCTGAGAGTTCAGTGTCACTGGAATATCAAGAAATGAATTAATGTATATAAGGATGACTAGTTCCATGCCTTATATTAATTCTGATATTTATGGGTAAGGGACTATGCGAAATTGCATTAGGTCACCAAATGCCATATGCATTTTCATTTAATTTGGAATGCTATAATATCTTGCTAGAGAATATATATAGCCTTTGAATTAATTTATTAATTCATTGCCAACATTAAATAGACCTATAGGATCGCACATAAAGCACTGGGCTTAAAATTGTATTGGAAATTAATTTAGACTTTTATTTAAAGTCAAATTAATGCATGCAATGGGTGAACAGATTTTTTACTGTTAACAATTGGTCACGAGAGAAATTTACTGGCATGTGTTAGGTTTAATTTCAATTGATTAATTATCTATGTATAATTAAGTTAATTGAGTATTAAATCCTAAATTATATTTAATCAAAATATAATACTTGAGAGGGAATTAAAGTAACCAAAGTTTAAACTAGGAATCCTAGTTAAATTTGGCAACTAATTACCTTAGTTAAGTAAGTTTGTTTTGATTAACTAAATGATGCCATTTGAATTTAAATTCTAATAGAATTTAAATTAAAATATATATCTCTTAATTATTATGTGTTAGTGGCTGAAATTGCTACCTAATTTAAGGCACTCACACATGACTAAAGTAAGTGATATATATTAAATGAATTAAAGGAATAATGGTGGGTGCCACTTTTATTCTTCTTCTCTTTTTTGGCCATGAGACTATTAGTGGGATTGGTAGAGATTTGTTTTTCTCTCAATTCTCTCATGGAAGGTGACTAACATAGAAACCAAAGAAGAAAGAACAAGAAGAGTTCTTGTGTTTTTCAAACAATTCCATTGCCTAATACACAAATATAGAGCTAGCACTCTTGATTTTAAGCTATCTTTGCAAGTGTGTGTGAACATAGAGAGGAGTGGCATAAAGGCTGTTCCTTTGGCATTGGTGGTGAAGATCTAAGGTAAATAAATTCATCTTAGTTGCTGGTCATCATCAAAATCAAGTCTTGAAGTGCATCTAAAGTTGTAAGTTTCAAAACTCTAAAATTGCATGTTTTCGATTCTAGTTTATGGATTACGTGGTATGTATGATCGATTTTATTATTTTTCCGCTGCGTGATCATCATATACATATCATGTTATATTCCATCAGTCCATACATCTTGTTTTATGTATAAATTTCATTTTGTATATAAATTATTAGCATGCATCATTCTGACCCTTGGATTTTGTAGCAATCTTAAACTGATCACCTAGGTGGTTTAAAGGATCGAGCAATTGCTCTATTAGTAATTTTTTAGAGTAGTTAACGTCAAGCAAGACCCGATTCAAGGTTAGATTAGAACTCAAATAGAGCCTTCGAGCAGTTAGCAGAGTACTTAGTGGAAATAGCAATTGCAAACTTTGCACAAAAAGTTGGTACTTCTGACCTTCATAATCTAGATAAAAGATTTGATGACCTTGAAAGTAGAATCATGATTATAGTAATTGAACTTGTAACTGCACTGGGTAAAAGGATAAATGACCTTAAAAGGAAAACCATCTCTAGGCTAACTATTAATTTAGCTTCAGTTTCTGGCACTTAGCCTTTAATACTAGTGGTGTAATACCCCTAACTTATTGGTGTCATTGGCTAGATAAAGAACTAATGGATAATCATAAGTCCTTTAGGTATACATTTATGGAAGCAGAAAGGATCCATTCCCTTGATCAAGGAGGCAGAAATCATAACAGTGCTTATTAAAGTTATGATAGTGTTGGGACTAGTAGGATGTTTGGTTCAAGTAGTAGTAGTAATGCTCAAAAGGCTACAAGGGTATCAATTGCAAAAGCAACTCAAAGAAATTATTCTAATTTGGGTAAACCTCTATATTAGGTTTAGACCGATTGATCAAAATAAGGAAATTACAACTTTTACCATCAAAACTAGCTAGGATATCGGGCTTGCCAATTCATCAGACTGATTAGTTTTATGCTTTTCACCAGTACACAACCACCTGACAGAAAATTATCGAGTTTTAAAAATCTAAATCTATGAACTTATTGATGCCAAGCAAATTGTAGATCTAGAGGACAAAAGGAAGAGATGAGCTATGTTGTGCTACTTCCAGTTTTTGTGTTTAGCTCAGGCTAGAAGGAATGGTATATGCTTCAAGATGTATATGGCATGTAAATACCCAACCATCTGCCAAATTCCAATGACAAGCAATTTAGAGAGCTATAGGATGTAAATATCAAGACTAATCTTTGAGGTATCGTCTAGAGAAGGAAGAGCCTGAGATGTTAAAAGACTTTTTTACTGCCTAAACTTATAGTAGGAAAACATGCAACATAGGCCACTTTTTGCTAATGTAAAATGTGCATATGTTTCTATAGCTATGTTAATAGTATGAGCTTTTCTTATGTATGCAATGTCTTAATTTATTACATCATGCATGGCAATAATCATGATAATTATATAAGATATTAAATCAATAAACATTGCTCCATTTAATCTCAAGGAAAAATAACACCTTTATTGCATTCAATATGACTCCTGAAGTGAGATGGGTTGAGAGAATAAAAAATGAGAAAAAATGAAAAAAAATAGGAGAAGAAAAATAACTTACCTAGACTTGAAGCAACATGCTGAGAATTGATAGAAATGTTATAAGACATACTGCTTCAGCTTATCTAAATAGAAAATCATTTAAATAGTTAATTTGAAGACTCAGATTAGAAGGCACCAAAAATAATATGAAAATTCCAAGTGACAAATGTCAAGGAGATTAATGGGAAATCATAGCCTTATTGCTTAAAATAGCCAAATTTTTTAAGATGCCCTAAAGAAGGATTAGAGAATAATCTACAAGTTGACACCTCGGTTTATTAGAAATGACCTAATAGGAACCAATCGAGATAAAAAAGGAAAAGGAAATGGAAAGCTCATACAGAAGCTTACACGATTGACATAAATGGAAAGAGAGGATAGCAAGCGAGTTTTCAAAGATTATTCCTTTCTTCTTGGCATTTGAGGACAAGCACAATGTAGCCATTCAAGATTTAAGCTTAACCATTAAATGTTGTTTTAAAATCTCAACTATCAGATTCAGATGAGCAGAATAAAGCCTTCTACAAGTTAAAGGAGAACATCCTAGTTGGTTTTGTTAAGAAGATAAAGGCTTATAATCTTTTGAAGGTTGGTTCAAAGGATATTATTTAAAATAAATAATTCAAATCAAGTGCTCCAAATTATAGAGACAAAGTTAAACCTTTGTGCTAAAGAAGCTATGGTTAGAAGGGTAAATAAGTTTTCACCAACAAGATAAAAAAAGGATATAATGAATGAAGCAATGCTAATAAAGTGAAGAGGGTTCCATGGCAAAGGTAAAACAAAAAGAAAAGAAGAACAAAAATCAAAATAAAATTCAAAAGTAGGCATTAATATATGCTTAGTTAGTCAACATATTATGATTAATACGGATGCCTATAGTATTTGATGCATATCATAGTATTAAGATTAATATATGCTTAGTTAGTGTAATACCCTAATCCACTAACAATGGATAATCATCAATCATCATCATAAACCTAGCAGAGATCATGCAGAAATAATAATAATTAATAATACAGGCAATAATTACATGCCACAATAAATTAAATCAAACTTATAATAAGAGAGCATAACATAAATGGCCTTCAATCACTTGACATCCTTAAGGACAACTACAATCTACCAAATCCTATCTTCAATGGTAGCTGAGCTACTAGAGCTATCGATCCATTGGAGGTTATCTTAAAACCTACATGAATAAACGAACCCGTGCTAAGCTATAAAGCTTAGTGGGGAATAAAACTCTATAGATCACCTCTTTTCCCTAAGTCATCTTATCATATATATATATATATATATATATATATATATATATATATATATATATATATATATATATATATATATATATATATATATATATAATATACACACACAACTTTTACAATAACACAGAATAACATATAAGTCTATTATATTGATCATTTCACAATGGACATATTGGGGGATTCCTCAAACTTAATAATAAAACCATACTTACTAACGTCTAGAGCATTCTGTAAATTATCTTATTTCGAAAACTTGTCAAATTACTATCATCATCTTACTTCTTTTCTTTCTTTAAACTAACTTAATTCATACCCTTTCTAATCTTTACTACTTCAAAGTTCAGATATCAGGGTTATTGATAGTATAAAACTTTAACTTTTTGTCTTCATCACATTGTTATATAAGTTATGAAATCAATAATAAATCCATGTGCACGGGAGTGCTTATGTCATGAAACGATTATATATATCATACAATCATAATTATGAAATACAATTATAACTCACAACTTCTGCTCACAACCATGTATTCCTTAATGATGTCCTATTACGGCAACTAAATATCAACCAACATCATATTATATCATACATTGTCCTTTGGTTTATGTCAGATTTATTGGAGTGCACATACAGGTGTAAACATTTATAGGTATTGACTAATCAACTTTACACACAATCATACAGAACAGCCTTACATATCTTGATTACCTGCGTAGGTCCAATTATCACATACATACATTCGTAAATCCCAAAGCATATGAAACTCATTGTGTATGTTGTCGCCCAAATAGTTCTTATTATAACATTGTACGCATTCTATTATAGTATGGCAATTTAAATCTCATAGGTATATATTCCAATAATTTCATTTCATTGAAACAATTTATAGCCAAAAGAAATCATGATAAGCAATATAATAGGCCCTTCATCATGCCTATATTACGTAAGTGAAGCAATTAACGTATGTTTTACTTTATCTTGTGTACATATTGTCATCTTTAATAGCCTGCCTAAGTACTAGTTCGAAGGGTGGATAACGGGATAAATGGAGATTTGAAGGTATCGAACAATGGATATCCGAAGATATCAAGCAATAGACCTAAACGAGGCTGAATAATGATTCCACACCCTTGCTAAACTATATCTTTATTTTAAATCTTAGCATTGGAAAGACCTTTAGAACCATAATAATTCATCATTAATCAATTAACATACTAACCATCACTTGTATACCCAACCATTAACAACATTTCTCATTACTAGCTTAATTCACCCTTATAATATCACTGGCTTTATAAACATTGGCTATGCAATTGAACGAACTATAGTTTGGGATGAAGTAGAACCAATGAAAATAGGGTGTACAAGTGGCTTGCATTTCATTAAGAAAATGGCTAGGTGGCCATTTCTCATTACTAGCTTAATTCACCCTTATAATATCACTGTCTTTATAAACATTGGCTATACAATTGAATGAGCTATAGTTTGGGATGGAGTAGAACCAATGAAAATAGGGTGTACAGGTGGCCTGCATTTCATGAAGAAAATGGCTAAGTGGTCGTGCATTGCATGGAATAAAACTATGAGTGGTCGTGCAAAGCAAGGAGCAAAACAATGAGTGGTCGTGCACTTCATGAAGGAAAAAAGGCTAAGCAGCCATGCACTCAAAGGAGAAAACACATAAGTGGTCATGCACTTAAAGGAGAAAAGAGGATGAGTGGTCATGCATTTCATGAAGTAAATGGCCAAGTGGCCGTGCAAAGCAAAGAGAAAGGCCATTAGTGGTCGTGCAAAGCAAGGAGAAAGGCCATAAGTGGCAGTACAAAGCAAGAAGAAAGGCCATGAGTGGTCGTGCAAAGCAAGGAAAAAGGCTATGAGTGGCCGTGCAAAGCAAAGAGAAAGGCCATGAGTGATCGTACAAAGCAAGGAGAAAGGCCATGAGTGGAAGTGCAAAGCAAGAAGAAAGGCTATGAGTAGCCATGCAAAGCAAGGAAAAAGGCCATGAGTGGCGGTGCAAAGCAAGGAGAAAGGCCATGAGTGGCCATGCAAAGGATTTCAGCAAACATGGAAACCCAAAAACCCAAATTATGCAAAAACCCCGATCATACAATACAAGAACTTAAATCCTAGATAGTACCTCACCACTTACAGTGATGATCATTAAAGCTTTAAATCATTAAAAACTCATCTAAATTACTAGGTTTAGCCCTTAACCTTATCAAGGATGAGACCCAAACAAGAAGAAAAGAAAGATTCCCAGAATCAATCATATGAATAGTGCAGTATACTTAGTTTTCATACCTGATATTAAAGCTTCCACTCCTTTAATCCTCAAGATCCAACTCTATTACTCATGGTTCTTCTCTTCTCCTTCGTCAAGCCAAATACCAAAAGCCTAAGCTTCCTCTTTTCAACCAGTAACCATAAAGAGAGAGAGAGATCTCCCTCAAAAATGCTGATCTCTTCAATCTCCAGGAACCCTAAATAGGTGAGTGGGGTAAATATCTCTCTAAGAAAATTCCCACCTTGCCCTTAAGCACAAATAAACCCCCATTATTTCAATTCCTTTCAACTTAACCCCAAGACTTCTCATTTACTTCAATTATGTCCTTTCCTTTAATTATAATTTAACTCAACTCATATACTTATATGCTAAAATTACCAAAATACCCCTCTTGGGACTTAAACTCAATAATTGCAAAATAATCCAAATTTTACCTTAATTAATAATAATTCTCATTAATTAACAATTATCCGATTAGAGTCATGATTGGGGCCTCACAGTTAGTCAACATATTATGATTGATACATATGCTTACAAGGTTAAATGTGCATCACAATATTGTAAGTTAGGACCTAAATGGAATTATTTTGAAAGAATGAGGGTAATATGGTCATTTCACTTTAAGGTATACACATGCATAATTGAAAAGAAAGTATAATGTAGGGATTAAATTGAAAGACAGTAATTGAATTAGGGTGGAAATAAGAAAATTAAAAGAAGGAAGGAGCTAAATGTAACTTACTTATGACCCATAAGTGGGCCAATAGGATTAAGATGCATAGCTTTCTCTAGAGATCTCTTGAATAAGGAATAAAAATCAAAAGATATAGAACAAGGGATGGTCAGCCACTTTAGGTGATTAATTTAGCCATCCTCTTCCCAAAAGCCATCTATTTCACCATTAAAAATGACTCTAATTTTTATTATAGTATTTGAGAGGGGAGAGGATTTAGGGGTTAGGCAATTTCAAAGTAATAACTTCTCCACTTCTTCTTCTATTTGTTTTATATGATAAAAACTGAATTTGAATGAGCCAAATAGATGTTTATATGTGTGATTTATCCTATGTAGAAGTTGAAGTAAGCAAAAGCAAGGAAAAAAAAAGGAAAAGGGAATTGAAGAAAGTACTTTTAGTTGCATAAAAAAGGTATGGGAACTCTTAACATTCTTACTTGTGTTTGTTTGTGTATAATGAGTAGGAAATGGTTTATTTGATATGGTAAAGAAGTATAAGCATGGTTATGATGTTTATATGTGCATAAAAAAAGAAGTATAAAAAGAAATCACAAGATAGGTAAATTTTGTCATACGATTTACTTGACCCAGCGGGACTGTTTGGCTCATAAGTTGAGTGCTAAAGCTTAAAATTGAGTAATTCCAATTGATGAGTAAACTAGACTCACTGACCTATATTTTCCATAGAGAAGTCAAAGTCAATATCTGCATTTATGAATGTTTAAAACTATTTTGAATCTTGTCTATTGCCTTATCATTAGGATCAATATGCATTGTTTGATTAATATTTGAAGATTTAGAAGCTCAAATGGAGTAATGATTTGGAAACTAGATATATATGAGTATAACATTATATAAGATCAATTTGCCTGGAAATGTCATTTACTAGGTCTAAAATGATATACAAGTTAGATAAAAAAAAACCAGTCTACAGAATTCTTGGGACAAAATGATGCACAAACAGAGACTATTTTATCTCTACCATATGGACCCTTCTTTATCGATTAATACCATTGTACATGATAGAGACTAATTTTTCTTAGCTGTATGCCTCCTCTGTTACAAGTTACATTTGATTTTTAAGCTTCGAATTGTCACCGAAACTTACCCGAACTTTCCTATGTACTCCTATAGCACTTTAAACATAAAATTAGGCGTAATATGTGTTATAAAGTACATGTAAAGCATATTAGAATATTAAATTATAGACATAAAAATAAACCTTAATATAAGTGAATATAATTATATGAGTTAACTTAGGTTATCAATAAGCCCACATAGCAACTTTATTCATGTAAATTAATGCAACTAGAATATAAGAGTACAAATAAGGCCGTATAAGCTTAAATATGTATAGATAAGTGTGAATATGTATGGTTGAGGATCTTTTAACAAAATGATGCATAGGTAAATAAATGTTTATAGCTTTAAAGAAATATGAACTTGTGACCAATGATACATTAATATGATTATTTAGAGATGTTTCTATGACCATAATTGATTTATAAGACCATTAAGTCTAAATATCAATTCCATACATGAATAAAAGATGTAAGTAAAATATGAAAGTATATAGATATGTATAGACATGAGCGTAATATAAACATGTATGAATAAAATATATGCTAAGCAAGAATGGAAATGAAACGTATACTATATAACTATATTGGTCATATCACTTTGATTGATTGTACTTAGTATGCTAATTCATTCGACGCACACACACACACACACACATATATATATATATATACACACACACACACATATTAGCTTCCATATAATTATAGTAACTATGGATATGATAGGTAAATATGAAAATGAAAGGTCAGGCATAACGATCTAATCATATTGTAAATATATGTTTTAATCATATTGTATAACTTGGTGAAAAGTAGGATGTTGGTATGCACGCACATATTATCTAGATAATAAAACAAATAATAGCATTACAATAAGTATCCCACTCATATATACGTGATGAGTTATATGCTTATGCATTATTTGCAAGTACAATGTAGGCACAAACATGTATATGATTTTATGATAAGCTATATATATATATATATATATATATATATATATATATATATATATATATGATTGAACAAATGATATATACATTGAAAAGAGAAAATCTATTAGAATCAAAGAGAAAGGAGTTACATTTGCTTGCGTTTATATCTAGGCTATGGATAGATAGGCATATCTACAATGGTATATTGCAACTGCCACGGGATTGACCTCATTTGGATCTATAGTATTGACCTCATTTGGGTTACTTAGCCGACCCCGTTTGGGCCTGTATGACTGGTCCATAGTACAGTATTGATCCCATTTTGGTCCATATGTTTGATACCTTTAGGTATCCTTATTATACCTTCTGGTACCATAATATCACCCGTTATCCACATCCTTAGAGATATGCAGGCTTACTACAAGATACAAGCAAAGCATTAGGAAAAGTAATTTGACAAACATCATATGATATTTATGATATGATCTAAAAGTTACTTTTACGTGAATCCATGCATAGCAAATGGACAACATAAAATTGGAAGAAGTTATATTTTGAATATATAGTTTTATAGTATTATAGTATCACATATATGAAATTGTCATTGTAAATACATAATGCTTTCTGCACTTAAAGCCATACATTATATATGAATATGTATAATTATTTGATGGTGTGTCATTAATCACATCGTGAATGCACATTCTTTAAATTTATATCATTATAAAAAAAACCCATTTTATCGATGAATTTTTCCTAACAAACTATAATGGCCTCAACGTCGGTATAATTGTGAATAGTACTTTTCGATAGTGAACAGTATTTTCGGGCTGAAAATTACCCCCGAAAGTGAAAATATTTTATTGGACTATTAGAAAGTATTAGTCACGGGTAGTCCGAGGTTGAAATTTGAAGTGAATTTGAGGTCAAATAGGCCTCCAAAAGCCAAAAGAACGAAAATCGAGATAATTAAGGTTTAGGATTTTTAATTGATTTTTTATCGTTCTGGCTATTAAAAAAAGCAAATAAAGCCTAAAAATTATCAAAAATTTCATATGTGCCTAAAATAATATGTAGATTATTTTGGTAGCAAAAAGTAAAATTTTCGGTAACACTGGTAATTTTAAATTGGATCGATAAAATTAAATCGGATCCAAAATGAACTCCGATTGGGATGAAATTTTAAGTATAGCCTATTTTTAATGTAATATGAATAATGAAATCAAATTTGAAGTGATTTGAAGTAGGAAAGTGGGAGAAATTAATTAGGGTAATTATCGGGCTTAAACAAATTAGTTGTCCAAGCCCAATTAGAACCAAGCCCATGGCCCATTAAAAGGACATATATAAGAGCTATATCTCCAAAATTCTCCAGCAAAATCATCTCCCTCCTTCAGCTTCTTTGGTGGCCGAACCATTCCCTCTCCATTTTCTTCTATTTTTCTTTCAATTCTCTCCCAAATCCCACCAAATTAAAGCTCAAAAAAGTGATTTTAGCCTCTCTAGAGTACCTTAGCCACCTCTGATCTTTGATTCAAGGAAGAAAATCAAAGGGAATCAAGGGTTAAAATTTAGGTATCAAATTTAGGTAAGTCAAATTATTGATTTTAATTTATTTTCTAGGTGTATACCACTAGTTTTAGGTGTCTACAGTCCATTTTTGTTGTTAATTTTAGCATTTGAAGTAAAAATATTTGAGTTTATATTGATGAGAAATTTGGACTTTAAAGGATTTCAAGAGGAGGAACCTACCTCAAAGGCCAAAGGTAAAGAAAAGGAAGCCTAGACAAGGATAAGCACAAGAAAAAGGTTTGTGACTAAATAATCCTTTTATTTTCCTATTATTTATGTGAATTTCCTTTAGGTTTCTTAAGAAAATTTTAATATAATAAGGTATAATTGAAATTAGTGTTATATTCATGTAATAGGAACTTAATTATGCTTATAAGAAATGTTAAATGAATTAAAATAACATGATAAAGAGTAATTCTAGTTGTGACTGAATGGAAACGTAAGGGGAAATCTATGATATCCTAAGCTATTTTAATGTATTTAAGCTTTATAATGGTAATACTAATGAGTATTGATGTCCATAAATTTTTATAGAATGTATGAAAATTAAATGAATATTTTTGGAATAAATTTTAGTTAGGTATTAATTGAAAAATGTGAAATTATGATACATTATTGCATAATTTATTGATTAAATGATGAATTATTATGAAATAATTCATAAACTATGTAAAGGAGATTGACTGTAAGTGTAATGCACTGGTACAGTATTGACAAGTAATGAAAAGTAGTGAAAAGAATGATAAATTGAATAATAAAATGAAAATTAAGGAAATATATGCCCTTAGAAAGAGTTAGGCAGTAAAACCTAGTTCAGGATATAATTGGCTGGCCATAGGGATACCTGTACCGCGGTGTAAGTCATGGCGACTTGCTTTACTATGGTTAGATCGTTGATCTCCATAGTATATATCATACGTACTGTCATATGTTCATATGTTATATGAGGGATGATTTTTAGAGGTCATTTCTCATTCTGTTGTGGTCCTGTGGGATCCACATCCTGCATATTCGATCTGAGAGTTTTTTGTCGGGTCTGTACTAAGGGCATACTGATAAAAAAAATGTTAAAAGTGTAAAAAAAAAGTTAAAACTGAAGTTTAAGGTGAGAAAGGACTAAAATGAAAAGAGTTAAAAAGTTTAGGGGTAAAACGGAAATTTTTTAAAAAGATGAATTTAATATGTAAAAGTGAGAAGAAAAGAATTAATAAGGGTAAAATGGTAATTTGATCAACTAACTATGTAAAAAGTCAACTTTATAAAGTTAAAGGACTAAAATATAATTTTACATGAAAAAAGTTAAAAATCAGGATTAACAGGTAATTTATAAGCCCATTAATAGATTAAAACAAGAAAATAAGAAATAAAAGGGTAATTTGGTAATTAAAGGCATAAAAAGGGCATTTTTAAAATAAATAAAAAGTTTAAGGACTAAATTGAAAATTTAGTAAAGATTTAAGTTAAATCGAAAAATTTGTTGTTAATATTATATTATGCTTTTAAATGAGAAAAAAATTAATAACAATTAACACAAGTGAACATAATCAGGAAAAATATGCTTATAGGAAAATATTATGATTTTTAGTCATCACTGGGTATTTTAATGCTCAGCACATAGGATTTACTGCATGCAGGTACAAATATTTTGGAGCATGAGTACACAGAAGACAACTGATGTTGAAGAAATAAGAGGCATATTTTTGTGGCATGTATATATATCTATTATGTTTTGTAATATGAGAACAAGTTGTAATGATAATAGTATTGTATTGTATATAGAAGTGTGAATGAGGAGTTGCAGGGAATGGATAGTATGCATGTCTTATATGATGGAGTATGTGGATATGTTATGTGATTGGATATATTACTGTTGTACCTCTGAGAGGCTGTGTTATTATCTGTTTTTCAGGGGGTTAGTTAAGAATATAGCCGTTATATTGTCAAATTTTTGTTAAATTCATAGTAAATTTTGGACAGTTATAAAGCAATGATTAATAGAAGTTATGTATGTAAGGTGATTATTAAGTTCAAATGATAAAACTGTTATTGTATAAAAAAAATTTTCGACCATTTGCATAATCCGATAAGACTGTTGCAGTAAGGATATTACACAAACTCACATTTCGTTGGTAAAATTAAGATATTACTTATGGATTACCGACCAAATCAACAATGCATAGGTAAAAAATGAATTTAATAAGCGATGATATTTTTACCGATATAATTTATAATTTGTCAGTATATATTGGCAGGAATGTTGGCTCCAATTGTTAGTGATCGATATACTGATGGCTATTTCCATCGGTAACTAATGTTATCATGTTAAATTTTGTGGCAATGGAATTTCCATCTATAATGCAAGCATCTTGCGAGATTTGCTGACAGATGTTGCAATGGATTTTTATTTTATCGGTAAATAAATACGAGAAATTTTTGACATCAGATCTAATGATGGAATATTAACAAAAATTTAAAGGAACGATATTCTAGTTGTTGCAATGGTTTATTATCGTTACTAATTCTGTCTGTAGGTTTTTAATAAAATTGTTTATATTTAATATTAATAAAAAAAATTAGAGTTAAAAGTCCCCCAATGCCTGCTCTGTCTTTTTCAATCAAGTCCTAGTTTTGATATTTCTCTTAGGTCCTGTTTGGTTGGTGGTAGTCTTTAATTCATTAATTTACTATATAGTATAGTATAATATGATACGGTATGATTTTAACGATACGATATTTGAAAAAAAGTGTATAATAGTATGTGATTTTATAATATTTTCTGTTTAATTGAATTGTATAGTATTGTACAGTTTTATTAAAAATGAAGTAATTACCCTCCAATTTAAAAAAATATAAATATTTTCATAATTAGTAATATTTTAAAATAATAATTTTAATATTATCAAAAATAATATTAATATCTCTAAAATAATGAATTTAATATTTATTTAATAAATATTAACTTAAAATTTTAATAAATAATTTAAATATATTATAATATAAATAAATCTAAATATTATAATGAATATTATATTTATAATATTTAAATATTAGTAGAAGAAATAAGGTAATAGAGTAATGGCGATTTATTTTAGATAGATGAATAATTATAAAATTAATTATAATAAAAAATTAAAATCATAAAATTAAATAATAAAAATCATAAAAAAAAAATTTAAAATGATGATTTTTAAAATTAAATAAATTTATAATTTAAAAATTATGGATAAAAAATCATATAATACAATATGATAAGAAGAATTATACTCACAAGTACTGTATTCAAGAGAATAATTCATTAGTGAACAAGGCGTTAGCCACTCGAGCATCTTCACCACCGCCACCATTTCGACCAAGTTCTCTCATTATCTCCCTCCCTCCCTCGATCTGTTTTGGTCTAATTCCCTCTCTTTCCCTTGTTGAATCTCTATCTATTTCTCCTTTGCTTAGTCTGTCTCTCTCGCTTAGTCTATCTCCTTCGCTTAGCCTCTAAAACAAGCATTCGCCAAGAGGATGATGAAGCTCAAACTAATGCCTCTCATCAAACTCTATCACTTCGGTATATTCTCTTCTTAATTTCGCTTTTCTTCATTTTTAATTCCATTTATTCTTATTTCATCAAAATTTTTTGTTCAAATTCTGCACTTTTTGGTTAAAAATCAAAGTGGGTCTTTTCTGATTTTGGGGTTTTTTGGAGATTTTCTTTCCTATCATTTTTTTTATGTTCAAAAGTTCACTTATTTTGATCCCAAAATAGAACTTGGCTGTGGTGCCTTTTCCTTTTCTCATGTTATTATAAGCTTAGGGTGGTACCAAATTATAACATAGCAATTGCTTCTTCATTGAATAGTGCTTTCAGTCTTAGTGTTTCTGGATTAAGCGTGATTGTTTTGAGCTCAAACACTAAAGATACTTCTATGTTTAATAAATTTGTTGGTGTTGCAAAAGTAGAACTCAAATCGAATTTTATGGGGAAACCCTTAGTTTTATCACACCAAGATTATTATAGAAATCAAAGCATTAAAGCCCCAATCAACTTGTCTATTCTTGTAAGTATAACTCTTCTTTCATCTGTTCTGTATTCTCTATGCGGAAATATATACTCTTCTTTCATCTGTTCTGTATTTTCTATGCTGAAAGAACCAATTTTGGGTTTTTAAATCTGAAATTTTAATTGTTATTTACAGGCACAATCTTCAATCTGTGTGAGCAAATCTATGTGATGGTGGGGGAAAACCCTTAAAGCAATCATGATAGAGATCCATTCTGCTCAAGAACTTTTTAATTCATTGCGTAATGCTGGTGAGAGAATGGACATTGTTGATTTTTATTCTCCTGGTTGTGGAGGCTGAAAAGCTCTTCATCCGAAGTTATGACTCTTTATATGTGATTTTATGATTGTTTGAGTTTTATTTAATGTGAAAATTTTGTTTTTCATTAGGATCATTATTATCATACTTTTTTTTAGGATTTTTGTAAAAATTTTATTGTTGTAGTTGTACATAGATCCAAGTAATTTACAAAAATTAATGCCTTTTCCAATTACAAATTAAATGGTAATGGTGATAGATTAAAGAGTAAAGTAGAATAAATGGTAAGTAGAGAAGTACTGGAATGAATTTTATAATAATCATATGAATAATACATGTTTCTCTTTTTCACATTCTTTTGTAAAATGTCAAACCACATATTTGTAGTTGTGGACCGTTAAATGAAATATCTTTTACTGAAAAAATATGTAAATAAAAAAGAACTTTTTGCTACATATAATATATAGCCCAGTAATCATATGTATATATACTATTTTCCATTATTTATTTTCCTTTAACAACAAACATTATTGTTATTAAACTAAGCAAACAAAGCTAATTTGGCAGAATAATTAGAGCAAACCCAACAGGCGACAAATCTAAGTTATTATTATTAATATTATCCTTTTATATCATGTTTTGCTAAGGCAAAGATGGAATATTTAAGGACAAAAGATATCATGTTTTGCAAAGGCACATAAAAAGACTTTAATTTTATATATATATATACACACACACACTTGACAGTCAAGTATTTAAAGACTAATTAAAATTAAACCACCTTCATCAACTTAAACTAATGCATCAAAGGTAATTTGTTATCAATAGAAACATCGGTCTCCTAAATTTAATGTATGATGGCATTTTAGGTTGTTATTAGCCCTGCTACTATTGGAGGCAATCAGGCTGGAGCATTAAAGATTGGTGATATTCCTCGAACAATTGATAATATAATTGCTTGCAAGTTATCCAGACCTGGATCTGTTGGATTTGTCTCCAAATCTGTAAGTATTAATTTTTGTTACTCCTAGTTCACATTGGCAACATCTCTGAATGGCAATCAAACTGTACCAACCATGTCATAGAGATTATGGCCTATCAAATTTTGGTTTGTGTTATAAGATGCTAAAATTTTTGGCACAAAAATTCGTTTTATATCCCATATTCCTACTCAATCAAACAAAAAACCTAAAACTCAGCTTTAAGCTATGGTTCAAGGCTATATATGTGTTAAGATACTTTTAACCATTAAAACAGAATTTCTAAATCAGTTGAGTTCTTTGTTATAGCCAAATATCTATGAATAATAAACCAAACCATAAAATGATTTGTAAACAGGGGAAGGTTTAGACTATATTTGATTTTTTTATAGCTACTTTTGAGAAAAACACATTGTAAATGTACTAATAAAAACAATTAAAAAAGGATTCTGAGATGAACTTGTCATGTTTTGGTCATAAACCTCCAAAATTGTTTTTTTTTTTTTAAATCACACTGTATATTTGTAGCAGTATCTAAAATAATTGTTTTCCCTTAAAGCATATTCGACTCTCAACAGTCAACTGTAATCATTTTTATTGTTGCTGTAATGATAAAATATTTAGCGCTTCTTTTTTCTTTTTTATTTTGCTATTATTTAGTTAATAATAGTTTAATAGATCATTTACGCAATTCCATGTCTGTGGATTTGGATGCTCTTGCTGTTTTAATCCTTGATAACCTTGACCACCTTTTAAAGCTTGGATTTAGTGCTGAAATTCATGAACTGGTATCCCTGAATTTCTACATCTTTTATTATATGGGATTTTCAATTGCAAAGACAAACACTTTCCCTAAAATTGCCTACAAAAGTTATGCTAACATTAATGGATTTCTTAACAAATATAAGATGCCATCAAATATTTCATGTTTAGTAATAAATGGCTGTGGAGACGTTAATCTAATATGCGGATTGTTAATTTGTTTTTATAGGATGTCATCAAGTATCTCGTGTTTATTAATAAATGGTTGTGGAGACTTTAATCAAACATGATGATTGTTTTTTTTTTTTTTTATATCTTATTATCATCATTTATTTTTGTTTTTACAATTCTGCCAATAGTTTGTTCATCCAATATATAATTCCATCTTTATTATTCTTAAAAGATAATTAACTATAATAAAATCAATAAACTCTATGTTGTTTTTCTTGTTTATAATATCAAATTCTTACAGTGAATGAGAAATTATCTTCTTATAATGAACCTTCTCTGATGCAATTTGCTTGTAATATCAAATTCTTTCAACTTTTAGCTGCTATACAATGATTAGTTATAAATTTTAAATCTAGTAATTCATTGTTCTTTTGTGAATGTGGCTTCTTGTTGGTTTGCTCCTATTTTCTTGATTAGTAGCTTTTGCTTGAAGATATTTGCCATTGGATACACTTGAATCCTTGGAGAAATACATAGCATTTAGGTCAACAAGCCTATGTAAGCTTAATTAGATTGACAAAATATATAAGAATTGTTAGCTAGCCTTTAAGGATGAAATAAAATGATAAGTTCTGCAACTATAGGGTGAAATTATCATGTTTAATAAGAAAAACTCCAAAATAATTCTCTATTATTTAATAAAAATAAAAATACAATTCTCTGTTTCCATGTTTATCTTTGTAAAAAGTAGCCGCTGATTCTAATTGTTGTTAGCTTCTCCTGGTATTTCTGTCCATGGCGGCAATCATGTGACTGTTACTTTGATCCACAGACACATTTTGAACATTTAGAATTTATTTTTTTTAATCAACTTAGTTTTTAGTTTTATATTTTTTTTAAATTCTTTTTTTCTATTACAAAGATCATATCTTCTTGAAAAAATTCAACACGTAGTTTTATTATAAACCCAGATCATGTCATTATCTGGGCAATCAGACTTGGGTCTTCAATTATTTATTTGTGACGTGAAACAATCATGTTGCTTTATTTTCTTGTGGTGGTGAGTGCCTATATAGATTACTAATCCCCCTTTCTTTCTCTTTTTTTTTTTTATTTGAGGTTTCATCCATTGATAGAGTTATACTGTGCAAATATGCAGTTCTTTTGATGTTATGATTACTAAATTAAATTTTTCTGAATTAGGCCGTAGAAGTTTCAATGAGAAGTTAGCCTGAAAGCGAGAGGAGAACTGTTGTGCTTAATTTATGTATTGATTTCAGAGGTATGTACGTAACAAAATGGAACATTTTAATGGATCTAATCAATATGTGATTTCATTTTGCTTTGTTTTAGATTATACATCAATTTATTTTTGTTCATATTTGCCACTTTAATCAATAGGTTTTGATTTAACTTTTCACCTCAGAATATGAAATGAAACGATATTCTCTTTAGAATTATTTACAACTGTTTGTCAATCATCTTCATCTGCCTTAAGATATAGTTAATTACCATAAATTGTGTTAAAAATTAAAAGGCACTCTCAAATGAGGAATTTTACTGAATCATATGCCTTTCTTATCATTTTTCTTATGTTTACTCTCTCTCTCTCTCTCTCTGTGTTTTGCAAAAATTATAGGTGCTTCCTCTTGCCTCAGGCTTGGATTCTTGGTGCCTTCATTTTGCATATCTGTACTATCTTTTGCTTCAATTATAATCCTGGTATTTAAAGATAAAAATAATATATTAATTATTTAGGAGTTGGTCTATAAATTGGAATAAGTAAGTGGAAAAGGGAATTAAAGATTAGTGATTAGCGGAATAAGCATAGTTAAAAGCTCCTAATCATTGGGTTGATTGCATGTGAGGTGTCGGGAAGTTAAGCTAAGAGGTGGGGTTGGTTATTGGATGAGGTCGAGTCTATAAATATTTGGTGACATAGACCAATGCTATTGGTCCAGCTAACTCTTCTAATTTTTTGCGATTTGGTGGTCAGCTATTTCCTTTCTCCATAACTACTTGTTAATAACATCTTTACTTTTATTGAGTTTTATGGTATAAATGAATGAATTTTCTTCTATAACTTAATCTAGTCTGGTTGGGACCATTGTTCAATGCTTTGAATTTTATGGCTGAAATATAAACTCAATAACTGTTGCTTTTGAGTTTAATGTTGTCTTGTCTTCCATGCATATGGTAGGATGTAACTTTGAAGATGAAGGGTTATTTTTTCTTGCTAAGAGCTTAGCATACAATCAGGTTTGAGTCCTTCAGCAGCTTTTGGTTTTGAGTTTAATCTTTAGTACTACAGTTTAGCCTCATTTGTAGCCTTGGAAGAAAAAAGGTTTCTTCTTCTCTTTTTCCTCTCTTTCTTATTTAATTATAATAAATAATTAATTAGTGTTTAATTTGCATAATGATTGTTTTAATTATAGGTTCGCATGGTGTATTTTGGAGAGCATAAAGGAGATTAAAAAAAATGGATGAAATACACGGAAGACATGTTTCTGTTTTATCAAGTGTGAATGAACCTGAAGAGCAAGCAAGAAATTCTCTTCTTTATAGCTACAAGCACAACATCAATGGCTTTGCTGCATTGCTAGCCCCACAACAAGCCTCTAAACTCTCTAGTATGAATAAATTGCTAATTTTATTTTTTTTTTCTAATTATTGAATTAATTTGTGGCTATATATAGAATCATCAAGAGTAGTATCTGTGATTAAAATTCATCCAAGAAAATACTTGTTGAAAACAATTTACTATATAAGCTAAAACATATGCATAAATATAAGGCATTTGAACACTTTGCTATATAAGCACCATGCTATGTTTTATATGGATTAAATGCAATCTATGATTATTAAGTGTTGGTAAATTAGAATCTCACACGTAAAATGAAGAAAGGACATAATGGTGGTAACAAATTTAAGTCCAATAATAAAATGCATAAGACACACAGGATTATAGTATAAATTTTAGTATGATATGGGACTTACTAGTTTTTTAGGCATGCACTTAGACTTATTGGGTTAACTTAAACACATGTAATGTAAACTGTTACTTGGGTTTAATTATGGAATAATTTGCATGTATCCACACATGTGAGTCATGTGAGCCACTAAAACTAACTAGGAATAATGAATATGAATTGAGTAAAATAGATGTATGCATGTGTAAAAGTTACATGAATATTTAGAAGAAATAAGGAATAAATAAGTGGATTGGTAATGGATGATGAAGTTGAATAAAAGTACTAAATGTGAAAATGCTAGAGTAAATTGTAAACGCATGTAATTGTGTATCCTATGTCATCTTACATGCATGGATACTTGCTTTAATAAGTGATCTAATTCAAAATGCATGAAATCAACAAATGGATTAAGATTCATATAACGAAATAATTAATAACCGAACACGATAAAGGTGGTTGCATAATACTCTGCAATATTATGAACCTGCTATCTACTGTTAATATTACTTTATTGCATGCTTAGTAACATGCTCATATGTGTGTGTGTGTCATTGACGACTTCTATGAGAGGTCATCTTTATAGTTTTATGTTCCCTACTAAGCTAGTAAGCTTAGCATGAGGTTCAGGTTAAAGAAGATGAGCTCAAGGATCATCTGCAATATTAAAGGCCAACACAAAAAGGAAGATACTAGGATTCTCTTTAAAGTTTAATGTTTGTAATAGTATTAATATATTCATATAAACTTATGCTATCTGAATCGTATAGTAATAGTTATGTATTGTAATATATACTTGTTAGTAGTCAATTTTATGACATTGATGTATGAGCAATTTATAATTCATTTGTAGATAGTATATACATGATCAGCTTATTAAGTTATAAGTGAATTTATAATCCAGTACATTGGCTAAAAAATAAGGGATTAGAGGCAGCATTACAAAATGTAACTACTATGTTTTGTCCAAAAAGCCAAACGTAGTCCTTAAATAAGCATATTAAAGTTTGATGCTTTGATACATTGCAATCTTATGCTTTAGTATGGTTTTAAATATATTTATGTGACAATATTTCATACCATGTGTACTTATATTGATAAAGAAAAAGGGGATTTAATTAATGTGATTGTTCTCAACTTTTCCTACTATGAACCCTATTTGAATTTCAATCTTTAAAATTCTTAACTTATATCTAAAGTATCGTTCAATATAACTAGCTTAATTAATCTTTAAAAGGTCAAAATAATTCATTTTGACAAATCTAATTGAAAAAACGAGTTGAATCATGATTAATGGCATATAGTAAGAGGGGAAGATAGTCTTTTGATTACATTTCATGGTTTCGTGATTTAATAATATACTTATTGTAGCTTCTATAAGTAGAGACATAATAGTGAATACAAAAATTATTTTATAAGATCATGAGTTAAAAAAGTACATATGAGAAGAGAATTTAGGGTTAGGCATTCATGTATAAAAAGATTTTGTTTCTTCGAGATTGCTATATATCTCTAAAAAGATATGTAGCACTAGTGCTCACCATAGAATGGTAGTCACACAATCTATCTTCCTATATAACTAATAGGCATACACTCTAAAAAAAAAAAAAGTGAATTAGCGATGAAAAATAGTGATGGTGTTTTTCGTCGTTAATTTGGCAACAGATTAGCAACTATTTTCAGTTTCAATTATGAAAATGTATTGAAATTTTTCTTCTTTTTTTAATATAATTTTCAATTATTTTTCTTAATCAATTAATTTTTATTGTTTTCTAAATCATTCCCTTTAAAGTCAATAAAATTTAATAAAAATTTGTTTTTTTTAGAATTTTAATAATATTAGATAGACATTAATTATAAAAATAATTTTTATGGTTAATATGTATTCATTATGTATACATATTATATTTATGGATATAAATAAAAAACTCTATATAAATTATTTATAATGCAAATTAAATTTTCATTAATAATATAAAAAAATCTATAAAAGTGAATAAATTTTAAAATATATAAAATTAATACAATTATTAGAATATATTTTTGAAAATTTTCAATAAAAATAATGATAATATACTCTATATTGTATTAATATTTAATTATAGAGAAAAATGAACCTCCAAATCATAAACTCTATATAAATTCATTAACAAATTTATCTCCCATTTAATTCAAATTGTACATATAAAAATAAGGATATTTATATATTTTAGAAAATCCTAATATCTTGGGAAACAACAATTTCTAGAGTTACTGTAAATGTCTGGATAAAAGAGTGTGACCATAAAAAAAAAAAAAAAATTAAAAGAAATGGCAACTAAAGAAAAGAAGGAAAAGAGAAAAGAAATGGCAGAGGTGGATCGGAGAGGGAGAGTTGTCCTCATCGAATCCGAAATCTGGCCACCAAAGCCGGCGTCCCTTTCCGTCGTGCGGCGTCTAGCAACCATTGCTTCTCCTCCGGCGAATCCACAGTTACCGCTATTTCTCCTCCGTTTCTCAAATCCCCATTCCCTTCTTTTTAAATCAAAGCTTTATTTCCTTCCTTCTAGCGACTAGCGACGGCGATCGATGACATGAGTGGCACCGGTGAGTCCCCAAGGGCGAGAAGATCATCATGGTACCCTCTGTTCCCTTTTATTCGTCTACAGCACGCAGATCGAAAAGGGAGCAACTGGTCATTCAAGGCCAATTTTCGACTAGGTGGCTGAGCGCATGACCACCGCTGTTAGACTCCTCTCAATGTCATCTACTTCCAAGTGATTTTGGTCTCGTGCCGACGAAGCTCCGGCATCATCTGCCTCCAGGTGACTACAAAATTTACTTCCAAAGAATTTATTTAAATTAATCCTGAATTTTCGGTTAATAATTGTTTCTTCATTTTTGTATAAATTCAAATGTATGTTGCAGTGTGAATTGTTTTGTATAATATCTTTGTTGGTTGAGCTTTATCAATTTGAGATCTAATTCTGAATTTCACTATTTTTGTTGGTGATTCGAAATGTTGCTGTGTGAATTGTTTTATATATATGTCTTTTTTATTTCTTTGTTTATGTTGTTATGTTTATTGAAGGGATTGATAAGAATATTTTTCTGTAAGTTTATTGAAGGGATTGATACAATCCACGTGGTGTTGATTATGATGATGAAAAAGGAATTTAAGTTTTCTGTAAAGAGCAAGAACATACTTTTTATTATATAATTGTAATTTTTTATTTTGTCTTCAATTACTATATAATTGTAATTTAAATATTAGCAAAATTTTTGAAACTTAGCAGATAGGTTGGATGTCACCTAATATACCTTTTAATTTACCTAGAGATATATACCTGAATTAATCTCAATGTATTGGCGTTCTCCATATTAGAGAATGACAAACAAATATTTGAAAACCAACAATACCACTAAATTAGAACTTATTATGAATTCTTTATGACCAAATAAGACACAATTATTTGTTCTTCCCCTTTTTGTCAAGTTGCAGTAATTGGTGGAGAAAATTCGATTTCGTTTAAACTTTTTCTTTTTTGACTGGATAAATGGATAAAGGTGACAGCATGCATAAATGCGAAGCTACCCTTCAACTCATATTATAAGAGATAATAATAGGGAATATTTAATTTAAGTCTTAGTTGTATGTTCAGGTTATTAAAAAATTGGAGCAGTAACTATTTCATATGGTTCTCGAGGCTTCTTTAGTTTCTGGACTCTAATTATAAAGGTATCAAATGCTATAGGCGGCAGTTTATTTAGTTTATTTATTTGTACTGAAAGTTACCAAGGTTTGAAACTCCAAGCTTCTGCATTATAAAAAGCTAATGTCTTTTAAGCACATTTTCTACTATCTTGTGTTGCTGCTTATATCTCATTTCACTCATGATTATCTAATAATTTGAAACTTTTATTGGGGAGTTATAGATACTGCAATTGGATGGAATGCAGCTGAAGATAACAAGAATACGAAAGACATGTGCATTTGGTTGCTTGTTGTGAGCAATGACGAAGAGTTTAGAAAGTTATTGTGAAGTTCTAATTTCTTGATAGCGTATTATGAAAAACCCTGTTACTATTGATTCTAAATAGCAGCACTATTTATAGTTTGAATTGGAGTTTTTTTAATTACTTTCGAAGTATTGTACAATATAATGTACTTCTATGATGTTTCAAAAAAAAGCACGTTTATGATATTAAATTTTTTAAATTAATAGTATTGCATAATTATTATTTACACAAATTAATGGATGTAGTAATAATAATAGTATTGAAGAATTTTTTTTAAATTAAATTCTAGATGTAATAATAATAATAATAATTAGTAGCGACGGAATTGCGAGATGTATTTTTGTCGCTAACATAAAAAATGTGTTTTGGCTACTGTGTAGAATTCAGTGACGAAAATTTGTCGCTAATGATTTTGATAATCTAAGGGCGACCGATTTTAAGGGTTAATTAGCAACGGTTATGTACTTTTACACGATGGAATTTTCTGTTGCCAAATTCGTGACTGTTTTATGATTCCGTCGCAAATAATTTAGCGATCGACCTTTTCGTGATTATTCATTGCCTCGTCGCTAAAATATATTCACGACGGAAAAGGCCAATTAGCGACGAAATTTTCCGTCGTGAATTGGCATTTTTTTGTAGTGTATTGATTGGATTTCGTTTTTTCATGTGCAAGTGGGAGATGTGGAAATGGATTCATATCTAAGTGGAAACATTCAGATATGGAAAAGGATCCGTATCGAAAAGGAAACTAAATGAATATGGAAATAGTTCCATATTAATTCCTGATTCATATTATTCCTATTTTGGAATTCTAAATATACTTGTTCTGATTAATTTCCTTCTGGGGATTAGTTTCCTATTTTATAGAGCTAAGGACTCTATATATAGGTATTGGAAAATCAAATTAAAGATTGTTGGAAAAATCTACAATAAGATTTTTACCAAGAATTCATTTCTCCCTTTCTCTATCTCCAAAGGGGTTTTAGTCTCTAATTGCTTTCATCGCTCATGAATAATAGCCAAGCTAGTGATGCAAAACGAGATCGTTCACTTTTGCTATTTCGCTTTATGCGCATCAAGAAATAAATACGTTTTCTTCTTATTTCATATAATATGTTCCATCTGTTTAGTGTATTTATTATATGTTTTTCTCACATAATCATCATCCGATATTTAATTTTGGGACCAATTGGATTTGATCATACAAATATATGATACCCTCCCGGTTTCAGATTCAAATTTGATCAGTCCATCCTAAATTGAATTTTAGAACAGTAATTTATTACTTGGAAGTTATTGTAAACAAACACGATCACTGGTTAATTGCACCAGAGAATTTATATGAATATGTACTGACTAGAACTGTCACATGTTATCTTACAAAAGGTTTAGAATTTAAGTGAAATTGTCAATTTAAGTTTCTAGTAAAGTTTAAAATGTTTTTCATTCAAAATGATTTATATGCAAATATCATATAGATGAGATATTTTTTTAAAAAAAGTTTTTTTTTTAATCACTTTGTCGTAATTTGTATATAAATCTAGTATATATCATCAATGCAATTAACGATCCATGATATGTGAAAACATAATAATCACGATTACGGACAAAAGCAATATCAAAATTTGTGATTTTTTTTTTTGAAAAACAATAATAAAATCAGTGATAAACATGAATAAACACAATCATAAGAGTAATGCATGTGAAAAGTGGTCAAAAAGGTCACCCATGTATGATTATTCTATGAATGCTATGACGATTTCATAATTGGCTTATAATATTATGAGAAACTTGATCAAAAAAATAATCAAGTAGTAATTGAGATAAATTGCAATGCTGCAAGTGCTCGATCCCTAGTTAATTAAGTTTTGCTTACATGAAAAATAATTATCCGTTCACAAACGAACGAAATAAATGGTACAAAAAAAAAAAGACCCGAATATCTTTATGTGTGCATTTGTGAATAATGCTACTAGTCTATAGATACATATATTGTTGTAGTTCTTTTATAGAGAGAAAGGGACGCAAGGTTCGAAATTAAAATTTTCTAATATATTGAAATTATATATCTATCAAAAGTATTGTTCTGAGACTTTATTTGACAGTTTATAATTGATTTGATTTATGAATAAATTAATGAATATGGTTTAGATCCATAAGAAATTTATATAAAGAAAAGTACCAAAAAAATTTGAGTTGGAAGCTCATTTCTGCCGTGAAAGAATGCTGAATGAGGCGAAAGTGATCAGTAAACAATCAAACTGATCAAGATCAGCATCCTCAACAGCTCATCTCTTGTTGAAGCATTCAAAAGCTTAATAAAATAATGGGATGTTTAGGGTTTACCTGCAGGATAATTAATTATATGTTAAGCTTAGGGTTAGAGAGAGACAGAGAGAGACTGGCAATCCGATCATTCATTCCAAGAAAATGAAACTTAGGGTTAGAGAGAGATAGAGAGAGAGACTATTAATAATTAATTTTTCAGAATTTTATTGGCCTTAGCCGAGAATTATGGATGAACATTTGATTGCTTAAAACCAAGGCCTCGGCAATCCCACAGAAGGCCCCCGCCCAAAGGTGCTTTTTGAAAGCCGGTCACCGGTAGGCTTAAAGAAGCGAGTGACTCATCAAGGTAGCCTCAACCAAGCAAAGGTCTTTGCAATCCGATCATTCATTCCAAGAAAATGAAACTGGCAAGCGAGGCATTTTCAGAAACGGAAACGACGCTATTTTGACTCCCCTTCCGAAGCAACAAGATACCAAAAATAAGCTTATACCTATTTTTTAGTTATGCTTTAAACAGCCGGCAGTAAGACGGAATACAGAATGGAGCTTCCCACGCTACTCAAACTTCAGGCTAAAGCCTCCGCTTCAATGAACATAAAATATAAGTAGGGATTCAAAACAATTCTCCCTATAATTAACTTGTAATAACCACACCAAGTAATTAGGCTTAGAATTAAGAAAAAGATCAAGCAATTAGATATAAACCCACAAAACTAAAAAAAAAAAAAAATCAGCAAATTTAGTACCTGTCGGAGTTCTATCCATTAGCCTGAATAAACGCACCCAAATTAGGGCAGTTCTGCAAGAAAAATATCAACTCTAAATTATTAACCTTCACTCAGAATATTAAAGATGGGATAGGAAGGGACAATAAGAAGTTTATTGGGGCAAGAAACTACAATATTACTATTGTCGTTATTATTATTATTATTGCTATATGAGGGGAAGAGCGAGCATAAGTTAAAACTTAAACTTGAGACCTTTCAATAAATTGAGACTTGCATCTACGGTTGGATTTCCCCTTAATAGAAATCAAAATTAGTAGATAAGTAATTAGTTGTTTGCAGAGGTTAAAGGAGAGTTCTGTCCAGAAAAGATGGTACCAGTTAAAAACAAGTAGCAGCAGGTACCATCTTCCCTGCGACAGAACCCCCACTTTATCCCCTCATTTATTGAATCAGAGAATCTAACTAAGGAGAAGCTGATATTGTACGTCCTAGCTATTACCTCCAACAATCAATATATAGAGGCTTTCTCTGGTGCCAATTAACAATTTTTTTCTTACAAAGTCATGTCAACTCCGTCGAATAGTTGACGGGTGGCTTTGTGTAGGCCCCATGCCATTGGAAATTTGTACAATGATGTTTTCAGATGTTGTTTTCAAACTAGATGTCAGAAATCAAAGCCCCACATAATTAATAATACATAAATAAATATACCTTATTTTGGTGAACGCATCTTGTCTCAAATTATTAGGGATGTTGACGGGTCTAAATTTTTTTATATCAAATTAAAAAATTACTGCATCATTAATTTTTTAATTAAAATTAAATTAAATTATACCATTAATTTTATTTAAAATAAATATAAATATTTAATCAAAATCGTATTAAACTGTACTAAATTATTTTGTATTAAATTATATCGAAAGAATCGATATTTATTAATTATTATATATAATATTAATAATTTATATATAAATATTATTTATAATTTTTATTTTATATGTACTGCATAAATTTAAGTTTATAATTATTTAAGTTATATATTTTAATACACAAAATTAAGATAATAATTAGTTAATAAATTAAATTAAATATTTTAATTATTAAGAAAATAAATTTAATTATTATAATAATCATTCTATATATAAATATGAATATATAACTAAAATAATTTGTATTTAATTTAATCTATCTTTAATATCACTCAACTACTATTTTATTTTATTTATAAATTTTTATATAAATATTTAAGTTAATTAATTTATCATATAAGTATTTTATCAATTAATTTCATTTACTATGAGTATCAATTAACTAATACTCATATATTTTTAGGACAATACCTTTATGAATATCTAAATTAATAATGTAATTAAATATATTTATTATATAAAATAAAATATTACCAATTATTATATTATTTAAGTGTATAATTATTTTACCAATTAATTTTATTTATTTTTAGTGTCATTCAACTAGTATGTATATATTTTTGTACAATATCTATAGTAATAATGAAATTGTAAATCAATAATCTGATAAAAATTTTATCAATTAATATAATTATTTGAGTATGTAATTATCTTATCAATTAACTTTATTTATCTTTATATCATGAATGATTAAATATACTTATATGAGTACATATACTTTCAGTATCACTTAACTAACATTTATTAATTTTTTCACAATATCTATATGAGTAATTGAGTATTTAAATTAACAATACAATTATATACAATAATTATATTAATGAAATTTTACTAATTTGTGTAAAATTATTTACTGCATAAATTTAATCTCATAATTATTTACATTATATATTTTAATACATAAAATTAAGATAATAATTAGTTAATAAGTTAAACTAAATATTTTAATTATTGAAAATAGAAATTTAATTATTATAATAATTATTCTATATATATGAATATGAAAACATAATTAAAATAATTTTTATTTAATTTAATATATCTTTAATATAATTCAATAACTATTTTATTTTTTTTATAAATAATATTTATTAAATATCTATATAAATATGTAAGTTAAGCAATTTATCACATAAATACTTTATCAATTAATTCCATTTACTTTGAGTATCAATTAACTAATACTCATCTATTTTAGAGCAATACCTATATGAATATTTAAATTCGTAATGTAATTAAATATATTTATTATATATAACAAAATATTACCAATTAATGTATTTATATATGAGTGTATAATTAATTTATCAATTAATTTTATTTATTTTTAGTGTCATTCAACTAGTATGTATATATTTCCGTATAATACCTATATATATTAGTAATGGAGTTGTAAATCAATAATATGATTACATATAGTTATTATATATAATAAATTTTATCTATTAATATAATTATATGATTATACGAATATGTAATTATTTTATCAATTAACTTTATTTACTTTTATATTATGAATTATTGAATGTAATTATATGAGTACATATACTCTTAATATCACTTAACTAACATTCATTTATTTTTGCACAATACCTAGATGAGTAATTGATTATTTAAATTAATAATATAATTATATACAATTATTATATTAATGAAATTTTATCAATTAGTGTAATTATATATGTATATAATCACCTTAACAATTAATTTTATTTTCTTTTAGTATTACTCAACTAGTATTAATCTATTTTTGCATAATATCTATATGAGTAATTTAGTATGCAAATTAATAATATAATTATATATAATTATTATATTAATGAAATTTTTTACCAATTAGTGTAATTATATATGTATATAATCAACTTACCAATTAATATAATTATATGAGTATATAATCACATTAGCTATTAATTTCATTTTCCTTTATCATCACTCAACTAACATTCATCTATTTTTGCACAATTATTTTAGCAATTGGGTATTTAAATTCATAATATAATTGTATACAATTATTTTATTAACAAAATTTTAGCAATTAATGTAATTATATATGTATATAATCAACTTAGCAACTAATTTTATTTTCTTTTAGTAGCAACTAATATTTATTTATTTTGGCACAATATTTATATAAGTAATTAAATATTTAAATTAATAATATAATTGTATACAACTATTATATCAATAAAATTTTACCAATTAATTAAATTATATGAGTATATAATTACATTAATAATTCAATTGTGCCAATAGAATGATTAGAGTACCAATTTAAAATATTTGATAAACAATTTAAATATTAAGAAATATATATAAACAAAGACAAAGATTTATTCATTTTATAAATTATTTAATTAATAATATTAATTTAATAGTTATTTAAAAAATATTTTATATTTACTCTCATTTTTATAAATAATGGTAAATATAAATTATTTTTTAAATGGTAAAAATCTGAAATCAAATTTAAAAATTTTTAAGAGGGAAATTTTTTCTAATGGTAAATATATATATATATATATATATAACAAAAACCTATCTCATTTTTCTTTTGCCTCTCTCCCTCACCTATCGGGAAAGGAGAATGGTGGTGACCGGAGAAGGATGCCTCACCATCGCCAATGGTCGGTGTCGAGTTGCATCTCCCGTCGTCACTCCTGACAGATTGCCATGCTTCCTCAGCTACCAGATCGATTTCTTTGCGGGGATTTTTTTGTCTTTATTTTTGGGTTTTCATCCAACTGGTGGCTCTTCTTTGGGATTCCGGCCATCTCTAGTATCCAGAGACATCAAGGGTACAGTTGCCTCTTAGCCTAAGCTGGATGATAAGAGATATCAGCTAGGTGTTAGAGGAGCATCCATCGATTTCTTGGCTGTAGTTGCCTCTTAGCCTAAGTCAGATGATAATATTAGAAGTACAAGCTTAGAGGTAACTTTCTTATATTTGTTTGTGGTTTTAATTTCTTAGTTGCGGTAAAGCGAATGCGATTGTGTTTCTCAGGTTCAAGGAGGTGGAAATGCTGGGAATGCTATGACTTTTATTGTTCATTTGGGCTTAAAGCCTAGGATTATTTCTAAGGTTTGTCTTTAATCTTGTTGATTTTTTATTTTAGGAAATGTTGGTTTTACAGCCTTTTGAAGCTTCTGCTGAGATCGTTTTTTATGGTTTGGAAAATTATTCTTAGATTGATTCCAGTAGAGGTTAGTTCACTTTTTGAAGATTATTTAGGACTTCGATCGTTAGTCATATGAATCTCCAATTCTTAGTTACAGTTCTTGTATGGTTAATAACTAGCCTTTTTTATTTTTTTATTTTTTTAAACTCAACCTATACTTGTCAGGTGAGAGGTATTGGTCCATTTTCAATGACTTGATCGAGATTGGAATGTTGAAAATGTAGCCTAGTTAGTTTTAACATGTAATATAGTTTTTTATCAAATAAATATGTGATTATGTATTTTGATCTGCCATGTTTCTTGACACTTGACTATTAGATGAGATTGTATTTCCTAATGATGCAGTTTTTTATAAGGTATTATCTCTTCATCTTAGGGATTGTAAATCTTAAGACTATAGAATATTTAACTTATATAAATGATTTTAAAGTTTTACTCAATCAGCCATCAGGAAGGGTTTACATCTTGAAACTCAATAAAAATTACCAGAATAATTTTTTTCTGAATGTATATAATTACATATTAGTATTGCAAACATAGAATGACATGCATGAAATGGAAAAAGAGAAACATCAAAAGGATTCTAATAGATATCTTACAACCAATAGAGTCTCTGCTTGATTGGTTCTTGAGCCTTTAATGGATTTTTTATGATTCATATTTCTTCTATTTAATTGAATTTTACATGCGATTGTGTTTTTATTTATGTTTTATGATTAATAAATTAGCAAGATTTATGATAATGAGTATCTTTTGTTGTTTTTTCTTGTGTTATGAGAATACAAGTAAAGCCATTACTTATGGGTTGATGTTCATTAAGGTCTGACTAACAGAGCTTTAGCTGCAATTTACATAGGTTGGTTAAAAGGCTATCTTCTCACCCAAAAAAAGTTAAATTTTGCTGGTCAATTGTGTATGTTCAATACTGACTTGTAATACATAACACTAATATATAAATTGTTGATGGCAGGAGTATTTTGGAGGAATTTGAGTCTGATGGTGTGGATACTTCTTTTTTTGTGGTGAGCTTCAAGTGATAAACTAAAGATATGTGCATGATCACGTTTTTATATGATTTTTGATTTAATATTGGCTTATTATTTAAACAAATTAAATCAAGTTGAACACCCCATGCATATATAAGTGAAATTATTAATAATTTAATTTGAGAGTACATTTTTTTTATGTTTCTATATAATTCATGCAAATTAATTTTGTCTAAGCAATATATTCAAGAAATAAGCATTTGTAAATAAAATTATCTTTCAAACTTTAATATAATGCATCAAATTATAATTATTGATAGCCAAATTCAAACTATATGCTCGAGAGGCTAAAAGTGTTCAAACTCTCATTCTTGTCAAACTGCTTCGATTAATTATTACTGAATTCTCAATCTCTATATGCATTAAAGTGTGATGAGGACTACTGGATGTCTCATTTATTCCATCGTTTGTTGATAGATGTTTTATTTTTTAGGTTTCAAAAGATGGCAATTCACCATTTACTTGTGTTATTGTCGACAACCAAACGTGAGAGCTCTTGCTTCACAATCTCTCTCTTTCTCTCTACCTGCAATGCAAAATTTTCTCTTGATGCTATTAGTATGCAAAATTAAAAGTTAGCTGAAAATAAAATCTTTTTACATATTTTTTTTTAAAATTTTCATACTCAAACGAGTTTCTTCTTCATTAGTTATTTCTCAGAAATATTGAGGCCAAAAGATCACTGTTGGAATTTTAATACTATTGGTAATTAAAGGTTAACAGCATCCGCATATTGATTACACAATTGCATGAAGAACTATAAGAAGTTAGTTTGTAATTTCAATATTCAAGTAATTTGTGAATTTGCTTTTTTAACGGGATGATATAGCACGCAATATATTTATGCACCATATAATTCATGTCAACAGATTAAAAAATGCATATAAACTCCATTAGTAACACTCACTTTATATTATATCTATACTAGTAGTTCATACTTGAAATCATTAAAATGATTTTACTACTATGAAATCTATAATGATTGTTAAATTTCTGTATTTTAAATAATGTGATTTAATGTTCATGTAAAATTTTAAAAATATTGAATTATCTAAAATACTGGATTGTATTGTATTGTATTGTATTGTATTGTATTGTATTGTATTGTATTGTATTGTATTGTATTGTATTGTATTATTTTGTACCTAAAGAACCGAAGAACCGTACCGAATTTTTGTAAAACCATATCGAATTATTTCGAATTTTCAAGACAGTTACAATACTTTTTTTTTAAATCCCCAAAATTTTAAGACAATACGGAGATTTGTAAATTCCCAAATTGTACCGTACCGTGTACACCCCTACAAATTACTATTGTTTAACAAAATGTTGCCAAAATTCCCTCTAACTCTTTACGCATAGAGTCAACAGATACATTAATAATTTTATAAATCAGTATATTAATTTAGAGTCATTGCTATATAAATTTTAATTTTTAATAAAAAACTTTTCAATATTTTTTTAATTAATTATTAAAAAATTTTAATGTATAAATTTAGTAAATATAAAAAATTGAAATTGTAATTTAGGTAATAAATTGAGAAATATTTTTAATAATTCATATTCTTAATTTGACATTATTTTAGTTATTAATGGTAAATGCGACAAAATGTTTGATTTGAATATATTTGAAATATTGGAATCAATTTGTCTCCAATTTAAAATTTTGGAGCTAAAATGGATACATTAAGTCATATATTGAGAGAATTTTAGTAAATAACAATAAAATTAAATTATATATGTAAATAATTGTGTTGAGACTTTTCTTGTCTGCTTTATGGAGTCAATAGAAATTCAGATCCCTGAACTTGAATTTAAAGCAAAATTTTTGAAGAAGATATCAAATTTTAAAAAGTGAGTGGATTTCACCCAACACCAATAGCAAACCAATTAAGTTTAACAAATTAAGCTCTTTTTCATTTGTGAAAATTAACCTCCAATGTAAGGAAGAAGGCATAAAACATTTCTATTTTCATTACTTATTGATAAGTTTAGGCTTGCCATTGAAATTCCATTCAACTAGGGTGTGCATCGGTTGAGTTCGGATCAAACAGAACAATCTGAAATCCAAAAATTTAGATATTTTCATATCCGAACTGACCTTAACTAATATTCGGATCTCTACCTGATCAACCCTACTTTTTCAAGTCCTGACCCGATTAACCTGAACAAATCGAGCTTGAAGGAATTTATTTAACGAAAAGAAAAATAGCTCCAGAAAACATGCATTTTTTTTCCAAATCCACATTTTTTTCACTCTTTACTTTAATATTTTGATCCAACAAATATGGAAGAAAAGTTTGGTTCATTAAATTTCTTATTTTTTTGAAGAATAAAGAAATGCATTTTTTTATCAAAGTAACAACAACAAATCTAATCAAAGAAATTATAGATCTATAGAAGAAGTTAACAAAGCAAACACAATTAATTACCCAAATCTAATCAAACACAAAATCCAAAAAGAAAAAAAAGAAAGCAAGTTTATATCCATCTTTATCTCTTTCATCTTCGACAATTAATTGAAAATTAAAAAAAATCAGAAGACAGCAGCGGTAAAAAGATTACAAAATAATAGAGTTAGATCTCTTCCACTATCAAACTCCGAAAATGGCAAGACAGCCTACCTCCATCTCATCATCATCGAGATTTTGGTAGCTGCAAGTCAAAAAAAATAGAGAGAGGAGGAAGCTTAGAGCGAGTGATAGAAAGAAGAAGTAAAGAGATCGATCGAGAGAAATAGAATGATAGATATGGAAGTAAGAGAGAAAAATAGAGGGAGAGATCAAAAAACAAAAGAGAGAGAGAGAGATACTTGGAAGCAAGAGAGAGAACAGTTGAAATACATAATGAAAAAAAACCCCTATATATATGATTTTCGATTGGGTCAGGTTGGGAAAGGTTTTAACCCGACTCGAATCCGAAGAATACCAAATCTCATCACCCAAATTGACCAAATATTCCTAACAATCCAACCTAAATTCCTCAAGTTATATTGGGTCGTTCGAGTCCTTGGGGTCGGATCGGGTTTTGCACACCCTTATATTCAATTGGAAGGGGGAAAAATAACAAAAAGTCTACAAAACTTTATATATATATATAAATTACCATTAAAGGACATTAATATCCAAAAGTACAATAGGATCAACTAGGGGAAATAGAGGATTGACAAAGGGGTTCCACTCTTTTATACCATTTGCTTTATAAATTAGCCACTCTATTGGTAGTTAACAAAAAGAAAATAAGCATAGAGAAAAAAGGAAAAAAAAAGGTAAATAATATCATCTATAACTAACATAATATCCCAAGGGGCAAAAAAATGGTTGTTAGTAGCCTTAATGAGGATAAGGGAATTCAATTCGAAGATAGCATAGGAAGTGCTAGAGTTGATGGTAAAGAAGATATCGTGAAGTTAGGTTAGGCTTTCAGCTACTAAAGGGTTATCAGTATGATTATTACTACACTTCCAAAGAACCATGAATCACCGTCTCAACAAATAAAGGTGTAACTAGCAACCTTAAAAGATTTATCAAAAGTGACATTAGTTAAACTTCACGTAGGAGCGATCACAGAGGCACCACAATAAAAGCTGAAGGGGAGAAAAATGGGCAGGGCCCAAGCTTTCTAGGATAGATCTCTTTTCTTCAAAGAGCTTATCAGCTACTTTAGTAATCAAAATGAGGTCAGGAGGTACATTCCTAAAAATCAAGTTGTTCTTGCAATTCTAGATGCTCCATATAACATAACCAACATGCTTTTTGACAAGGATGCGATTTAAGGCTATAGAGTTACAAAGCTATTCCACCATATGCTAATTGTAGGGAATCCCAATAGGGAAGGTTTGAAATTCACTGAACTAGCAAACCAAATAGCTCGTGTAACACCATAAAAGAAAAAGAGACATTTAGTGGATCCTCTATTTTTTAAGCATAAACATCAAGTAGAATTTACCTTGAAGCCTCTAGATTTTATATTGCACAAGCAATCAAAATTGTTAGACATAACTTTCCACTAGAAGTTTTTAACCTTAGGAGCTGCTCCCGAGGGATCAGATTGAGTCCCAGAAGACCTTACCTAGTGTGAAGGAGTATGATGGTTTTTGATAGGAGTGTTAGCTTTTAAATTTTGCTAACAACTTGATCTTATAAAGAAGGTATGATTTTTGGTTAGTTTATATAACTAGACATCATTCCTCCTAAAACTGCTAATAGGAATAGCTTTGATGGCTGAAGCTTCATCTTAGGAGAAAAAGGAGTCAACCAAATCAAATTTCCATTTTTTATTTGAAGGGAGAATTAAGTCTCTAACCAAAAAGACATTACAATTAGGGGGCATATGAGATTAAATCTTGAAGTTAGTAATGGATGGGACCCATAGGTAATCCTAAATTTGAATATCTTTTCCAATTCTGACAATCTAACAAAGGCCAAAGTTAAGAGCTTTAAGTCCATAAACAGTGCTAAAACAAACTCTATAAGGCCGATTGATTATTTTTGTATCAAGAATTAAGTAAAAAGTAAAATAACTTACTTTTAATGTTCTAGCTAAGATGGAGTTAGGGCACTTAAAAATGTCCCATGATTGCTTAGTTGGTAATGCTTGATTGAATCTAATCATATCACAGAAACCAAGCCTTTCAAGACCTTCAAAACATACAATGTTATCCCACTTATGCCAATGTTTGGATTCACCATTTGCCTACTAGAAAATTAATATTATACTATTGATTTCTTTGTATATGGTGGTCAACATTTTGAAATATGATGTAATGTAAGTGGGTATATCCTGGATGACACTTTTAATCTTTATTTCCTTCCTAATTAATGATAGGAATTTGCCCTTCCAAGTCGTAGTCCTTCTAATAATACAATCTAGGATGAAGGAGGTTGACTCAATTTTAGAGTGAAGCCAAATTTGTAAGACTCCCAAGCAAAATTCATCTCCTTTTGTTTTTTAAACTTGTAAGGTGTACTTGAGTGCTCCACGAGAGAGCTCACTGGTATTCCTCTTGAAGTTAATTCTAAATTTGCCAAAATTAACCTTCTTACATGATAACTCCCCATACCAATATAGATTTCTTTTGAATTCAATAGCTTTTTAGATAGAGGCTTCTCTAAATAAGATGGGGTCATTGGAAAGTAACAGGTTGGTGAGGATCAAACACTTTTTATTGGTTCACAAGCCTTTAAAAGAGCCTAATTTTGTTACTTCCTCAATAAGAAGAAACAAGGCATTAATGACAAACAAATACGAAAAGAGGGATAAATGGTCACCTCAACGAAGACCCCTTGAAGGGGAGAATAGAGGGGATTATTGGCTATTGATGATAATAGACTAACTAACAATGAAAACATAAAAAATAATGGAATTTGTGAGCTAAAGGGAGAAGCCTATTGTTTTCATATAATGCCTTAGAGAATGATGGAATATGACATGGTATGAATGTGATGATAGCACAGCGGAAAAACAAAAATTTTTATCATACATGCCATACAATTCCATGACAAGAATCGAAACATGCAATTTTAGAGTTTTAAACTTACAACTTTAGATGTCTTTAAAACTTGATTTTGATGATGACCAGCAACCAAGAAGGATATGTCCACCTTAGATCTTCACCACCAATGCCAAGGAACAACCTTTACACCACTCCCTCTATTCTCACACACACACTTGCAAAGATGACTTAAAATCAAGAGTGCTAGCTTTATGATTGTGTATTCCTTTAGGTTACTGTTTCAGCCCAAGAACACAAGAGAACAAGAAAGATTTCTTTCCCCTTGAGTATTTCGGCCAAGAGAGAAAAATAGCAAAACGGCATACCTTTTTATTCATTTAATTCATTAATATATATCACTTAATTTAGGTCAAGTGTGAGTGCCGAAAATTAAGTGTTAATTTCAGCCTTCATCACTTCTTAATTAAGAGATATATCTTAATTTAAATTCTATTAGAATTTAAATTCAAATGGCATTAGTCATTTAATCAAAACAAACTTACTTATTTAAGGTGATAGTTGCCGAATTCTACTAGTATTTTAGTTTGAATTTTGGCTACTTTAATTCCCTCTCAAGTATTATATTTTGATTAAATACAAATTAGGATTTAATACTCAATTAACTTAATTATACATAGATAATTAATCAATTGAAATTAAACCTAGCACATGCCAACAAATTTCTCTCGTGACCAACTGTTAATAGATTTGCCTAAAACAGCAAGTTGTTTTAGGCAAAAAGACAGTTCAACATATTTGCCTAAAATAGCTAGTTGTTTTAGGCAAAAAACTTGTTTCACAGATTTGTTTTAGGCAAAATCGTGGCTTAACAGATTTGCCTAAAACAGATCGCACCTTGACAGCTAGCTGTTTTAGGCAAAAAAACTGTTTTTACAGATTTGCCTAAAACAGCAAAAATCTGTTTACCCATTTTATGCATTAATTTGACTTTAAATAAAAGTCCAAATTAATTTCCAATACACAATTTAAATATTTTAAGCCCAATGCTTTGTGTGTGATCCTATAGGTCCATTTAATGTTGGCAATGAATTAATAAATTAATTCAAAGGCTATATATATTCTCTAGCAAGATATTATAGCATTTCAAATTAAATGAAAATGCATATGGCATTTAGTGACCTAATGCAATTTTGCATAGTCCCTTACCCATAAATATCAGAATTAATATAAGGCATGGAACTAGTCATCCTTATATATATTAATTCCTTTCTTGATATTCTAGTGACACTGAACTCTCAGATAAATAATGATTACTCATTATTTCATCTCGATATGGCCATACACTTCTCAGTTCACTGATCAAGTGGCCGATGATATTTTCTCTCTTAATGAGAGGGGTAATCCCTTCACTTCTCTCATGCTCTCTAACATGAATCAATGCATACCCAATCATACCCGTACTTGTCACTCTGTTATGAGTATGTTAGGTGTATGTCAAAGTACACAGTAATTCATAAAGAGTTTCATAGAGATTTCAGGTCTAAGAACTCCGATACAAAACTTGCATATGAGAAACACTTATGACTTGTACCATGTAGTGTTCTCATGAGCGGATCGTATCCAGATACCATGTTCTTTAACATATATCTATGATCTCTGATTGACACTCTTGTCCTAATGATCCGTAAGACAGAACTCATAATATCAGAGAGAGCATACTAGTCTTAATTCATTGTTATTCCCATAACAATGACTGACTAGGGATGTTTAGAATGAAGTCTCATTTGTTTCAAGGTCTTACAACCATATGCCTCACGCATGATAACTTAAACTGAAACGACATTCTTGGATAGTTTTATCAATTGATATGCACAGGAATACAAAAGATAAAACAAATGCCTCATTTTATTAACTAAGTGTTTTATTACAATGTATTGGGACTAGGGCTTACACTAACAGAGAAAACCCCATTCCTATGATTCAAAGGCACTTTCCATGTCAACCTTATAGGCCATGCTCTTTTTTTTATTCCTCTATACCCTTTTTATAAAGTGCGATGCTTTATTAGTCATGAAGATATTATCCTGTATGAAATGCCCCATGATAAAGGTAGATTAGGAATGGTGGAAAAGTTTTTTCATATACTTCTTCAGCTTAGAACTAAGGATTTTTGATATTATCTTATAACCCACATTGTAAGGGCTGATGGGTCTAAATTTAGAAATAAAAGATGGGATTAGGCCTTTTGAGATCAAGGTAATGTTAGTTTTATTGAGGTTTCTATATAGGATTCTCCCATTGAAGAAAATGTTAACTTCAACAAAAATAAAGTCTTTAGCATGCTCCCAACATTCTTGGAAGAAAATGGGTGTGAAACCATTAAAGTCAAATGTCTTCAGTGAGCCCATACTAAAGACTGCTTTGTTGACCTCGTTAAAGGAGAATAGTTTCTCAATATCATTGCTCATCTCAACAGACACTACATGTTTGATTTTCTTAAAGAACTTTATTACAATCCATGAGTTGAATGATTTGATTGCTTCCCCTACTTTGATTGGTCATGATATGGTAAAAGCAAGAGTTTTATCTCTATCTTTCAACCAGGCGTTCCTTGCCTTTTACTATTAGTATTTTTCCTCTCTAGCCTAAATATGCTCTATCTTAACTTCAACATCTTTAATTCACTCATGATTCTATAACCTTTGATTTTGGTGGTTTGAAAAATCCTTAACTTGCTTCTTAGGTGCTTGATGTATTCTTTATTGTTAAAGACTATTTTACAAGCCCATAAGGTAAAACCCTTAACATATGATCAAAAACTAAGACAAAGCAATCCCCTTATGGGCTAGCTATGGTTCATATTCCAAGCTTAGGCAATGATATCCTTACAATCAAGGAAATTAAGCCACATTGCTTCAAATTTAAACATACATCGATAGTTTCCCTTTATTAGTTAAAGATAGAATATAATTGGGTAATGGTCAGAACCAATGACATCTTAATGAATAATTTATGCATGGGAAACACACATAAATCCATTTAGAGGTAGTTAGTGCCTTGTCCAATCTTTCTTTAATAAGTAATGACCTTTCCTTTTTGTTTGACCAAGTAAACAAATATCTATGAAAGCCTAAGTCAATCAGACTATTAACATTGATAGATCTTTGGAATTATAACATTGAAGTGTAATCTGGACCTCTGCCATCTTTTTATTCAAAGGGAAATAATTCAGTGTTAAAAACAAACGGAGCAATCTAAGTTTTATCTCCCTGAGGCTTAAGTTTTTTAAGGGCTTTCTAACTTTTATGTCTCTTGTCTTTCCTCGGGTTCCCATAGAAGTAGGTCAATATCCAGTCCTTAAGGTTGTTGATAATGCAATGGATGACATTCTTTGATTTTCTAATAATGGATAAGGTAACCACCTCTTTCCACCAAACCTCCAAACTACTTGCCTAATCCACAGGTTCTATAAAATTAAATTAAGAGTAACCAATCTTTCTTTTAATTTTTTTAAGTTTGTTAATAGTTTACTTAGTCTCCATTAAGAAAAATATAGAGGGGCAATATTGCTTTAAGAATTCTTGAAAGGCATGAACCATTTGAGGTTGCCTAATACCCTAATAATTCTAGGCCATAATACTTATGGAGATTGGGATGGCATTTGGGTGGCCACCCCTACCTCAAAAGATATTTTTATAGCATCAACATTGTCCACGTTCTTCATCATCTATTGATAATGTGTATATTCACTCAGTCCTTCTTGATTTATTTCTTTAATAACCACTACTATGTTACATGCATCCCTTTTACACCTTTTTTTTCATAGGAGTGGCTTTCTTTTTAGTTTTTTTGGTGAATTTTTTGATAGATGGATTGTTAGTAGAATTTGAGATTTCTAACTTTGCTAAGTTCACTATAGTTTCTCTTAAAATCTTAAGTTTCTTTAGGATTTTGATAGTTTCCTCCCAAAGATCCTTCCTCTTCCTATCTCCAACAATTTTGATGCCTATTTTTCTTTCATAAATAAGCTCCACTTCAATAGAATCCATATTCAAGGTGAGAGATTAATCCCTTCGAAACTTGAATTAGAATCGGATACCTCATCAGAGACGGTATAGGTTTGGATTTATTTCCTTTTTAAAAGGGATATATAAGGCCTTAACATATACTTTAGAAGTATTGTGGCATAGTTAGAGTGGATTAGAAAGTTAATATAAAAGACTAAGCAAGTAAAGGGTAGTAAAGGACATAGAGGAAATTAATTTAAAAGGACAAGGCAATTTAGCAAATTGTCTAAAATATAACACATGCATAAATAAATATGAGACATTAATTAATATGTAAATATATGTAGGATTATATGTAAATGTTGAATAAAAGAGTTTGGGGAGTAAAGTGAAATTTTACATATGGCTAACAAGTGGACCAATGAAAGCTTAATATGTGCACCCTCTAAAAAAGTCTTGAATTTGAATGATTTTTAGGGAGAAATGGCTGGCCACCATAAGCACCAAAAACACATAATTATGTCCATCATTTCTGTCCAAAAAATTACACAAATAGATTGCTTAAGGGGATTAAAGAAAGAGGGGGAAATTTAGTGCAATACAAAGCATACTAAGGTAAATTTTAGTAAGGTTTTTGCTCTTTCCTCATCCCTTTCATGACTAGAATTTAGAGATGGAATCGAAATGGATATTTGTATGTGATTGTGGTATGATGGGAGAATCAAGTAAGGTACAAAAGGAAGCTAGAGATGCTAGTAAGCCATTTTTTAGGTATGTGAATCAACTTAATTGATTTGTATGTGTCTGACGTGTTTAAATTGATATTTTTATCTACTTAGTTATGAAATAGTTATTGGAATGTTGTTTTGGATTTGATTTTCATGTGAGAGTTTGAATTAGCCATAATAAGGACTTGAGACAAATTTTGTTATCTGACACACTTAACCACTTTTCTTATTTTCACCATATCTTAGCCTAAAGATTTCCAAATTTAGTAATTTTAATTAAAGTTGAACCATAAATAAAAATTGATTGGAATTTGGTGACTTATTTCTACCTTTTATGTCTAGAGCAGTCTACAATACTTTTGGTATAAATCTTTTTTAAAAAAACTCTAATTGATAAGGATAAAATTTTTATAGGAACTAAACTTATAATGAAGAAACTTTCATAAAGAGAGTATAGCCTGATTATATCTTAATTGTTTCTAGAAATTTTTTAATGATAAAATAACAAATCTCTCCTTGAAAATTACCTAGAATTAGTATGTGTTATTTTGGATATATTTTCCAATTTAATTATCCAAATTGATTTTTTTATCCATTAGAAACTTAAGATAAGGGGAACATTTAATCAGAAGACCAGTTTGTTTGAAAATGTATTTAGCCTAGTAAAAAGTGTAGCACAAAATGACCTAGGATTTATATCTCAAAATCTGGGTATACTCATAGCTGGTAGGTTTGGGCTGTTAGTCATAAGGTATCCCCCCGCCAACCATGTGAAACGATTTTGGAAATTAAAAATTTGATTTTAATTGACCCTCATAACTATTGGTCAATTCTTATCAGCCATGAATCTCTCCATTTTATCCCAAATATTAGTATTTTTCTCATTAAAATAAACTTGAAATCTCTTTGAAATTTTTTAGAAGTTCTTAGAACTTATTTAACACATGATTAAAATTAAATAATGACTAAACATACGTATAACATGTGAAAACACAATGGTATACCATGTGAATAAAGTGTATATAAAATGGTTATATGTATATATTTGATTTATAGGCTCTTGCATTCACTATAAATATATGACATGAATATATGATTACAAAACTGGTAATGTTTACTTAAATTGTGAGGTCTAAATGACTTTATTATTTTAATTATAAGAATGTGATTCTTTTGGGTTTGTAATACTTTGTTGTTTTATTTTGTGTTATTATTATTAAACTTATAAATATAATAAAGAACTATATTGTATAAAGAGTATATATATACAGATGTAGAATTTGAATTGAATGATCTCTTAATGCTAAGATATAACTATGTGAACTAGAATAATTGTATAATCAATGATATGATTAGTGTATAATATGATTAAGAATCTCTACTTCATGCATGACTTAAACAATATGATAGATGAGAAATCCATAAATTGCATGATAAATTGAGTTAAAAAAATGAGCATTACGAGGTTATGACAACAAACAGTATTGAAGTGAAATAAAGAAACAATCATGAAGAAATAAAATTGTTAAATAGTGATGGAATATATTATATGAATGTTAAATCGAGGACACTTAACATATCTATAAATATATCTGGTATAATTATATATTTGCAAAAAATGTGAACTATTATTAAATATCAAGCTTATAAGAAAATAAATTAGGACATAAATTGAGTAATATATTGTGATCAAAACAATTAAGATGTAAAAATATAATAATTTTAATGCCCTTAGTATTTAGTGGGTAACCAGGACTCTAGGATAGTATGGCTAGCCATAGGAGCACTTATCCCGCAGTGTTTTGTATACTGTACTGTTACTGATTGTCACTGTACTGAGAAAATATGAATATATTGTTAGCCGATTCATTTTATCAATATACTAGGGAGTAGCATCATACCTTAGTGGAATGGTCACTCCCGTATACTGGATTCGCTCATCAACTTATCTGGTTCATGGTGTCCTACTATTGACAACTAGGGACATAATCATAAATTATTTATGTAAACAAAGTAAAAAGGGGTAATTACAATATTAAAAATGTCATAAATACGAGTAAAAGTGACATAAAGTGAGAAAGGAGATAAATTAATTTAGTAAAGCATCATAAGTCACAAATTGAGTAATAATGTTGAGTATAAATATAATTACAAACTTCTTAATGTTAGGAAGTGATAAGTATAGTATGAATTTTAAAGTAAATTATGAAAATGCCTTATGATATATACAATGTAATGAATATGTAAATGTTGTAAACAGGGACTTAGGTAAATACTAAGACTTTTGGACCATATGAGGTATCAATATCACATTAGGGATTGACAATCACATCAACTACTTAGCTTACTTGAGTATTAAATGATATGAGAAATAAACATATAAATGTATACATGTGTAAGTGTAAGTTAAGAAAACTTGTTTGGTTAATTTTTGATAAGTCTATAAAACTAAACTAGGAAGTGCTACATAAGACAGCAATATATGTGAACCATAAACTAGATGTATGGAATTATATATATATTATGATGTTTACATTGAAAATAAGTATTTGTTGAAGTGTGGTATATGTGCACATATTTTAACACCAACTATAGTAGAATATATGATAGAATAACTTATGGACTGAGATAATAGTAATTAAATATTATTGTGAAATAATGCCTTATTGATTATAAATTAGATAAAGGTAAAAATAGTTTGTTGAGTATGAAATTTGTAAATAAAATCTTATACTTCTCATTGCTTGATGTTTGTATGCACCATAATCCGGAACTCACAATCCTTATATGACTTAAGAATTGGTAAGTGTGTATGGAAATTTTAAATACATAGTTTTATATGACATCAATTGAGAAGTAAAGTTGGTAGTCACCACTAAGCATATAGCTTAGCATATGGTTTTCTTCACACATAGGTTGATCCAATGTTTAGTATTCTCGGTGTCAATGAAGAAACCTTCATAGGTTGCTGCAGTTGGAGTTATGGGCGATCAAGGTTACAAAGAAAGTCGATTACGCTATTTATGTATTTTATGGCATGTACACAGGTATTAATATTGAATGATTTAAGTGTAATTTTATAAGTATCTAGTTGAGTTTCAATTATTATAATTTTAGCACAGACACGTGATAATATTTTGTATAAATATTATTGAGAACAAAATATTTGAGTATTGATATAGTAATATAGCGACATGTAGATCAGCTTAAGTATTGACTGAAAAGGATGGAAATACTTATGTTGGAGTTTGCTTGGTGTTGTGATGAGATAGTTGGATAATATTAGAAGTATTTTTATTTCTTTTTCTATAGAAGGCTACTAAAATTTAGGGGAGATTTTGCCTAAAAGTTTAGAAAAAATATTAAAAGTAAAGAATTTAAAAAGTTTGATGATGTAAGCATAATTTATGGTGATTAAGTGGTATACATATCATAAATCAATTTATGACATATATATTCGATTTATCTATTAGACCGAGTATAGAGTGTTACATAAAGTTTATAGATTAAACCATAATTTTACAAATTAATAATGAACTAACAGTGTAAAAGAATTAACTAATGGTAAAATTGTAAATAAAATGAACAAAAGGGCATGTTAGTAATTTATTTAAAAAATGAGGAATATACGATAATTTAACTAGTTTATGGGACTAAAAAGTAATTTAAAAGTAAATAATGTAATAAGTGTAAAAAGGTAGATAAATATAGGCTTTATGTAAGTTAAATAGAAGCAAATGATGAAATTGTAAATCAATGAAAGTTTAGGGACTAAAGTGTAAAAATATGTTAATGTGTCAAATTTAAGGATTAAATTGTAATTAAAAATATTTATGTAAGTTATTAAAGTTATCTCCTCTTATTATCACCATTTTTCTTCACTTTTCTTTCAATTTTCCACTAAAATCAAGCCATCTAAATAAAATTCAGCCTCTCTATTACAATCTAATAGCCTCTAAATCTCAATTGGAGTGGAAGAAGTGAAATCATCCAAGGATTAAAGTTTAGATATCAATTTTGAGGTAAGAAAAATTAAAGGTTTTAATTCATTTTTAAGGCATAGATAGATAGATTTAAAGGTTTAAAATTCATTTATGGTGTTAGACTTAATTAATGGAGTCTAATTTTTATAGAATTGTCATGGACAAATTCAGCCACCTTTGGAGTTTAATGGAGATGTTGTATTTTTTATAGAGTATAGTAATGAAATGAAGATCTAAATGAGGAGAAATGAATCTAAGGTATGTGGATACAAAATCTCTTATTTTCCATTTAATTGAGTTGGTTTAATTTTATATATGTTATGTTTGTATGTGATTAATGTTTGTATAATTGAAATAATTGTTATAAAAATGATCAGAAAGATTATAAGCGATGTTTTGAATGGTTAAATATGGAAGAAAATAAAATTAAGTGGATGAACAATGAGTGGCCAAATTGGGTGTGTGTGTGTGATGGTATATTTTGGTTAAATTTTGAATAAAGGTCATAAATTGTATGTAAGTGTTGCTTTGATGGTATACTAATTTAATTGAAATTTTTGAAATTTAGTAAAATATTTTAAGTGGAATTTTATATTATGGTTGTATTAAAGATGTTAGATTTTAATGAAATAAATTGAGTTTATTACATAAATGAAAATAATATTAACTAATTAGTTAATTGAAATAAAAAAAATTGTAAGAAAAAAGGAATTAAAAAGAAGGTAATTAAAGAAATAGAGCAAAATTACTTTTTAGTCCCCTAACACTGTTAAATTATCCATTTTGCTCTATTTAAATTAATTACCTTCTTTTTAATTCCTTTTTTCTTACAATTTTTTTATTTCAATTAACTAAAAAAATGAGGACTAAACGGTAATTTAACAGGTTTAGGGGACTAAAACGTAATTTAAAAGTAAATAATGTAATAAGTGTAAAAAAATAGATAAATATTGGCTTTATGTAAATTAGATAGAAGCGAATGATGAAATTGTAAATCAATGAAAGTTTAGGGACTAAAGTGTAAAAATATGTTAATGTGTCTAATTTAAGGATTAAATTGTAATTAAAAATATTTATGTAAGTTATTAAAGTAATTATTAGAAAAGTTAATGAGTAAATGACTAAATAGTAATAAATAATGCAAGTTTCATGTGTTAATTTATTTGGAATTAATAGAGTATATTTAAATATATTAAAGTAAATATTATATTATGTTTAAATTGAAAATTATGAAAGATGATATGTTAAAATGAATTGTGATGGGAATGATGTTAGAATTGAAAAATAAATGGTTTGGAATCGAATTAGTGGAAAAAAGAATTATTTTGAAGTGAAAATATTTTATTGGTTGAGTAGCAATTAAAAGAATTAATAATATGAATTAAATGTAAAATAAGTATTTTATGGTAATTTAATAAAATGAATGATTTAATTGCTCTTAGTAGTAATCTGGTAGTTAAATCTAGTATGAAATATAGTTGGCTAGCCATAAGGACATTAAATGTATAGCTGCAGCGCGAGTCATAGCGACTCGCTTTAGTAGGCCAATGGCGGTCAACTGAATGAATGAAATGTTGAAATATGAAATGTAAATGGAATGTGAATGTTCAGATAGTTCTTTGGAATCACTCTAATGTATTGTACCATATATTCGGTTCGAAGATTATTACCTGATTGATACTATGGGCAAACCAAAGGAAGAAAATTGAATTGAATTATTTATAAAGGAATGAAAAATGGTAAAGTAAAATAAAAATCAATCATAGTATAAATGTTATATGGGAATATCTGATAAATTACTGAATAGTTAATTAGCAAAATAAAAGCACTAGAACAGTAGTGTGATAGTAAAATGAATGACAGATAACCGATCGAAAATAGTGCCTACAAAATAATGTATTAAAATGAAAAAAATTAAATACTGACGTGATAAGAGGCTAAAGGCATAAAAGAAACATAGATCATAAATTTAATTAAACTAAAAGTCTGAATTGAATTTGGATAAAAAAAAAGTTAAAGGAACTAGAGACATAAAATGAATGAAAAAATACTAACTAACAAAAATACATATGCAATATTTATATAAAGATTTAATAAAAATATTATTAATACTCTCAGGCACAAATTTAATGTAGGAAATAAATTGTGTAGATTGTGCCAAAATGATTGAACAAAAACAATGAAAATGAAAAGGAATAATAGAATTAGTTAGGTAACATTATAACTATGAATACTGAAGTAAGAATCGAACCGAAATAAATTAACTATTAGTGCTATTGATAAAGGCCAAATCGAAATATGATAAAAAGTTCAAGAACCAAATTACATTATGGCATTAAATAAGGAGTCAAAATACAAGTAAATTAAAATGAGCAAAGTACATGCATAAAACTGAAAATAAATACAATATTGAATAATATACCTATAAGGATAAAGATAAATATTTAAATACAATGAAAGGATTGTTAATGAATTATTTGTGACTATAAACTGAGAGTGAACATAAGTAATAAAATCGATATAGGTGCGGAGGGATAAAGGATAATAAATGTATATAGACTGTAAATTGTTTAATGATTGAAAAAAATAACTACCAAAAAGAGCATAATATCACTAAATACAATATTACTAAAATTTATGGTTGCATTGAAAAATATAAATAGAATGAAAGTAACTTATGTTAAAAAGTTTAATTAACATAAAAGAACAACATTAGAGTAAAATGGATGATTCTGAAATTAATAATAACAACTGGAATAAGAGAATCATTAATAAAAGTGGCTGTTACTGTTAACATAGCTAACTTAATGTATTAAATATATAAATAAAAGAGAAAAATAACAAAATTTGCAATCGAATCTAATGAAATTAATGTAGAATGATCAAAATTTAATAACAGACTAAATTAATAAGAAAAGTAAAAGTTGTCGAATCTATTCAGGAAACAAAATGAAATGTAAAGTAAGGTAAAAAGCTATTGTAAATATTCTGAAATCACTATAAGTCAATAAAAGTAACAACACACCGAGAATACAAGAAAAAGGATATTGTAACTGTTATGAAATTACAAATGAAATTGGATCGTAGTCTTAGAGAGAGCAATAATAGGAACAACTGGAATATAATAAGAAGATTATTTAAAATAAATGTTAATAATGGTAAAGACTTAGCAACCTTGGAAACTTTAAAGCAAAAGATAAGCTAAAATACTGAATAAAATAAGTAAAATAATAAAAACATTATGTGTGCTTGCGTGCATAAATGAATTCATTGTGAAAATTTTGGGATTTGTATCCACCACTGGATATTTTTAATGCTCAGCACGTAGTGTTACTACTACATGCAGGTTAAGAAAGTAGGAAGCTAAAGTGGCCGTAAGCTGGTGTTGAATAAGAACATGGAAGGGCAATATAGACATGGCATGTATACGATACTAGTGGACATAGATGGTGATTTATATGTATAAGTTTTTATAGGGTATATATGTATGTTTGGTGTAAGTTGTAAACAAGTTTATATATGGATTATTTATTTAATGACGTTTGATTGTTGAAAAAAAAATTTATCAGATTGTTTGTAATAGCAATTATAATCGTTATAGTGATATAACATTCGATCACTGTATGTACAGTACAGTGGTATAACGATGTTACGGAAGTGGATTTTTATTTTGTTTGGGAACAAGTCAAGGCTTGTCATATTTTCGTTCAGTTCATCCCTTCAATTGATCAATTGGTCGATATCTCTACAAAGCCACTATCCACTAGCTGGTTCCAACTTCTTAAAAGCAAGCTCAAAATTGTAGATGAACATTCCTAGCTTGAGGGGGATTGTTAGAAATAACGTTTGTTCCTATTAATTAGGATAATTTTTATTGAAACTTAAATTACTGTTAGCTAGAATATCTGTTGATTATTTTCTTATTTTCTGCAACTTAATGTAACCAACTCTTGTATAAACACTGTAAATATATAAATACAAAATATATAACATTCCCTTAACGTTTCTACTTTTAATATATATATAGAAAAGATGATATATATATATATATATGGCAACAATTACCATAATTTGGCATTAGAAATTAAATATTTGATGTACCTCAACTTCAATTATTTTCTTGTACATAAAACATACGTCAGTGAAAAAAGTCATTTTCAATTATGATTTTCAAGATAGGGAAAACTAATGGAAAGTCTGAATTTCATGTTCAAATGTTCAAATCTTTATTAGTATATGCAACTTGGTAGCAATTTACAAATGCATACATATATATATAATTAAAGGTTTTGAGAAGATACCAAGAAATAAATTGAAGCCACGTGTATTCTCTTTTAATGTAAAACTGAAAATGAATGACTCTAGGACATTAATTTAAGACAAATCTTAAATTTTTTTTATTTAATATATTGATCTTTCTTGGCATCTCCATGGTGAGAACTAAAGAAGAAAATGAAGTCCACGTGCCCAAAATTAAGGTTTACTTTTCTCTTGACTGAAAAGTCTATGCCAACCAAACGCGCGCAAAATGCAAAATGCAAAGCTCACCGATTTATGATCTAATTTTCATCTGCTCTCAAAATTTAAAACAAAATAAATCGATTCCCAACATTATATATATATATATATATATATATATTTTCTTATATTCACCATTTACAATTAACGCATGCAGTATCCAATGAAGTATAGAGTAATTTATAAATATCTTTCAACTTATTATTTAAATTTTAAGTAAACTCCCAACGGATGATTTATAAAATTAAATAAATCAACTTTTATATACAATATTGTTAACTTAAGATTTTGTAATTCTAAATAGAAAATTAACGGAATGTTTATATTAAATTTTTTTTTTTGAAAATTCAGGGATTGATATTTAATCAATTTATAAAATAGGCGCTAAAATGAGAAAAATTTTTATAATTATTTTCTCGATTCTTTTTTATCAGTCATTTTTATTATTTTTATTAAGATTAAGAAATAATAAATAGATTTAAATTTAGTATTAAATTATATAATTAAGATTAAATTATTAAATTTGATTGATTTTGATTTTATTAAAACAAATAAATTAAATTATATTAAAATTTTAAAAATGATAAATAAATAAAATTTAAATTTTATTAAAAAATAATAAATAAAAAATAATAGGGAGTAATTCATAATTTTATTCTATTCCTTTGGTGTGCAGACTAAAAGGTGCAAAAGCTAGCCGTGCAGCACTATTTGACCATTGGTGGCATTAATTGGAAATTATAGTTCTTACTATTATTATTCATGAATTGAAAATTACACGAGATACTTCCTCTGCACTGACATCATTGGACTCAAATCCCATGACATTTCACATAAGTAAATTTCTCTGCACTGACATCATTGTTTATTAATTGGAAATATTCGTAATATTTTATCACATTCATTGAAATTATCGTTATTATCGTTGTTTATTAATTGGAAATTACCAGAGATGCACTGACATCATTGGACTAAAATTCTGTGATATTTGACATAAATAACATTGTGAAATAGATGGATAGCACCGTATCTTTTGAGCATGGTTATTAAAACCGGACCGGGCGGTCGAACCGGTTTAACCGCGAACAATCGACTGATTCGGTTGATTCAATGGATGAAAACCGAATTGAATAAAAACTGGAAAATACTGTTTCAAACCGCCAAAAAACCGGGATAAAACTGAAAAAACCGGGTTAAATGATAAAAAGCCGGTTTAATTTTAAAAAAATCAATTTTTTGTCCAAAATATCCATACAATATTATTTTTTCTAAAAAAATTAAAATAAAATTATAAATACAAAATAATTAAAATTCAAATAATTTAATGAATTTTTTATGAATAAAATAAAATTTTATAATTTATATTTGAAAAATTTCTTTAAAAAATTACAATTTTTTACTATATTTATCTTAAATTTTTATTATAAATATTGAATGACTTGAAAATATAGTCTTATTGTTAATGTTTGATGATAAATATATTTTTATAAACTATTTTTAATTTTTTTATGTAGTGATATTTTCATAATATTTATATAAAACTTAAAAAAATAATATATTTTTTAAAAAATAAAAAAAAACCCAGTTGAATCCCAACGAACCGGTCGAACCACGAATTCTTGAGCTTTTCGATTCTTTATTCGATCCGGTTTTAATAACATTGCTTTTGAGGCAAACATGCAAATTTATCCCTTTATATTTGATGAAAATGATGCAATTTTCTCCTAATTTTAAAAATAATATTGCATTAATTAAAATATTGAAGTGAAATTGACTTTTTTTAATCAAATATTAGATATAAATTTACAACTTAAACCCATTTTTTATGCATATAATTCTATGCTTTGGTTTACTCTACTCACAAAACTTTAAAATGTATTATAATACCTTTAAATGATGCTGTTTTCTAATAATAATAACAATGAACCATCCATTTGATTTGTTTAATTAATTAATTAAATTATAAATCAAAGGAAATTGAATTCGGATGGGTCCGAAGCCTCCATTATATTTCGAGGATGAGGAGATAAAAAGAATTTGCATAGAATAGTCAAAAAGAAAAAAAAATGATTACAAGAGATGGATTTTTATTGACTGACCTCAAGGTTTCAATTTACAAAACATGTTTGATTCATTAGGGTCATCAAGAAGCAACGTTTTGCGGAGACCAAGAATAGTAGTATATTTTAAAAATAACTTAGGATCTAACCGTATTAACAAAGGCTCCTTGGATTCTCATTTTCCTTGAGACTTACCAGCTGCCTTCCATCGGAAATAAATAAATAAATAAATAAATAAATAAATAAATAAATATATATATATATATATATATATATATATATATATATATATATATATATATATATATATATATATATATATATATATATATATATATATATATATATATTACCGTGGTCCATGTTCCGATGAGCTAACTAGATAAAAATGCTACAATTATTCTATGAACCATAAATATTTGAATAATATTTCATCCATTTTTTATATTAGCCACTTTTATTATTTTCATTAAGATTAAAAATAATAAATAAGCTTAAATTTAATATTAAACTATGTAATTAATACTAAATTATCAAATTTGATTGGTTCTAACTTTATTGAAAAAGAAAAAAAAATTGAAAAAGCAAACTAAATTGCATTGAAAGTTTAAAAATGATAGATAAATAGAATATGAATTTTACTTAAAAGTGACAGATAAAAAAACGGAGGGAGTAATATTTTTTTTAAAATTAAAAATATTTAAAAATTATTAAGTAATATTTATTTTTACAAAATTACGATAAAATTTTAAATATTTTAAAAATTAAGTATTGGTATTGTTTTGAAAATTCGGAATAATTTGGTACAGTTCTATAAAAATTTGGATCAATTCGATATGATTTTTTTGGTTTTTTGGTATAAAATAATACAATTCTGTATTTCGAATAATTCAATATTTTGAAAATTTTATAAAATAAATTCACACAATAATAAATACAAATACAATTAAAATATCCCAACAAGTACAATTAAAAATTAAGTCAAAATACATTACTTAAAAATTAACATTCGACTATCTTACTTTGCATTATGCCAATTTCAGAATTTTCAGCAATATCTAAAAAAATACAAATTTCAAATAATTAGATCACCAAAAAAATATAAAAATTAAATAGAATTTTTTTTTAAAAAAATACGCGAATATAATAATTATCCGATTCAAAAATTTTAAATTATTCAGTTGATGCATTTGAGGCTAAAAGTGTAGCCGATCTCAACTAATTCTGGCAACAAATGAGAATCTTGGCTATAATCGGAGTTAAAGAACTTCTAAATTTGTCTAAACTTATTCTTCTATTGCTTAAATTTGATTTAAAAGCTACAGTCGAGAACTGAACAACTAAGACATCTCTAGCAACCTTAGCCAAAATTGGATAATTTAGCTCATTTATTTTCTAACAACTCAAAATGTCAAAATCATGAGAATATTTTACTAAGTTATCACTCAATAAGCATCCAAATCTTCTTGAGATACAACTTGTTCTTTATCCTTATTTTCCAAAAATCACGCATGAACATCATCATTAATTTCATCAAAATTTGGTGGTGGGGCTACAATTTGATTAACATTAATCTCTTCCAATTTTTTATGTTCTTCTGTCAGTCGATTCAAAACAGTTATCACTTTAGAAACTAATTTCTCCATCTTATACTCTCTATGAGAAGTTGTGTATTTTGAAACTAAAAATTTTATTTTAAATTTAAGGTCCAAGATCACAACTATGAAAAGAATGACATTCATCTTGTTAATCGAATCCCAATACTTATCAAATTTTAACTGTATTTGTTTTCCCATTTTCATTAAAAAATGATCACCATTAGTTTGAGAAGAATGTAATAAATTCAAAATACGCATGATCTCTAGAAAATATGCAGTTGGAAGTTGAATATAATGATCCAGATAATTTGCAAGTCACATCATAAAATCTTTTCAAAAATTTTGTAAAAGTTACGAGTCATTTCCAATTATTCTTAGTCAAATAAATAGATCCAAAGTCAATGAAATACTAGCTATCTATATCCTCCATCTTATCAAAATATTTTTGGTACCCTAAAGCAATATCTAACATTAATTACGTTGAATTTCATCTAATAGGGCAATCTATGATCAAACTCTTTGTGTACATGATATTTGTTGTCTCATAAGATTTTTTTAAAAGAATATAACTTGTTAGGAATAATTCTAATGTACTTTATAACATCTCTAACATTTTTAATAGATTCTTCAATGCCAGTATATTTGAGCCCATCTTTCAGAATTAGATTTAAAATGTGAGCACATCTCATATGAAAAGTTTCACCACCCAAAAAAATGCATCTCTCTTGCTTAATTTATTTTTCAACTGTTGAATTGTAGTATAATTAGATGCTGCATTATCAGTCGCTATACACATCACTTTAGTCAAACCCCAATCATTTATACAATTATTAATAACAACACCAACATTAATTCCTTTGTGACTTTTAATAACATAAAAATTCAAAATTCTTTTATGCACCTTCTAATTTGAATTAATAAAATGTGTAGTTAAACATAAATATTATGATACATTTTGAATGCTAGTCCAAGTATCAGTTGTCATGAAAACTCTTTTGCATTCAATTTTAAGAAAATCTTTCAATTTCTTTCTCCTTCATAAAAAGAGTGCAACATCTTCTAGCAATAGTCACTCTAAATGGAATTTTAAATTTAGGATAAATTGCTTCAATGAATTTCCTAAAGACCTCATGTTAAAAAAAATTAAATGGTAGTTCATCCCTGATGATCATCATAAGTAAAGCTTATGTACAAGCTTCTTAATTAAATTTTCAACTAACTAATGATAAATTATTACTGGACCCTACAAAACTCAAAGTTGTTTGTGACTTATCCTTATGTTTATATGCAACCAATGACTTTATTTTTACTGGAAAACTTTTTTCAACTTTCCCTTAAATGTTTCCACAATCCTGAAGTGCCTAACTCACAGTTTCCTTAATAAACTTTACCACACCACTTGCATGTAACCCTCCGCATTTCATTGATGTTAGCATCTAACAATCTATTAAAATGCTCCTAAACTTCAGGCCTTTTTTTTTACTTGAAAGCAGATTAGGAGAAGTAGCATTACTTATTGAATTTAGAGTTGTAGAAGACTCGGTTGGTGGGACAGCAGGCGGAGGATCCATAATCTCATTAGTCGATGACACTCTCTCATTTGAATGTTTACTTTTATTCAAGGAAGAAGGAAAATAATTTATATTTAACATTATTTATAAAGATGAGAGTAAATATAAAATGTTTTTTAAATGACTATCATATAAATAATTTATAAAATGAAGTATTTTATAAGCTAATGTTAATTTTTTTGTTTGTTAAAAGGAAGATAGATATTTCAAAAAATGTTATAGAACAAAATAAAAGTATAACTCTTATTGTAATTTAAGAAAATTTTATGTCTTTTCTTATGTATTCCTTAATATTCAAGTTGTTTATCAAATATTTTAAATAGGTACTCTAGTTGATTTATTGACATATATAGTTGAATACTTGAATTCAATTGTTATAATGAAAAATAATTAATTGAATTTCATATCCCAAAAAATCAAGCATAATATTAAATCACTTTATATATGCATATAATATGATAAATAATTTTATTTTATTTCCAAACTATATAATTAAATTATTAATTTGTATATTTATTTACGCCTTGAGCTAAAAGCAAATGAATACTATTTGAGGGATACTAAAACTACATAAAATTAATTGATAAGAAGATTATGAACTCATATAAGTACATTCAATCATTCATGATATAAAAGTAAATAAAGTTAATTGATAAGATAATTAAATACTATATATAATTACATTATTGTTTTATAACTCCATTACTAATATAGGTATTGTGCGAAAATATATACATACTTGTTATTTGGCAATAAAAATAAATGAAATTGATTGGCAAAATAATTATACACTCATATAATACATTAATTGGTAATATTTTATTATATATAATAAATATATTTGATTACATTATCAATTTAGATATTCATATAGGTATTTTCCTAAAAATAGATGAGTATTAGTTAATTGATACTCAGAGTAAATGAAATTAATTGATAAAGTACTTATGTGATAAATTTCTTAACTTATATATCTATATAGATATTTATAAAAAAATTAAATAGAAGTTGAGTGATATTAAAGATTGATTAAATTAAATATAAATTATTTTAGTTATATATTCATATTCATATTCATATATATAGAATCATTATTATAATAATTAAATTTCTATTCTTAATAATTTAAATATTTAGTTTAATTTATTAACTAATTATTATCTTAATTTTGTATGTTAAAATATATAATGTAAATAATTATGAAGTTAAATTTATGCAGTACATATTGAATAAAAATTATAAGTAATATTTATATTTAAATTATTATTATTATATATAATAATTAATAAATATCGATTCTTTTGTCTCAATTCGATACAAGATAATTCGATATAGTTCAATACGGTCCTCAGTCCGATTCTAGATAAAATATTCAGATCCGTTCCAAATAAAGTCAACGGTATAATTCAGTTTGATTCTGAATTTTTTTCGGTATTTCGGTTCGATACAGGAAGATCAAAACCCGTGTATATGCCTAACTATATGAATACATCAACCATAATACCATATATGTTCATATCATATTATGCATATTTTTAAATTAATTGCATATAATACATAAATCTTTTGCATAAATAACATTAAAACATAATAAAGTAATAACTTGTTAAAAATTAATATTTGACACAAAACTTATTTTACAATAATGCTCTAAAACTATCTATTGAATGTATGTGCCAAACCAAAATAAAAATCCTAAACCATATAATAAAAGACTCTTATGAGAGACTTTATGCCCAAATTTTGATGTGGCACCAAATATCAGTAGATTTATCGAACTATTCTTTCATTCTTCATACAACTCTTCCTTTACCTACATGTGAAAATAACCACATGCTAAGCTGAAAGATTAGTGGTAACTACCAAATTTACTTTTCTACAAAGAACAAAATACATTAGATACTCATAAAACCCATACATACACAAATATATGATTACGACTTCACACAAGAGTCACTAATTTCTATTTCACAATACATGCACACTATAAAATAAGATAACAATTCACACACTATATTCAAAATTTCATAAATTAACAAATAAATTTCTTTAATTTTGCATAATGCTTAAGCCAGTTAAGAATTCCAAGTTAGCAATCAATATGCCATTTAACTAATATCAATGTTTAAGTATTTTAAATTCCATAATGTGGGAGACTACAAATTAAATTATAGACTTACTTCATCAATTTGAAGTTTTCTTCTAATTTATTATTTTCTTATGTCATATTCTTCTAGTTACTAATTACAAACACATAACAATGAATTTGATGCCATTTAATCTTGCATATAATACAATTATCATGTTATCTCTCTTGATTCCATAAAATTCCTAAGTAGTTAAATGTAGATATAATTACGGCATTCAAATTTCCATTGACATGTCATGAATCATTTCATGAGTAACTATAAAACATATACAAGTATATTACTATTTAATACTTAGTAGGTCATCTATAAATATATTTCCCTTAATTTCTAGCTTGTTCCCTAAAATAATTATATGGTTAATTAATCACTTAATATTTATATATGCATAATATTTAAATTTAACAAACTCATAACTTCTTAAATTGCACTTTTTACTTTCATTTAATATTGCCCAAAATAACATACACCGGAAACCCAATGATCTGGATATATGGGATAAAAGCCCTAAAGGTATAAAGGGTGTCGGGGTGACCACTGGGTCTATAACGCCCTCATTATAGGGAAGTTAGATCCACTTAACATTCGTATTTACCACAAGTGCTCATACATTGGCATAAACATTTCCCAAATTCGTATACACTTCTAATCTAAATTCTCACATGCACAGTCTAACTCTACTGGATTATCTCATGACCATACTATAAAAAAATTAATAAGTATCACTCTATATGTAGATATCCTTTACATGGATATAAAGTTAATACTACATATCAAAGTTACCTTACAGGCATCTTGCCAAAAATCTTATATTATTATAAAACATTACATAATGATAATTTACATCAAACACTTCTAAGCCTTATGTTGACCATCTACTTACAAACCTTATCTATGAAACAACTTTTTTGAAGAACCTGCATGGATAAAATTGTTAGAGAGTATACCCAAGAGCCCATGTAAAAGGGACGTATTTCATATATATAAATTTATGTTATTAAGGAAAGGCATAATTCATTTATTAATGCTATATTTAAATACATATGTTTGTATATCTTAAATTAATGAATGAAGTCGTAGATATTATAAACACAGTTTAAAGGCAACCATGAAAGTGTTCATGATATGAGATGTCTATTGCATGCAAATGTGTTAATATCTAAATATCTCTAGTCATAGAATTAACAAGATAGGACATTGTTAATTCGGATAGATTAGCACATGTTATGTTTCTTAAATAGTTCAAGCAGTGGTTCTCATAACTGTGATTATGGAAGATGATCAAAGCTAACATGTGGATGCTTGTTAGAAGAGCAAGTTTATTGGAGACCTGCAAAGAGAATCCTCATATGGATATTAAATCTATGTCAGTGAGGAATCTCTTCATAGCGGTTGTGCAAGTATCCTTAGACTTGAGATACTAAGGTTATCTTAAGTAGCAAGTGATATACTTTGACTCCATAACTGATTACTTCCAATTGGGGGTGAATATAATTAGGAGGTTAGGTATATCATGACCTACTTGAAGATATTTGAGTAATCGATAAGGGATTCACCATCCCAAATTTATTAAGGGAAGTTATCTCGTATAATTCTATAATTACCTTATTTAGAGAATCTCTGGCTAGAGTGATATGCCAAGACGGATAGGGTTCCATAAAGGGCATTTTGGGAATAATGGTTAAATTAATAAAACATATATAATTAGATTTATATGAGTTGACAGAAATCCATACTCAAAATCTAATTGAGATAAAAGTGGTGAAAGAAGTAATTGCATGGTAACTATTTCTATGGAAGGGTATAGTCAGAACCACTTGACTTTCCTGACATTTGGGTAGTCATGATGCCTAGCTAGAGGTTGCTTATGACTTGTATAATAACATATCATAAATATCAATAAAGGATTGATAAAATGATTTAAAAAATTTAAATTATGTGAGTTTTGAATAGAACTCATAATTACATATTAAACTACCAATATGGACAGGAACCCAATAGGTTATGCACATATAGAGTAAAGAATAAAATGGTAAAATGACAAGGATAATAATATTTGATATTATTATGGGAGAAGAGAAATAGATAAAAAATAATTAATTAAAGAGTTTAATTAATTATGCTCAAGTAAAAATGTTCGCAGAACTTTTTAGAAATATTCTGTAAAATGGACCTAATTAAAAATATTGTATTTCATAATTAATTATTATTGAACTATAAGTGTTATAGGATTGATATAATAATTAATAGATCCATTGGAGAAATATAAGAGGCCCAAAAGAATTGGTTTTTGCGCAGAAACCCACCAAAGGATAAGTTTCACGCCAACTCCAAATAGAATGCCTTAGAGTCCTAATTCTTGGATTAAAATAAATTAAATATATTTCATAAGTGTTATGAACCTTATATATTTAATTTTGATGGATTTAGAATTGATTTGGATGATTAAATCCAAGTATATGCATAAAGGGCCTAGTTTATGGGTTATGTGCATAGTCTTTTAAGAAAGGACTTAAATTAGATTTAATTGAGCCCAAATGAATTAATAATATTTCTAGAAGCCCAATTAATATTTCTCCAGCAATTTTAAAGGATCTAATCCCATTATAAAGTTGTATTTTTAACCTAACTATAAAAATACAAGATAAAGGAAATTAGGGTTAACTGAATTTCATAAGAAAAGAAATTCTCTATTCTTCTCTAACCCTAGCCGCCACCCTCTCTCCTTGCTTGCATCATGGAATTTTGGCCACCTTGTTATACCAATAGTTCTTGGTTCATTTGATCATTTTCTAGTGTTGATTATGATTGGAGGTGTTCAATTTTGACAACCCAGTTATAAGGAAAATCATCTGTTCAACAAAAATCAAATATGATTTTTCTTATTTTCATTAATATCTATATTGTATATTCATGGCCAGATCATATATATTGGTTAAAATTTTAATTTTTGCTTATACATGTGATGTATGTAACCGATTAATTTCCAACATGGTATCAGAGCCACGGTTTTGCCATAAATCTACAATTCTGTATTATTCGCAAAATAGTTTTTCTTTTATTTTTGAGCTATTCATTTTATGAACTTTAAAATATCAGTTTTGGTTGTTCATGAATAAGAAATATTGATTTCTGGATGTTTGTGATCAAATAAATAAAATGAAAAAATAAAATGATTCTTTTATGAAAAGAATCATTCTTTTGACGTGAAGAATTTTTATTTTACAATAAAGTTTAGGGGCTGTTATAAATTAAATTTTTATTGTTCCACTTTAAAATTATTTTGACGATAATTTATGTATTTAATATGTGATATTAAGCCATAGGATCAAACAAAATTAAAATCGAACAAGTTTGCATAAAAACTAGTTTAATCGAAAAGTTTGATAAATTGGTGTTCTTCATGTGTTCTTCGTAAGTTCATGTTTAGAATGATTTTTAATCATCTAAATATGATATATCTGATATATTAATGTGTTTTTAATTAATTATATTAATTAAAATAGGCACTGAATTAATTGGATTAAATTTAATTCATTAAAGCCACTTCATGGGCTTAATTACGTTTACGGGTTTGATTTAAATTAAATATTATATACTTTAATTAAGTTTATTAATGGTTTTTAAGGGCTGGAGTGGGCTTGGCTCATTTCAAAAGGCCCAAATGCTCCAAAAGATACAAAACTAGTTTGTGTGTGAATACACTTTTGGGTTTAAATTGTAGATTTCAGCCTACCCATTATTTTAAGCCCAAAATTGATTCTTTAATTATTTAAAATGATTAATTAATAATCAATTAGATTGATAAGTAAGACAAGAATACATGTATGCAAAAAGGTTGCCTAAAATAGGAAGTTTTCAAAATGGAAAAAGTTTCCTAATTTGATCACATTATTAAAATAACCCAAAAGTAAATTTCAAGAGTTGAAACATAGTTTATATTCATTTATATTATTTTACTTTATGCATTAGAAATGCATATAAGGGTGTATGATTGGCATGATGGATAGTTATGGACAAGGTCCAATGTGATTGAGCATAATGCATGTTTTGGTGTAATGAGGACTTTCCTGTGCCGGCCACTTGATTTTGGTTTGTATTTTTTTTTCAAATTGTAATATGTAATTAGATTACTTAGATTATAATTTGAGATAGATAAGGAGACCACTATCAAGGAGCAAGATGGGCCTGATGGAGATCCAACAAGATTGAAGATAATGTAATTATTTTACTTGTTTGAATCATGCATATTACCTAGGCTTGACCTTTTGATTTCCCTTTTGGCTCGAAAAGGTCAATATAGTAAAGTCCATAACTATGCCATATTTTTATGCTTATATTTATTCAATAGATATAGGATGCATACCAACGTATGCCAACCATGTATGATGAGACTTAACTAACTAAAATCTCTCAAACTAATACTAAGGTATATAAGCCCTCCATTAATTGGAGTAGAACCAGAGTTCTTTATAGTATGGGTTATTGGCCACATTCAAGCTCACATTATATCGAATACGTTCCAATCTAATTAAATGGGTCATCTTAGCTAGCCCATTAACTTGTTGACCACAGTCAAGGCTAATGGTTCTAGAGGCAAGATTAGGGAATGCATATATGATATGCAAGCATCAAGAGTTGATAACCTAATGATCCAATAGTTGTGTAGACATAATTGGTATAGAGATAGCTACCTTTTAAGGGTATAGAGTTTGACTTGTTGACCACAATCAAGGTCAAATTTCATATCAAGAATTGGATATTGGCCCACTAAGAAAACCATCGGGTTTTCTCGAATTATATAGTGAGGGCTATTGATTCGCAATAAAATAATGGGAGTAAATGGATTAATTAAAGACCTAATTAATGCATACATATATATGAACATACTCTCATATGTTTTCTTTTTCCCATCTAGGTCATCATCATGAGCACATCAAACATAAACATATGATCAATCTTGGATAACAAACTAGTTGGTAGCAATTATTCTGACTGGATCAGACAAGTGAGAATTATTCTTAGAGCTAAAAAGATCCATTATGTCTTGGATAAAGATCCACCACTAACTCCATCAGATGATGCCATTGGTGAGATCAAGGGCCCTTATCGAAAATACATGAAGGATAGTGAAGCAGCGAAATGTCTGATGCTGGATGCTATGTCCTCAGAGCTTCAGAAGCAACATGAGATGATGGATGCTAGAACCATCATTTTACATCTAAAGGAGCTTTATTATTCACAAGCTAGAACCGAGCAATATGAGATTGCCCAAGCTCTATTAAGTTGTAAAATGGTGGAAGGCACTTCGGCTGCTACTTATGCATTAAAGATGTATGGGTATATTGAGCATTTGAATAGACTTGGCTATGTAATGGATAATGATCTATACTTAGATTTAATCGTGTACTCGTTAGCTCCAAGTTTTGCACCTTTTGTGCTTAACTTCAACATGAACAAGATCCAAGTAATCATTCCTGAGTTAATCAATATGCTCAAAATAGCTGATGGATCCTTCAAAAAGGATTCAAAAAGTGTCATGGTTGTCACGTCTGCTAAAGGCAAGAAGCAAAAGAAAAAGAAGATGACCAAGGCACAACCAAAGCATGATGGGGTTTCCAAGATGAAGGTTTCCAAAGAAGAGAATCCCAAAGAAACTTGCTTCCATTATGGAAAAGATGGTCATTAGAAGCGTAATTGCACAACTTATCTAGATTCTCTCAAGGAGAAGAAGCAAGCTGATGCTTCTACTCAAGTATTCTTATGATTGAAATAAATACTTATTTTATTGCTTCAAAATAATCTTAGTTATTAAATACCGGATGTGGATCTCATTTGTATAATGATCTATATGGGCTTAAAAGTAGTAGAAGAGTTGGAAGGGCAGAAATATGTCTACAATCAGCTACTGGACAAAATATCTCTAAAACAGTTGTGGGGACTTATCATTTGCGTCTTCCAAGTGGATTAATATTGGAGTTAAATAATTGTTATTATGTTCTAGCATTATCTAAGAGTATTATTTCTTTCAGTTGTTTATTGAACGATTATGAAATTTCTTTAAAAGACAAATATTGTTACATTTTTAAGAACAATATATTTTATACTAAAGCTATCATTAAGAATGGTATATTTGTTCTTGATTTAATTAAAGAAGTGCATAATGTGTATACCAAGAGAATGAAACAAGATAATCTAAATACCTCATATTTATGGCATTTTTTTAGGCCATATAAATGAGAAACGCATGACCAAACTACACAAGTCAGGTGATTTGGGATCATTTGATTATGAATCATTTGATACATGTGAATCTTATTTATTAGGAAAAATGACAAAAGCTCCCTTTATTGGTAAAAGAGAATGGGCTAGAATGGTATTGAACTTAATACATTCAGATGTATGTGGTCCAATGACTATACATGCTAGAGGAGGTTACTCCTACTTCATTACTTTCATAGATGATTACTTCAGGTTTGGATATATCTATCTAATGAAATATAAATCAGAAGCATTTGAAAAGTTCAAAGAATTTAGAAATAAAGTAGAGAAGTAACTTGGCAAGAGTATTAAGACACTTAGATCAGATCGAGGTGGAGAATACTTAAGCAAAGAATTTCAAGATTATCTTAGAGGTAATGAGATTTTATCTCAATGGACTCCACCATATACACCATAACATAATGGTGTATCTAAGATGAGAAATCAAACACTATTAGATATGATTCGATCCATAATGAGCCGAGCAAACTTGCCTAAGTCCTTTTAGGGATATGCATTAGAAATTGCTATTTATGTGTTAAACAGAGTTCCTAGTAAATCGATTGATGTTATTCCATATAAGATATGGAATAACAAGAAACCCACATTTTCTCATATGAAGGTATGGGATTATCCTGCTTATGTAAAGAGGATAATGTCAGACAAACTAGATGTTAAGTCTGACAAATGTTTATTTATGGGATATCTAAAAGAAACGTTTGGATATTATTTCTACCATCCCTTCAAACAAACGGTGTTTGTTTCAAGGCATGTTGTCTTCTTAGAAAGAGAGTTTTTCATACGAGAAGACAATGGGAGTAAAATTGAACTTGGTGAAGTTCAAAACCCACAAATAGAAGTAGATCAACCGATTAAACCTCGAGACTGAATCTCATAATGATGAGATTACAGCTGAACCTAATTATACACAAAATCTTAGAAGATCTACTAGGATGCATTTTATCCATGTGAGATATGGATTTCACATTGATTCAGATAGAAGCATAACTGTAGTAGAGGACAATGAGCCTATAAGCTGTCAATAAGTTTTGAAATATTTAAAACGTGATTTATGGCTTAGGGCTATACAGTCTGAAATGGACTCCATGTATGAGAACAAAGCATGGACTTTAGCTCAACCACCTGAAGGGATAAAACCCATAGGGTGCAAATAGGTCTTCAAAAAGAAGACTGACATGGAAGGTAATATAGTTACCTATAAAGCTCACTTAATAGCAAAAGGCTATCATCAAAGAGAAAGAATTGACTATGATGAAACCTTTTCTCCTGTAGCAAAGCTTAAGTTTATAAGAATACTTTTAGCCATTGCAGCTCATTATGATTATGAGATTTGGCAAATGGATGTGAAGAAAGCTTTTCTAAATGAAAATCTGACTGAGGATGTGTATATGACACAACTAGAAGGGTTCACATAAGGAGATGGAAAAAAGGTATGTAAGCTTTAAAGATCCATTTATGGATTAAAACAAGCCTCTAGGAGCTGGAACATATGATTCAATGAGACAATCAAAGAGTTTGATTTCTCACAGAATGAAGATAAACCTTGTGTGTATAAAAGGGTTAGTGGGAGTGCAATTGTCTTTCTAGTTCTATATGTGGATGACATATTGATAATGGGAAACGACATTTCTTTTCTCCGATCTATTAAAATATTGTTATCTAAGAAATTCTGCATGAAAGACCTTGGAGAAGCATCCTATATTATAGGAATAAGGATCTATAGAGATAGATCCAATAGGTTGCTAGGTTTTTCTTAGAGTACATATATAGATAAAGTATTGAAGAGGTTCAATATGGATCTTCCTAAGAAAAGGGTTTATACTATGTGTCCGCAGACACTAGAGGATAGAGAGAGCATGAATAGAGCACCATATGCATCTGTAATTGGTTCTATCATGTATGCTATGTTATGTACATGTCTAGATGTAGCATTTACTTTGAGTGTCACAAGCAGATTTCCATCCAATTTTGGAGAGGAACACTAGCAGCTATCAAGAATATCCTTAAGTATTTGAGAAGGACTGAGGATATATTCTTGGTATATGGAGAAGGCAGTTTGGAAGTAAATGAATATACTGATGCCAGCTTCCAATCTGACAAAGATGATTGTAAATCACAATCTGGTTTTGTGTTCATAATGGGAGGAGGAGTAGTTAGTTGGAAGAGTTCCAAACAAGAAACAACTGTTGATTTTACGACAGAAGCTGAGTACATTGCTGCTTCAGAGGCAGCCAAAGAAGCAATATAGATCAAAAAGTTCATATCTAAACTAAGAGTGGTGCCTAGCATTGTTGATCTAATTCCTTTATATTGTGACACCAATGGAGCCAATGCACAAGAAAAGGAACCATGATCTCATCAGCGACGTAAGCATGTTCTCAGATGCTACCATCTCATAAGAGAAATAGTAGCTAGAATTGATATGAAAATAGAAAGGGTTCCCACAGATGATAATGTGGCGGATCCCCTCACTAAAGCACTTTTTAAGATAAAACACGACCACAATATAAATAACATGGGTTTAAGACATATGAGTGATTGGCTCTAGTATAAGTGGGAGATTGTTAAAGAGTATGCCTTAGAGCCCATGTAAAAGAGATGTATTTCATATATATAAATTCATAATATTAATGAAAGGCATCATTCATTTATTAATGCTATGTTTAAATACATGTGTTTGTATATCTTAAATTAATGAATGAAATCATAGATATTATAAATATAGTGCAAAGTCAATCATGAAAGTGTTCATGATATGAGATGTCTATTGTATGCAAATGTGTTAATATCTAAATATCCCTATTCATAAAATTAAAAAGATAGGACATTGTTAATCTGAATAGACTAGCACATGTTATGCTTATTGAATAGTTCAAGCAGTGGTTCTCATAACTGTGATTATGGAAGATGATCAAAGCTAACATGTAGATGCTTGTTAGAAGAACAAGTTCATTGGAGACTTGTAAAGAGAATCCTCACATGGATATTAAATCTATATCAGTGAGGAATCTCTTTATAGTGATTGTGAAAGTATCCTTAGACTTGAGATCACCAATGTTATCTTAAGTAGCAAGTGATATACTTTGACTCCATAACTGATTACTTTCAATTAGAGGTGAACATAGTTAGGAGGTTGGGTATATCATGACCTATCCATACAAGGAATTTTGGGAACAATTGTTAAATTAATGGAACATATATAATTAGATTTATATGAGTTGACAAAAATCCATACTTAGAATCTAATTGAGATAAGAGTGGTGAAATGAGTAATTGGAAGGTAACTGTTTCTATGGAAGGGTATAGTCAGAGCCACTTGATTTTCCTAACATTTAGGCAGTCATGATGCCTAGCTAGAGGCCGCTCATGACTTGTATAATAGTGTATCATAAATATCAATAAGAGATTGATAAAATGATTTAAAAAAGTTTAAATCATGTGAGTTTTGACTAGAACTCATAATGACATATTATACTGCCAATATGGACAGAAACCCAATAGGTCACACACATATAGAGTTAAGGATAAAATGATAAAATGATAAGGATAATAATATTTGATATTATTATAGGAGAAGAGAAATAGATAAAAGAATAATTAATTAAAGAGTTTAATTAATTATTCTCAAGTAGAAATGTTCGCAGAACTTTTTAGAAATGTTATGCAAAATAGACCTAATTAAAAATATTATATTTGATAATTAATTATTATTGGACTATAAGTGTTATAGGGCTGATATAATAATTAATAGATCCATTGGAGAAATATAAGAGGCCCAAAAGAATTGGTTTTTGTGCAAAAACCTACCAAAGGATAGGTTTCATGCCAACTCCAAATAGAAGGCCTTAAAGGCCTAATTCTTGGACTAAAATAAATTAAATATATTTTATAAGTGTTATGGAGTTTATATATTTAATTTGGATGGATTTAGAATTAATTTGGATGATTAAATCCAAGTATATATATAAAGGGGCCTAGTTTATAGGTTATGTGCATAGTCCTTTAAGAAAGGACTTAAATTGGATTTAATTGAGCCTAAATAATTTAATAATATTTCCAAAAGCCCAATTAATATTTCTCCAGCAATTTTAAAGGGCCCAATCCCATTATGAAGTTGGATTTTTAACCTAACTATAAAAATCCAAGATAAAGGGAATTAGGGTTAAGTGAATTTCATAAAAAAAGAAATTCTCTATTCTTCTCTAACCCTAGCTGCCACCCTCTCTCCTTGCTAGCATCAAGGAATTTCGGTCAACTTGTTGTACCAATAGTTATTGGTTCATTTAATCCTTCTCTAGTGTGGATTACGATTGGGGCTGTTCAATTTTTGACACTGTGGTCTGTGACAACCCCGATAAGAGGGAAAATCAACTGTTCAACAAAAATAAAAAAAATGATTTTTCTTATTCTCATTAATATCTATATTGTATATTCATGGCAAGATTAGATATATTGGTTAAAAATTTTAATTTTTGCTTATATATGTGATGTATGTAACCAATTAATTTCCAAAAAAAATATCCATGCAAAGCTAAAAAGCTTTGTAGGGATCGAAACCATAAAATAAGAACAACCACTCACAGTGGTTGTTACAAACATACAAAGTAGATAGGTGTGTAACGTAATGAATTCCAATAATATATGTCATTTTAAGTATGGATAGGAACAAGTCACTTTAATGAACAATAAAGTAGTGCATTTAATATTATCAACAAAGAATTCATATGAAATTACACATATATTTATTAGTGTTTCCTACATGCAAATATATACTTTCAAATAATTCATGTACCATTAAAAAATAATGGAAATGAATTAGTGAAGAAATAGTAATACTTATTAACATATTCATTATTCAATAATGTAATGTCATATTTAAGTACACGTGTACATAAATATACATTGTATTATTTTACTATCATTGAAAAATTAGTCACATGGCTTTCCACTTTTAATTTACATTTCTCTGTAACATGTTGCCTAAGCTCTATGGGTGTGGATAACGGATGCTAAGGATATCCGAAGGTATCGGTCACGTGGATACCCATAAGTATCAAATCTTGTAGACCCAAATGCAACAAAATTATAGTCCCAAATAGGGACAAACTATAAATTTAAACAGAGTTAAGACACTAAAAACTATAATTACCCTTTATGGATGCCTATCTATCCACTAACAAGTACTATATATAGGCTTTAAGTCATTTCTTATATCACTTCACATATGGAATTCATATACTATTAGCATTAATAAGTATACATATATGTATTTGATTTCAACAAATAGCATACATGTATTCATACATACTTGTATTTGATATTCTTCATTGCACTCTTGAAGCAAGTTACGAAACTATGCAATCATGTTATCAATATACATATACTTTTATAACAAAAATACAAATCATTCTTGCACAAGCAATTGTTCAAATGAGCATTCATCATTACACACTTGAGTAAACCACAGTACCTTACATGTATAATATCATAACACAAATATATTGCATAAATGTCAATAGGATTACATGCAAGGAATTACTCATACTCAAGTGGTTTTCCAATTATGAATCTTAACTTAGCCTTAACTTCATATGTGTACTAATGTACATTTATACATATATAACTTCATTGTTATGCTCTTTAATAATCAATTAACACATTATGATATAGTCAATTAAGACCATATCATAGGTGTATACTCTTATACATATCTGTTTCTCAGTAAAATATATCCTTGTTTTCATGCATGTTCACATTCTTCGTAATATACTTAAAGTAAATTTCAATACCAAGCATATATAAAATTAATATAAATAGGTTCAACAAAGTATTAATCAATTCTTAGTTATACATTCACTTAAATTCAAATACATTGTTAGGTTGTACTTTAGTATAGTTATGTTTAGAGTGCATTTGGATTAATACTAACTCATGTTTTGAGTATAGTATAGTTATGTTTATAGGTTCATTAATCCTAATTTATGTTTAGAGTGCTTTTGGATACTTTTGTTTAAAAGCTAGTGTTTAAAAAAATGAGGGAGGAATGGGTCTGTGCCAACTTCTCATGGCTAGTGGCAATAAGTGACAGAGGTTGAGTGTGCCGACTTGTCACAAGTAGTGCAGACTCATGGTTGGATAGGATTTCCTAATTCATTTTTTTTGCATTTTCAACATAGTTCCATCCCAATTTAAGCTAAATGGTCTTATAGAATTTTGTTCCCCTATGTCTCTAATTTCCATAGCATCACAAATTAAGCCATTTAACTTATAAATCAAGAGATATTCCTAAAACACTTGGAGCTACTCCAGAAGATAGGGCACCAAACCTAGTCACAATTCTCATATGAATTCTAGATATATGAATCTAGTTTATTATCCAACTAGAATCATTCATTTAGAGCTCCATAGGCTGAGATATTATCAAATTATAAACTTGGGTCATACAAATCCTATGATAGAAATTGTACTAAATATGATTTCAGGTACAATTTAACTTACACATGCAAATTGTCACCAATTCAACACTTAATCATCAATTACACATCCATAACCATGCATATACCATATCAATTCATCAAATATCCCTAAAATCAGTTGAGTGAGTTCTAGTACCTCTTGGTGCTGAAAAATCCTCTTCACTCTTTGATTGCCTTTTTTCCTTTGTTCTTGCTTGATCCTCACTCTACAATATATATTCTACACTTATAAATCCTTATTATTAATAAATAACTTAATTTGAAAAAAAATACAAATTAGAAGGAGAAGGAGCAGAAGAAGGGTGCAAACTTACCTTTGTTGCTCAATCTCTAACCCCTAAATTATCTCACTTGCCTATCAATTTCACTAAGCTCAAAAGAGAAGAAATAAGGAGAGAATAACAAAAATTAAAGGGGAGGATTTTCTAAAAATGGCCTTAAAGGTTAGCCACCACTCATTTCTCTCAAAAAAATTAACTTCAGTGCACCTTCTAGAATCACATGTATAAGTCTCCTATTGGTTCACTTATAGCCATTAGGAGAAATTCCTCTTTACTCCCCTAACAATTTTGTTTTCTTAATCTTTTCTCACACTTCAAAATTAATTCAATTTTATTTTCACTTTAGGTTTCTTAATCATGCATATACCTGGCGAAATGCCAAATTACCAAATTATCCCCACCTTTATACATAATACCCTTAATTACCTTTTTTTCAAGTTTTTTTGTTACTCCAAACATGCCATCTACACATATTTTCTCCCAGGGTACATTTTGGGACCTTACAGGGTCATTGCTTTAACTAAATTATATGATGCCAATTATATGGTACTAATTGTACGGTGCCAGCTGTATGGCTTATAACTCGGTACCGTAATGTGTATCCCTATAGCTAGCCAATTATATCATATACTTTTAGTTTAATCACTAGTTTACTAAAGGAAACAAATAATTTTTGTAAGTTGCTCAACATAAACATATGAATACATATAATAATTCAGATGGAACCACCATGTTCAAATTCTTACTTGAATTCATTCAAGTTATTATCATGATTTTTTTTTCCATTAGCAAGCATATCTTAACACACTAAACATTCCATGTTTACACCTCTAAGTCCATTTAAATATCAAATGGCTAATTAACATTAAAGTTAAATAAACTTATGACTAACCAATATTAACTTCACATGCATGTTTTTGAAATTAGGGAAACAAAGTTCATGACTTATCTCAATTATACTCATACATCAACCTACCTCTAATATACAATTAATGCTCATCCATCAACATAAGCAAAGTTCCATTTTATATTTTAACTATACGTGTAATTTATCAATTATCCTATATTTTTTTCTAATATTAAATTCCTTCAATCAATATTATAGTTTTTCTTATACTTTATTCTTTAAAGTTTTCATGCCAATTGACCTTTTTGTTTTTCTTCAATTATGATATTTACAAATAGGTGTTAATGTTATAAGTTTTACTTATATACCAACTAAAAATTTTTGCTTAATCATCACTTAGCAAATAATATTTCTTTACATTATTTCACTTTAGTACCATATTATTAAATAACATTATCAAAAAAATAAATCCAAAATTGATTTACAGTTGTCATATTTCTACATATATAAAAGTTATACTAGGTCATACTTTAACCAACAAGCATTAGATAATTAAACATTTAAATTTCTCTTTGAACTTCAATAAGCCAAGTTATAACAATCCAAATTTCTATTGGAGAGAAATTATAACAGAATCCATATTTTTCAATAGTCAAAATTTAACAGAAACATAGCCAACCAATTTTAAAGAATTAAGTAATTATTTTCACTTTCTACACAAAATTATAATAACTTAAAGTCACAAGCATTACACTTAATTCCAAAAATTTTACCTATCATTTAAGCTTAAACATGCCAAGTAGAATCTTAAAATCCACTTAAGAAAAACATTTTCATTGATCAATTTGTAAAATTTCATTCATTAAGCATGAAATTCCATTAATTCATCACAAACATTATCATGAACAAATTAAGAGTTAAGGATTTTTTTAACTTTTCAATTCATCATTGCAAAACAACTACACTTTATAGTTATTACTTACCTAAACATAAATTTAACATTTATTACTAATGATTAATTTCCATAGAGTAGCCTTTTGTTTATATATCTTTCCTATACAATTACAAGCCATTAAAAAATATAAGCTTAACAACAATTCAACCTAAGGAAGAATTAATTTTAATTTCTTCAATAGTCTAACAATTCAACCTAAGGAAGAATTAGTTTTAATTTCTTCAATAGTCTAAGCATAATTAAACCAAGATTAAAGAATTAAAAATTTATGGAATTTAAAGGTAAAAATTTAGCCAACATTTGCACAACTTTCTAGAGCTGCAACTCACCATCCATACAATTTTAATCCAACCAAATTAAGAATATCAAATTAACTTAGCTACTAAATATGTAATGCTCATTCTAATTTTCTTATTTCACCATTTCCATACATGTTATATTAAACATATTATTCATATCATAGTCCATTTACAAAAAAATTATGATAACATTGAATCATAAATATATGCAACATCATATTTAATGCTACTTTTAATATATACTCTTGTAAATTGAAAAATTTATAAATGTTCTATTGTCCTTAAATTTCAATTCATTTAGTATAAAATATTATTTAACATAACAAAAGTAAAAGATAATAAGTTTTTACTTTGAGTCTTCCTAATTCTGGTGTTGACCTTGATGTTGCAGTTCTTATCCTTGTTATAGAGTCCTAGCTTGAGTAACTACATAGATGAACACCCATGCTAAGCTATAAAGCTTAGTAGGAAAATAGTTAATATGTGAACAACCACTCACAATGGTCATTTCCAAGCACAAAATCATGTACAAGATATAGTTTACATTTACATTAATCCAAAAAATAATTCTACAAAAACAAGGAAGAATAATATCAATACAATGTTTGTAAAGTAAGCTTAGTCATAAATAGTATATCATTACTTAGCATTTACTTTATCTTTTAATTATTTCCTGTTAATGGCTACTTATATTCTATGGGTATGGATAATGGAAGATATGGATATTCATAAGTATTAATCATGTGATTACCCATAGGTGTTAATCATATGGATACCTAAAGGTATCAATCCTGTGGTCCTAAATGGGGACAAACCATGGACCTAAATTATAAACTGTGGCAGCTACAACTGTACCCTATTGGCATGCCTATCTACCCATAATTAGGCTCTATATTTAGGCATTGATCCATCTTTCAAATATTTTATTCATCAAGTTTAATTCATTATAATACACATGTGTGCATATATAAGTATACATAACAATCACAATAGTATAACTTTGATCATCTATGCATATTCTTAAGAATATAAATATTCACGTAAGTATACATCACTAAATTGGAACATCTTTAATCATACATTTTCATGTATATAGTTATGTGCATATGCATCTTTAAGCATATATGTGTATACCTTCATTTTTATTCTTACATCCTAGTCATAATGGTTTACATGTATAAAATTAATGTGTGGGCTTTATAGTAGCCTAAGTTAACTCATATACTTATGTTCCCTTAAGTTAAGATTTACTTTATAACCTTATTTCAATATTCCATTATGCTTCACACACATATTATGCCACATATTACTCTCATTTTTATGTCTAAAGTGCTTTAATATGTTCTGGAAAGTTCGAGTGGGTTTTGGTAGTGTTTCAGGAAATAAAACTATAGTTTAGGCTAAAATAGGGAGTGACTCGGTAGAAACATAGGTTGTCCTTGTCGAGTTGATTGGTTTTGCTTGGTCTAGAGTCTTGTAACCCGATGGGGTTTATGGGGTGTCCCTGCCAAGTTTATTCTTTTCTTGATTGATAGCTATTCTACCTTATTTTGTGGTAAATTTTGACATTGTAAATGAAATTTCTAGGCAAAGTGATCTTTCTTAAAGTTGTTCCTATTTGTTTTTGGTTTCTAAATCATCAAAAATCATTCCATTTGAGTTATTAAATCTTAAGATATTCATGAAATAGTACAGACTACTCCCAGTGATAAGGATGCAGATATGGTCATGGTCCAAGCTAATTTTTGAAAATCTTAGAGGGGGAACCAAACTTCTACATCTGCATAAGAAATTTTGGTATGTGAGTATAGTTTCTATCCCAACTTGAATTACTAAATTTAAAGCTCTACAACTCAAGTTATAAGGAAAATAGTCTTGTTGGGTCAAGTGAACCTTATGATAGATTTTTGCTATCTTATGGAGAACTTCTATATTTTGATTCTTATGCATAATTAAGAATTATATCCATGTTTATATCTCTTTAATACTTCTAAAATACTATCTCAATGCATTATACAAAAGCAAGCACATGCACAAAAATGCTCAAAGTTCCCATACCTTTTGGCAAGCAAAACATCTTCTTTAATCCTCTCAACCTCCTTCTCTTTGCCTTTACTTTCTTCTCTTTCTACATAGAATAAGTTAAAGAAGTAAAAATTTATCTATTTCCTCAATTTAATGTCTAATTATCGATCTTATAAATCATAAAAAGAAAAGAAGAAGAGGTTATAACCTTAAGATTGCCTAACCACTAAATTATTTCTCCTCACGAATGCTATGTTTGAAATTAGGGGTTATTTAAGGGCTATTTAAAAGAGTTTTAAAGAGAAGAATGGCTACCTTGTTTCGTTAGAGTGGCCATCTATCCTTCCTCTTAAATCTCTTATGTTTTCTTCTTTCTCAAAAAACTTCTAGAAAGGCTAGGTGTCATAATCCCATTGGCCCACTTGTTGGCACTAGATGAATTACACTTAACTCTCTCTTTCTCTTTAATTTCTTATTCTTACCCTAAAAATTTCTCTCTTTTATTTCAATTCAGCCCCTATATTATATTTCTTTCCTAATTATGTACATATGTAATGACCATATTGCCTTTTTTCTTTTAAAATAATTAACTTTAGATCCCATCCTGCAATAAATTGACTAATCAAGGATATATCAATCATATTATCATTTAAACTCATATACACTCCCCTAGGGCATGAGTAAGGCCTCATAAATTAAAATACATACAACAACACATGATAGTAAAATTCCCTATCTAGCTCAATTTATTTAATGAACTTATTTAGAAATAATTTTGGAAGTGCACATACCAATTAAAGTTGATTTTTTAAAAATTTTGGCTCATTTAATTTGTAGTCAAACTTATTCCACCTGTCAACAATAACTGGAGCATTGTTGGGGAGGAACTTCCATTGCTTAGATGAAATTCAGGCCACCAAGATCCCTTCAATAGTGGTTATACACCTAAAATAAATTGGTTTTGTCAAAATCTATCCCAAAATGATTTGGTGCTCTCAACTACGATATATCTATAAGCACTAAGGAGGAATAAAGGATATAGAGAGGATTATTTGGTTATTAGAAGCCTGTTGATTGTATTGGTGTTATCATTCGATGCTACAATTGGCCAAAAAATGGAGAGAAGCTTTTAGTTCTGAAGAGAGAAAGAAAGATCTTGAGGCAGCAAAATAAAAGGAAAGGCTTTGATCATTGATGCACAGTGGCTGCTGCAACGACGGTGGTGCATGAGATAGCCAGTATTGGTGGTCGAATTTTATAACTGACATAGATAGCTTATTTTCTCTCTCTCTCTTTGATCTCGCCCTTTTATTTTTTCTTTTGTCTTTCATAATTTTTGTCCTTTTTTTTTTTAATTTTTACTTATGTCTAGAATATGCTTATTCTAGAAAAGCCTAATAGCTTAAAAATTAATTCCTAAGCAGTTATGTCTTTATATATATATATATATATATATATATATATATATATATATATATATATATATATATATATATTACTTATGATATATTTATTTATTTATATGGGTGACCTCGACAAATTGTAGATCTTTAATCCCTAGCTAAAGCAAGTTTTCCATCGCAAAATTTTTCCATTTTATTAAAAACCACAAATTATAAATCCCATTTATTTCTATTTAAATTTCATTTAAATATTTAATCCTTAAAAATTACTTCGAAAAGCGTTATTTTCAATTTGTCAATTACTATTAACAAACTCAAAATTTAGGGCATTACATTGGTCCTCTTTTTTAATGGCAACATTCGATTAAAAGTGAATGAGATTTTGAGTTTTGTTTTTTATAACAACATTTATATATTAGATATTATGTCTCTCTTTTAATTAAAAAATATAAATTGGAGGTTAGAGGTTTCGTTTGTGACAAAATTGATTGTTAGTCAAATTTTTAATTTATAGATGCACGTACATACTTGTGTATTCATAGTTTAATATATATACTAACACCAAAATTTGGCTTAATAATGCACTTGGACACTTAAAGATATACACAAAGCTATTTATAAAAAACATATTGGGTGCAAAATATACAATTACACATGAAATATCTAAATTACCCTTAACTTGACATTTATGTTAGGGATATAGTTGATATGTCTTATGATTAATATGATAAGGTTCTTGATCAAATTTTGACATTTAACATTATCATGAAGATCACGATAATGAGAATTAAGCATTTTATAATTTGATCTAAATTTGTTCTTGATCATAGGATCATTAAAATAGGACATTAATGATCCAATTAGATCAATATATATGTGGCAGTCAAGATTGAATAGAGATTGGTTGATCTCATTACCTAAGTCACATATATAGATGTCATTACAATGAAAATGGTTTTAAGGACCCCTTTTTAATGATGAGATGAACATCTGGTCCTTGAAATTGTAAAAATAAAGACCAAATTTTCATATAGTTCTGTAGACACTGGGTCCTAAGGCGGCTCCTAATTAGAGTTACTTAATGAGAAAGTAATTTTCAATAAATGGAGATGCTAAGCTTTTTCAAAATTTTCGTGTTCTTAAAATAGCTTTTTTCTGGGCTCTACCCTTTTATCTCTATAAAACAATAAAAAATAAGAAAATCAAATTTCAAAACTTGAAATAATCTGGAGTGTTTCAAATTTATCTTAGCCTAAAGACTCATAATTAGATGATTCCAAATCCATTGGAATCTTAGGACATATATATACAACTTTCATGAGACACATAAATCCAGTTATATCCTTAAAATTCCTAAAATTAGGCTTAAACATAGATGACCAAAATTTGTCCCTCCACCTTGACCAATTTATAGTATTTTAGGTATAACTCCCTTCGTAGAGCTCTTATTGAGTTGAATCCAATTTTGATAGAAACTAGACTCATTTTGGAATAATTTAATGCAGAGAGTATCATTTAATTTTGAATCCATTGTAAAATATTTCAGATTAGAGGTTAGTTGGCTGAGAAAAAGAAGGGCAAAGTCAAAAGTCAATGGAAAAGTCAAAGGCTATGAGTTATTGTTGACTCACGAACCAAGCCTATGAGTGGAGCCCGTAAGTCACTCCTAGAGTGCATTTTACTCTCAGGAGCAAGGAAAAAAACCTGGGGAAGAATCCCCTTAATCTAATCTCATTTTGGGATATTTGTTTTGGGTTTTTTAACAGCTTTCTTTGTCCTTTCTCCCTAATATTCATCTTCTTCCTTTTCTTCTTCCTTTTGTCTCTTCCATTTCCATGAAAAATAAAATATATTAACTTCAAAACTTCCTAAAAAAATCATATGAAATTGGAAAAATCATAAAGCTTCAAATCCTCGTTCTTTGATGGAATCGTACTGAAGGTAATATTCTCGAGCCCTAAAACTTGTAAATTTAAGTGTTTAATTTTAATTAGTTATGTAAATAATTTTTTTCTTTATTTATTATTTTATTAAATTTGTAGATCTATGTTAATTATGTTCATTTCTTTTATTAATTCAATTTTGTCAATTAATTATTAATTAATTGGTAATTTGTTAACTTAATTTTGTGCATTAATTTATTATATTACTTAATAAATTGATTAGTTTTATTGTGTTAATTAATCTTTAACTCCATTACTCATTGTTTAAGCATTTTATTGTTAATATGTAAATTGTTTGTTTAATTTCATTGTTTACAATTTAATTGGTTAGTTAGTTAATTTGTTAATCATGTTAGTTTAATTAAATTATTTATTTTTTTGATTATCCTTTTTATAATATATTTTAATTATTATTATATGATATATATTATTTATGGTTTTTTTGGTAGGTTTTTTAGGTCAAAATATATTTTTTCCTTAGTTCTTGTATAAATTATTTTTGTCAGGTCTTTTAGTGAATATCACTTGTTCCGGTCACTAAAAAAATTTCCTTCAAATTCATGTTGTTGCTTCGTGGACCTTAAGCGGCAAGAGTTTACGGTGATAGTTATAAACTCCCATCGCTAAAAGTATTAATCACACCACCCCTTTACGTGACCCACACTTCACGTCCTTCATTGTTTTTTCCTTTATTCTTTTTGTGCCTCTTTGGCCTTTTGGTTTCTTTTTTCCCCATTTCACATTTTATATATATATATATATATTATGTTATGTTAGTATATCAATTTATATTATCATTTCTTTTATTATTGTTATATACATATTATTATATATATGTGTATTGTATTATTTTTAATATATTAGCTTATTTATTATATTAATTTTCCTAGCATATTAATTTGTTAGCCATTATTTGTTAATTTTTTTTAGTTAATTATAATAATTTCATACTTTATTTATGTATTAATATGGTATTTTTGCATAATATTGCATATTTTATTGTTTTGTTATGAATATTATTTTTACATATTATTGTTTAATTTATCAATAACATGTTGTAAATATTCTTTTGGTATATTTAATATTATTTTGCTTATTGCTTATTTTTATTGGCTTAATTAAATTTATAATCTAATTATCAAATAGCTTATTAGCATATTTATGCAATATTTAATTTATTTAAATCAAGTCATATTTTTATTTTTGATGTAATAATAATAATAATAATAATAATAATAATAATAATAATAATAATAATAATAATAATAATAATAATAATAATAATAATAATAATAATTTATAGTATCATTAATGCTTCTTCTATTATTGCTATAATTATTTAATATATTATGATATTCATTTAATTTATCAATTTATTTTATATATTCAATTATTGTATTTAGTTTTGCATTTAATTCATTACTGACTAATTATTTTTTTATTGCCATATTTTAATATGTGTGTTACCATCCCGGGTTGAGTTAGAGAACCAAAGCGGGTTAGCTTAGGATTTTCTTATTATTTTTAGGCTTGTATTAATATATTTAATGCTTTTTATTTAATTATTTGTAACAACATAGTAAAAAATGGATTTTTATGCTAACATTTGAGTCACGCATAATTTATGTATCATTCATGTGCATTATTCTCATTCATTAATGTGTAACATATTCATCATGCATCATGCATATAACATATTCATACATCATGCATCACACATATGTCATACGACATGTGTATTTTATGCTTCACACACATCACATGTATACACTATATGCTGATCTATTTGATGCATCATCTGTATGCCTAATATGCTCACATGTCATGCATAATATATGTATCATTCACTTGCATCATCACACATTGAGTCACATTATGCGTATTATGCTCATGTATTGTCTTCATAATGCACTAATTGACCCACACATAACACACCTCTTTAACATATTTTCTCTCACACATTATCTTATATGCATTATTACAATATAAAAAGGTGTTAATAATAAAATAGTAATAATACATTAATGTTACCATGGAAAGAACATATATCTAGTGTCCATTTATATATTAATGCATGTCATAGCATGTGTGTATTGACATGAATCATGACATACACATATGTCTATCCTACATACATATAGTGATGCTTGTCACAACATATACGTATTCACATACATCATGGCATGTTCACATAGATAGTCTTATAACATCTACTATATGCATATTGGCTAGCACATATAGGTATTCATTGTCACACACATTAACGAGTATCTGAGCATACATTATGATATGACATATGTCTATCATGCATGTGCATGTTAACATATTATATGGTATGAGCATATAGATATGCATCTTGGCAAGTACGTGGTGATATGTAAATGTATATTTTAACATGAACATGTTGATATTTGTCATGACTTAAATGTATAAACATTCATCATCTATTATAGCTTGTACAAATGAACACACATAAGCCATTGCATGTACACTTAAATATTCATCATGTATTATAGAGTGTGTATGTGTATATATATATTAATATACATTGTAGCAATATACATCCCCCATCGTGAGTATGTATTAACATACATTACAGATATATGCATCCATTATCATATGTGTATAATTGACATGTATTATAGTGTGAATATATTAGCATACATTGGGATATGTAAATTGTTATTAAGTTGTTCTTTATACATATGGCTATATGCATAATCATGTAGATGTCATATTTATCTCATGTTGAGTAAGGTATACAAAATAAGTACCATGAATACTCCATGTACAACTGTATGTCATGTCATACGTAATTCACCATGCTACATTTCCTTCTCTCATGTTGTATGTATACATACCATTATGCATGAGGTATGTCATGAACATGTATCTTAGATTATTATACCATGGACTACATGTCATATATCATCAGTACATATTTTCATGCCATGTTATACATCGTGTATACTTCCCATTCATCATATACTTGCATGCCTATAGCATGAAATATGTCATACATGCATGTCATGCACCGTATACACTTATCTATATACCGTATTGTGTTTTACACCATAAGGATTTTGCATACATTTTGTACTTTTGTGTATGTGGTTTTATACCATACCACACAATTCATTGACATGCATCATGCATCTTATGTCACATCACACATGTGCATTGCCATTGTGTAAATCATGTTACATACATACATGTGATATGTTATGAGCTTTTATTAATACATAATGTCATACTTTGTGTACATAAACAATCATACTTAAGACACATTATGAATGTATATGTCATATTTCATGTACTTTTATCCCCATATCATGCCATATTATGTACTCGTACCTTTATCATACATATGTTATGAACATATGCATTGCTTGTCATGCCACGCTAGATTTTATTTTTTTATATCCCTGTTGTATGCCATATCATGTAAACACATTTAAAAAAAATTAAATATAAGAAAATAGTAAAATTCATACATTCCAATTTTTGTGTACATTTTATTTAGGTATATATTCTTGGCATGCATCACTCTAACCCTTTGATTTTGTGACCATCTTAGATTGCATACCTATGTGGTTTAAAGGTTTTAGTAATCACCATTGCAAGTGGATATGAGTGACACCGTGGATATGTATTCTGAATCAGATCAAAAGGCGTATAGAAAAAGTAGAGATGTCTAATCCAATGGAGCCGACTGGTACCTCTAACCCTTACAATCTGGATAAACAATTTGAATATCTTGAAAATAGAATCATGATGATAATAGCTAAACTTATAGCTGCATTGGGTAAAAGAATCGATGACCTTGAAAGGAAAATTGTTGCTGGGCTAACTGCTAATTTAGATTCGATCTCTAGCACATAATCATTGATACTAGATGGTGTAATACCCCCAACTGATTAGTGTTGTTGGCCAAACAAAGAGCTAGTGGATGACTATGAGTACTTTAGGTACATATTTATAGAAGCAAAAATGATCCATTCCCTTGATTTAGGAGATAGAAATCATGATAATGACCATTAAAGTTATGATAGTGTTGGGACTAGTAGGATGCTTGGTTCAGGTAGTAGTAATAATGCTCAAAAGACATCAAACGTATCAACCATAGAGGTGGATTTAAGAAGGTACTTCAATTTGGGTAGATCTTTATCTTAGGTTTTGGAACGAATGATCAAAATAGGGAAAATGTAACCTTTACCATTGAAACTAGCCAAAACACAGGGCTTGCCAAGTTATTGGCCTAATGAGTTTTATACTTTGAACTAGTGGGTCACTTAACGAACAATTATCAAACTTTGTGAAGCTGAATCCAAGGCCTTATTGACTCTAAGAAAATTATGGACCTAAAGGATAAGAGAAATAGGTGAGTCATGCTATCGTCAGTTTTTATGTCTAACTTAAGTCTACCAGAATGGTATGCATTTCGAGAAGTATATGGCATGTAGATACCTAGCTATCACCCACTTAATTCTAATGGTAAGCAGTTTAGAGAGCCTAAAATGTTGAAAGACTTTTTACTATGTGCATTTATAGTGGGAAAAGATGTGATATAAGCCACTTTTTGCTAATGTAACATGTGCATATGTTTCTTTAACTACGTTAATAATAAAAGTCTTTCTTGTGAATGCTATGTCTTATTTTAGTGCATCATGTATGACAATGATTATGGCATTTATATAATACATTAATTCGATAATTATTCCTCAATTTAATCTTAAAAGCAATAATATCTTGATTACATCCAATATAGCTCCTGAAGTTAGAACAACTTAAGAAAATGAACAAAAGTAAGTAAAAATGAAAAAAATAAAAAAATTCTTTACCTAGACCTAATATGACATGACAAAAATTGATAAAAATATGATGAGATATGTTGTTCGAGTTTGTCCGAACCACGGGTCATTTAAGCGGAAAATTTAAAGACCCAGATCAAAGAGCAGAAGAGATAAGATAAAGTTTCAACATGATGATTATTGAGGAAATCGAGGGGAAGTCATGGCCCTATTATTTAGAAGTGCTAAAATTTCTTAAAGATGCCTTAAAAAGGATTGGAGAATGATCTACAGGCTATCACCTCAATAAATTATCTTATGGGGAGCATTGTGTAGGAAATAAGCTGACATGAACCAATCGAGATAAAGAAAGGAAAATAGAAAACTCAAATAGAAGCTTACAGGACTGGCAAAAATAAAGAAAGAAGATAGAAGCAAACTTTCAAAGATCATTTCTTTTTGGCATTCGAGGATGGACACATCATAGCCAATCAAGATTTAGCTTTAACCATTAAGTGTTGTTTTAGAAGCTCAATCGTAAGAGTTTGATAAACCTAACTAGGCTCCTACAATTCGAAGGAGAACATCCTGGATGGGTTTACAAGGAAGATAAAAGTTTGCTTAATCTTTTAGAAAATGGGTTAAAGGTTATTCTTTTGAATAAACAACTCAAATCAAGTGCTTCAAATTACACAAGCCAAAGTCAAACTCTTTGTCCTAAAAAGCTATGGTTAAAAAGGGTAATCGATTCTTACCAGTAATGGTTAAAAGGAATTAATGAGTCAAGTAGTGGTGACAGACTAAAAAGGGTTCCATGGCAAAGACAAAAAATGAAATAAAAAATTAACGATAAAAAAAAGAAAAGAAAGAAAGGGAAAATATAGCTCTACAGGTTGAAAATTGAAAAAAGGCAACCTTTCTAAAATTAGGCACCCTTCTAAGGCAAAAACCAAAACAAGGCATCTTCAGCAAAAATTAAGGGTTGAGAAAAAATATTCAATTAAGAAAACCCATGAGGCTGATTGATAACAGGAGTCAAGTGTAAACAAGGAGTTACTTCCTGAGTTTGAATGGATCACATTTTTTGCATTAAATTTCTTGGTATAATTGCTGTAATTGCTATATGATGTATGTAAATAAGAGCATATACATAAGCTAGGCATAAAAATATGAATAACATATAAAAAGAAATTTATTGCATACATTAAAGCTGACACTGAGGCTAGATTTTCAAAAGGTAAAAGCAACACCTCATGTGTTTGATATTTCTTTTGATGTTCTCACCCTAAATGAGAGCCACCTCTTAGTGTCCAGAAGCTTGTTTTTGATGGATGTCACAAATGGAATATAGTGTGGGTCAACAGGGACAAAGTTACGCCACTTGAACCAGATGAAATAGAAATGTTATTGCATTATTTCTAGAAACTATGAGTATCCGGAGGAACCAGGGGTTGTTAGTGATGACAAGATTCATGTAACCTTTCCTTTGGCAGTCAACATGCAATTTACGATCTAAGGTAAGTCTTAAAGCTAACAAAGTATACCTCTGGTGATGACAAGTTCTTCGAGTAGGGGGTGCAATTTTGAATTGGTAAAGTGAAAGCTTCGAACCATAATCTCTAGTAGTTTTTAAAGGAAACATATGATGGATTAATTTCTTTAAGAAGCCATTGAATAGAGTACAGAAGACAAGTTGGAATTTCTTCCTAGGTTTTTAAGGACATTAGGTGGAACATATAGTCTATTAAGGAAGAGGTTATCTTCAGTAAAAGCACAAAAAATATGGATCACCTTCCTTTGGAGTAGTAAGAAAGCTCAGGAAAAGGGCATGGCATGGAAAACACTAAAGGGAAAATACCTAGAGAAAACTTGCTTATAACCCACTTGAAAGCTGATCTCTAAAAGGGTATTCACTCAGAAGGATAGCAATATTATGCATGACAAATGCTTCAGCTAAGGGGAAGTTAAATTTTGAAGTAGTAATAGTAATACTGCCCATACTTTGGTAAAAATTGAGAGTAATCCTTATCTCATTTAATGATGGAAATTACCTAAAGTCATTAAAAGTGATATTGTATGGGCTATAAACACCCTTAACCTTAGGGGCCAAGGTAGTAGAAATATTTAAAGGCTCATCACTGGTAGTTACCAGGCTCCTAGTGAATGCTTTATCAAAGAGAAGTAACTATTGTCTCATGAGAGCATAGGGAGACTGAACAACCAGTTTGCCTCCTAAGCCTTATGTTCAGGGATGAGGGCATATTGGCATGTGCCTTGAGAGCTTGGATTCCTCTATAAAACATTTTAGCAGGGGTAATCATAAAGCTGAAATTGGTAAATAGGTCAAGCAGATTATTTTTCGGAGTGGTATAGGTGATGTACATTCACATTATTGATAAGAGACCATGGTGCTACAACATTCAGCCTTGCTCAAGAAAAACTAACATCTTCAGAGGAAATTTTTAGAAAAGATCAAGAAAGACTTATAAGCTCTTTTCATTGTAACATCTTATATCCAGTTAGTTAAAAGATCTGAATATTGGATGTCACATCAAACTTAGTTTCCTTTAAGGGGGCCAATTATAAAAATTTCTATTTTAAATCTTTACCGTTGTTACAATTTTTGCTTATTTTATAGAAATTTTGATAGAGTTTTCTCTAAATACTATGATAATCCTCATGTATAAAAGTTATAAATGCACTTCAAAAATCACATATTTCCACTTCATTACAACCGATACAAATTCCAACTTATATAAAATTCCATATTTGCATATATATAATTCCATATACAATCATAAGATAATTCCATATTTTTATTAACTATGCTAGAAACAAATTCAATATTTGCATATATATAATGACTAGCTAAAATAACTACTTATAACTTAATTACATAAAAAATTAAATTGCATTTGTTATATATATAAAAAAATTATAAACAAATCGTGCAATTAAATTTTATCCATAATATAGATTCTAAGTTTCCACAGTAAATAGAGACCCATAATATGATATATTATAAATATTTAATAATAAATGAAATTTAAAACTGATAATCATCTGAGAATATTTAATTTTGATATTACCTTTCTACATGCAAGCTATATACTTACATAATATTTTGCATTTTCAGAGTGAATTAAGTACTTTTAATTATACTTGTACTAAAGCTAGGTGATTCCAATCATCAAGATAAATTTTCTAATTCAAGTATTCATCAAATAGAATTAACAAAATATATTTCTCAAACCACTATGATCGACTTGAAGGAATATGACATGGTATGATGGTGATGATAACACAACGGAAACACAAAAATTTTATCATACATACCATACAATTCCAAAGCAAGAAACGAAACAAGCAATTTTAGGGTTGTAAAACTTACAACTTTAGATGCACTTCAATATTTGGTTTTCGTGATGACCAGCAATCAAGAGTGATTTATCAACCTTTGATCTTCTTTGCCAATGCCAAAAGAATAGCCTTTACGCCACTCTTTTCTATGTTCACACACACAATTGCAAAGACGGCTTAAAATCGAGATTGCTAGCTTTCTATTTAAGTATCGTGTAATGGCAATTGATTGAAGCTACAAAATTTAATTTTGCACTTCTCTAAGGTTGCTATTACTACCCAAGATCACAAGAGAATAAGGAACAATCATTTCTCCTTGTGAAAAATTGGCCAAAATAAAATTGTGAGAGAGATTTACTATTCACGCCACACAAAAATTAGGGTTTTTTTGCTTTTCTCTATCATCCAATATATATATTATCTTATTTATTAAGTGATAAATCTCAAATATACTACCTTAAGATAATTAATATTAGCTAAAGATAATTAATATTTGCCTTTATAACTTAATTAAAATAAGTAATATTTATTGAAAACTCTTTTAATTTATCCAAGATAAAAACAAAAGACATATTAATCAAATTAACCACTTAATTAAATAGGAATATACAAGACATATTAATCAAATAAACTACTTAATTAATATAAAGGATATGCCAAAATTCCTTTGATTTCTCTCTAGGAATTTCGGCCAATAGTATTCCTATTTAAGTGATTTATTTGATCATAATTCTTTTAGGCTTTAAAACTCAATTAATTAAATTAATACAAGACATTTAATTAATTGAAATTAAACCTTGTGGGCTGAATTTCTCTCTCTCATGGGCCAAGGTCCAATAGCAATCTAATAATCCATTACACACATTAATTTGAATTTAATTAAAAGCCCAAATTAATGCCTAATACTTAATTTAAATATTTTAAGCCCAATGTTTTATGTGCGATCCTATAGGTCCATTTAATGTTGGCAATGAATTAATAAATTAATTCAAAGGCTATAAATATTCTCTAGCAAGATATTATAGCATTTCAAATTAAATGAAAATGCATATGGAATTTTGTGACCTAATACAATTTTGCATAGTCCCTTACCTAAAAATATCAAAATTAATATAAGGCATGGAACTAGTCACCCTTATATAAATTAATTCCTTTCTTGATATTCCAGTGACACTGAACTTTCAGATAAATAATGATTACTCATTATTTCATCTCGGTATGGCCATACACTTCTCAGTTCACTGATCAAGTGGCCGATGATATTTTCTCTCTTATTGAGAGGGGTAATCCCTTCACTTCTCCCATGCTCTCTAACATGAATCAATGTATATCCATACTTGTCACTCTGTTATGAGCACGTTAGGTGTATGTCAAAGTATACAGTAATACATAAAGAGTTTCATGGAGATTTTAGGTCTAAGAACTCCAATGCAAAACTTGCATATGAGAAACACTTATGACTTATACCATGTAGTGTTCTCATAAATGGATTGAATCCAGATACTATGTCCTAAACATGTATCTATGATCTCTGATTGACACTCTTGTCCTTATGATCCGTAAGACAGAACTTAACTTATCAGAGAGAGCATACTAGTCTTAATTCATTGTTATTCCAATAACAATGACTGACTAGGGATATTTAGAATGATGTCTCTTTTGTTTCAAGGTCTTACAACCATGTGCCTCACACATGATAACTTAAACTGAAATAACATTCTTGGATAGTTCTATCAATTGATATGCACAGGAATACAAAAGATAAAACAAATGCCTCATTTATTAACTCAAATGTTTTATTACAATTTATTGGGGCTAGGGCTTACACTAACAATCTCCCACTAGCACTAGTCCCAATTAGGCATAGCCCTAAGACCGAATGCTCTCAAATGAGCTTTGTGTAGATTTGGACGCAACTATTTCATCAAAGGATCTGCTACATTGTCTTCACTTGCTATCTTGCTAACCTTGACGTCCCCACGATCAATGATTTCTCTAATCAGGTGGTACCTCCTGAGTATGTGTTTGGATTTCTGGTGTGACCGAGGCTCCTTGGCCTGTGCGATGGCCCCGTTGTTGTCACATAAAATTTCTAATGGATCTAGGATGCATGGGACCACTCCTAATCCAGTACTGAAATTTTTAATCCAAACAGCCTCTTTTGCAGCCTCACTTGCTGCAATATACTCAGATTCTGTAGTTGAGTCGGCAACGGTCTCTTGCTTTGAGCTTCTCCAGCTGACAACACCATCATTCAAAACAAAAATAAACCCAGATTATGATCTAGAATCCTGAGTGCTGGTCTGAAAAGCAGCGTCGGCATAACCTTGTATGACGAGCTCTTCTTGACCACCATACACCAAGAAGTGATTCTTAGTCCTTCGCAGGTACTTCAGAATCCCTTTTACAGCAGACCAGTGCTTCTCACCAGGGTCTTGCTGAAACCTACTGGTTATACTTAGTGTATGAGCAATATCCAACCTAGTACATAACATAGCGTACATGATAGATCCAATAGCAGATGCATATGGAATTCTACTCATGTTGTCCCTTTCCTCTTTGGTTTTAGGGCACTATTCTTTAGTCAAAGGAACTCCCAAAGCCAAAGGTATGTACCCTTTCTTTGAGTCTCCCATACTAAAATGCTTTAGTACTTTGTCTATGTACTTTTCTTGACTTAGTCCCAAGAGCCGATTCGATCTATCTTTATAGATTTGAATACCAAGTATTGTCTCGGCTTCACCTAAGTCTTTCATTGAGAAACATTTTCCCAACCATTGCTTAACCTTTTGCAATGTTGTAATGTCATTCCCAATGAGAAGGATGTCATCCACATATAGGACCAGAAATACTACTATGCTCTCACTAACCTTCTTGTACACAAGCCTCATCTTCATTCTTGATGAAGTCAAATTCTTTGACTGCCTCATCAAAACGAAGATTCCAACTTTGGAATGCTTGCTTTAATCCATAAATGGATTTTTGAAGCTTGCAAACCTTCTTAGGATGCTTGGGATTGACAAAACCCTCAGGCTGTGTCATATACACATCCTTAAGTAAATTTCCATTAAGGAAAGCAGTTTTGACATCCATTTGCCATATCTCATAACCATGATATGCAACTATGGCAAGCAAGATCCTAATGGACTTGAGCATGACTACAGGCGAAAAGGTCTCGTCATAGTCTACACCATGAGTTTTTCGAAAACCTTTTACTACTAGTCTACCTTTGTAGGTCTTATCAGCTTTGAGTTTAAATAGCCACTTGCATTCAATTACCTTTGCACCTTTCGGTGGATCAACCAAGGTCCAAACCTGGTTATCGTACATTGATCGCATCTCGAATTTCATGGCTTCAAGCCAATTTTCCGAGTCTGGGCTTTTAATAGCTTCTCGGTAGGTAGTAGGATCCTCACGATCTACTAACTCAATAGTGTCACTGTCAGTGATTAAAAATCCATATCTCTCAATCTCCTGACGCACCCTACCAGACCTTCTAGGTTCTTGTGTAATGGTTTCTTGTTCCACAACTGGTTGTGAACTTGATCCCACTTCCAACTCATCCTTTATAGGAGCTTGTGGCACTTGAATTTCTCCAAGTTCTACTTTACTCCCACTGTCTTTCTGGAGAAGCAACTCCTTTTCAAAGAAAATAGCCTTGTGAGCAACAAATACTTTGTTCTCGGCTTGTAAGTAAAAGTAGTATCCCTTTGTTTCTTTAGGATAACCCACAAACAAGCAGACAGTGGATTTGGACTTTAGTTTGTCAGATGTTAATTTCTTAACATGTGCTTCACAGCCCCAAATCCTGAAAAATGACATATTGGGTTCTTTCCCAGTCCATACCTCATATGGTGTCTTCTCAACTGCTTTAGTTCGAGTACAGTTTAATAGAAACGTAGCAGTTTCTAATGCATAGCCCCAAAAAGAGATAGGAAGATTAGCTTGACTCATCATAGATCGAACCATGTCCAACAGAGTTCGATTTCTCCTTTCGAACACACCATTCCATTGCGGTGTTCCAGGAGGAGTGAGTTATGAAATAATACCACACTCTTTTAGATGATTGTCAAACTCTTGGCTTAAGTATTCGCCACCTCGATCTGATCGAATGGCTTTTATACTTTTGCCAAGTTGGTTTTCTACTTCGTTCTTAAACTCTTTGAATTTCTCAAAAGTTTCAGACTTGTACTTCATTAGATAGACATAACCATATCTACTGAAGTCATCTGTGAATGTCATGAAGTAGCTAAAACCACCTCTAGCTTGTGTACTTAAAGGTCCACATACATCGGTATGTATTAGTTCTAATAAGTCATTAGTCCTCTCTCCTCTCTTGTTAAAAGGACTCTTTGTCATTTTTCCATGCAAACATGGCTCGCATGTATCATAAGACTCTAAGCCAAATGACCCAAACACTCCAGTTTTGTGGAGTCTTGAAATGCATTTTTCATTTGCATGTCCTAAATGACAATGCCAGAAGTAAGTAGGGTTCAATTCGTTTGTTTTAACCCTCTTTGTATTAATGTTGTATATGGACTCTTTGTTTTGTAAATCAAGGATATAAAGACCATTTTGCAACATGGCATTGCCATAAGAAATGCCTTGGCGACGAATATAAGCATTGCCATTTTTAATAACAAAATCAAATTCATCCAAATCCAAACAAGAAACTGAAATAATGTTTCTGCTCATGGCATGCACATAATAACAATTTTTCAAAATTAAACAAAGTCCGGAAGGTAAAGTGAGTTGATAGTCGCCTATCTCCATGGCACCAACTCGTGCTCTATTCCCCACACGGAGGTCCACTTCATTCTTCCCAAGTAACTGCCTATTTCTTAGCCCTTGCACATTTGAACAAATGTGAGAACCACAACCGGTATCCAATACCCAAGTGGTAGAAATAGATAGGTTAATCTCAACAACAAAAATACCAGAACTGGATGCCTTGGCTCCATTTTTCTTTTGTTCTTCCTTGAAGAGAGCGCAGTTCTTCCTCCAATGCCCTATCTTATTGCAATGGAAGCAAGTGCTCTCACTCTCTTTGAGCTTCTGCGCCTTGGGCTTGGATTGGGCTTGAGGTGCAATCCCACTTGACTTGAACCGAGATAGGTCATTCTTGGGTTTTGCCTTTCCCTTTCCCTTTTCCTTAACGGGTCCCTTTTTAATGTCCCCTTGAACCATCAATACGGGATTGGTCTTTCGAATGTTCTCTTCAGCATTCTTAAGCATCCTATGAAGCTCAGTGACTGACTTGTTCATTACATGCATGTTATAATTCATCACAAATGGATCATAATCATCAGTCAATGATCCTAAGATCATGTCAGTGGCAAATTCCTTTGGCACTTATACCTCAAGCTTCTCAAGAGTATCAAGATACCCTTTCATCTTGAGTACATGGGTACTAACAGGAGTACCCGTAGCCATCTTACAAGAAATCAAGGCCTTTGTTGTCACGAACCTCTCATGATGAGCTTGCTCTTGGAACATCTCCTTGAGGTGCACCATGATCACATAAGCCTCTTGGTCCATAAATTGCTTTTGCAAATCAAGCACCATAGTGGCCAGCATCAGACATGGCACATCGTTGGAGTCGCTTTTCTTGGTCTCAAAAGTTTCCTTTTGAACCGCAGAGGCATTCCTAGCAGGTTCTTCAGGCAAGGGTGCATCCAAAACATACGACTTTTTCTCTTGCTTAAGAACTATTCATAAGTTTCGAGACCATGAAATTGGTGCCATTCAATTTGTCCTTTTCAAGGACCGGTTGCAATGAGAAATTGTTGTTTGAAGATACCATTTTCAATCTACAATAAAATTTTAGCAAGATTAAATGAGGTCTTATTTATAATCCCACAAACCGAATTAATATCCCTTTAAATAATTCGCATTAGTGATTTAATGTGGGCCAAGATCCACTTTTCACAACAACTTATTAGTCAAGCTGAGCTTGTACACCTAACAAGTTAAGTTACTTAGGTAGGAAAACTCCAATCATGTCTCCTACATGACTCTTGGATCAAATGGGCTAACATCTAAAGATGTTATAGCACAAACCCATTTATTAGTTGCCTAGGTTCGGGCATCCCTTTCCATGTTAAGTCCAACCTACATTCACAACCCATGCCTCACAAAGATAATCGGGCGCATCTAGGACTCCTAGTCTACGTGACCGATGATTGATGCCTTGACATGTTTCGAATTAGGAAGGCAACTTTGTGACTTACTATTTTTAGGGATTCATTTTATTACGGCTTACATGGCATACGCTTTGTCATCCATTCATAGCATGCATATATAAATAATTGTATAAAGTAAAGCGTGATAAACATGGGCCCAAAAACCTACAACTAAGATTCTATACTATTACATAAGATCTTCGAGTTGGGCTTCTCCATTTGGGTGGGCTTCGTCTTGATTTACAAAGTCTTCAAGTAAATTATATTCTAAGAAATAAATGAAACTTTTACAATTATACATAATGGCTCGTAGGCCATATTTAATTACAAAAACCCAGGGCCCATGAATGCACCATGCATATCCATTCATCACACCAAACAAGCAAATAAATATACATAACATTCATGGATCAAACAAAGTCCAATTTTAATTAATTTAGCCAAACCCATTAATGGAAATCATGTACTTGAACCTTTAAGAAAAGACCCCATGATGGGCCTGGGCCAAAGCCTAGTGGACTACATTCTCTTATTGAATAAGTTCTCTTAAAAGCCCAAAACACTAACTAGTTAGATTTGTGCTATAAATCAACTCTAGTATAATTTCCAATTTTGCCATTTTTAATTTTATGTCATACAACCCATAAACATTAAAAAATACATATAATATGTACCAACATGAATTAAAAATATAAAATCATGAAGAACACATATATAGTACACGGCATTCATGCAAAAAACAAACAAACAACAAAAACTAGTTGTTTAATGCTTATGTAATGCCACAAAATGCACAAACATTTAAATCAATTTTATGATTCATTAAATAATTTAAATAAGGTCATAAACATTGATTTAATATTTTGTACCAATCTGATCTAAATGTGCTTTCACCATTTTAATCAAAACAAAACAAACAATGTTGATTAAACATGTAACAAACACAAACTAGTCATAGTTTTAAGTGATTTTAAAATTAATCAATTAAATTGTCATGGACCAGAATTAAAACCAAATTTAAAAATATGTCCAGACCTGATATTTAATCTTTAAAAATCACTTACAAACATGCCAAAATCGTTTTTACATTTAATATTGAAAACTAGTTGTTAAACTAACAATTAACATGCCAACTAGCACCTAGTTTTAATATTAACATGTACCATCAGGTATTATTAATTAAATCCGATCATTAACAGCTCCTAGAACATCTTAGGACAGTATATTAACATGTCATATTAATTATAATACCTATCTAATCAATTAAAATCATTTTTACACCAAAACAATGCAAAAAACTCAAAATAGAAAATTTCAGCGTTGCATGTATTTATAAAAACGATTTTTGATTAAATAATTCATGCATCTAAAGCATTAAAATAAGCATGTTTAGGCTATGATACCACTGAAGGAATATGACATGGTATGATGTGTTGGATTTTAACGGTTACATGCATCACATACATGAGCGAAATTTTAAAATTTTTTAACCATTAGATTTGATCTTGCCATGAATACACAATATAACTATATGAGAATAAGAAAAATCACCTTTGATTTTTGTTGAACAGTTAATTTTACTTCGCACCGGGTTATCACAAACCACAGTGTCCAAAATCGAACACCTCCAATGAGTAATCCACACTAGAGAGGGGTAAATTGAACCAACAAATTGGTGTTTAACTAGGGCTGGCCGAAATTCCCAAGAGCTAGCTTAGGAGTTGGTGCAAAAGGGAGAGAGAGATTAAGAGAAAAGACTTTCTTTTTGTTTTAATCACTTAACCCTAATTCTCATTAGTTGTCCTTTTATAGTTAGGTTAAAATTCCAACTCCTTAATGAGATTGAGCTCTTTAAAATTGCTGGAGAATTATTAATTGGGCCTCTGGAATTAATTATAATCATTTGGGCTTAATTAAATCCAATTTAAACCATTTCATAAAAGTCTATGCACAAAACCCACAAACTAGGTCCTTTGTGCAACTAATTGGATTTAAATACCCAAATGGATTCCAAATCCAACCAAATTAAATATGTGGGTTCCATAACACTTATGTAATATATATAAATTAATTTGGTCCATTAAATAGGCCATTAAGGCCTTTTGTTCTGAGGTAGGTGTGTGGCCCTTATAGAAGGGCTTCCGCCAACTGCTTCATTCCTCTGGCCCTTAATAATTTCTCCAATGGACTTATTAATTATTATACCAGTCCTATAACACTTATAGTAGTCCTAAAACACTTATAAGATAATAATAACTAATCATGAAATACATTATTTCAATTAGGTCTAATTTTGCATAACATTTTTCAAAAGTTCCGCGGACAATTTTATTTGATCATAATTAATTAAACTCTTTAATTAATTATTATCATATTCTCTTCTCTACCTTTATAATAATATTAAATATTATTATCCTTGTTATTTTACCATTTTACCCTTTTCTCTATATGTGTGTGACCTATTGGCTTCCTGACCATGTTGGCAGTATAATAAGTAATTGTGAGTTCTATTCAAAACTCACATGATTTAAACTCCTTTAAATCATCTTATCAATCCCTATTGATACTTTTGATACGTCATTATACAAGTCATGATTGGCCTCTAGCTAGGCATCATGACTATCCAAATGTCAGGAAAGTCATGTGGTTTGACTGTACCCTTCCATAGAAACAGTTATCGTGCAATTTCTCCTTTCACCACTCTTATCTCAATTAGATTTTGAGTATGGATTTCTGTCAACTCTTATAAATATAATTATATATGTTCTATTAATTTAACCATTGTTCGTAAAATGCCCTTTATGGATCTCCATCCATCTTGGCATATTACTCTGGCCAGAGATTCTCTAAACAAGGCAATTATAGAATCATGCGAGATAACTTCCCTTGTTAAATCTGGGATGGTGAATCCTTTGTCAATCACTCAACTATCTTCAAGTAGGTTATGATATACCCAATCTCCTAACTATGTTCACTCCTAGTTGGAAGTAATCAGTTATGGATTCAAAGTGTACCACTTGTTACTTAAGATAACTTTGGTGATCTCAAGTCTAAGGATACTTGCACAACCGCTATGAAAAGATTCCTCACTGACATAGATTTAATATCCATATGAGGATTCTCTTTGCAGGTCTCCAATGAACTTGTTCTTCTAACAAACATCCACATGTTAGCTTTGATTATCATCCATAATCACAGTTATAAGAACCACTGCTTGAACCATTCAAGAAGCATAACATGTGCTAGTCTGTCCGAATTAACAATGTCCTATCTTGTTAATTCTATGACTAGGGATATTTAGATATTAACACATTTGCATGCAATAGACATCTCACATCATGAACACCTTCATGATTGCCTTTGCACTGTGTTTATAATATCTAGGACTTCATTTATTAATTTAAGATTTACAAACTCATGTATTCAAACATAGCATTAATAAATGAATGATGCCTTTTATTAAGAATATAAATTTCATACATATGAAAAACATCCCTATTACATGGGCTCTAGGGCATACTCTCTAACAATCTCCCACTTGCACTAGAGCCAATCACTCATATGTCTCAGTCCCATGCTATTTATATGGTGATCATGCTTAATCTGGGAAAGTGCTTTAGTGAGGGGATCCGCCACATTGTCATATGTGGGAACCCTTTCTATTTTCACATCATTTCTAGATATTATTTCCCTTATGAGATGGTAGCATCTGAGAACATGCTTGGATCGCTGATGAGACCGTGGTTCCTTTGCTTGTGCAATGGCTCCATTGTTGTCACAATATAAAGGAATCGGATCAATAATGCTAGGCACCACTCCTAGTTCGGTTATGAAATTTTTGATCCAGACTTCTTCTTTGGCTGCTTCTGAAGTAGCAATGTACTTAGCTTCCGTCGTGGAATTAGCAGTTGTTTCTTGTTTGGAACTTTTCCAACTAACTGCTCCTCCTCCCATTATGAACACATAACCAGATTGTGATTTACAATCATATTTGTCAGATTGGAAGCTGGCATCTGTATACCCATTTACTTCCAAATTGCCCTCTCCATATACCAAGAATATATCCTTAGTCCTTCTCAAGTACTTAAGAATATTCTTGATAGCTACCCAGTGTTCCTCTCCAAAATTGGATTGGAATCTGCTTGTGACACTCAAAGCAAATGCTACATTTGGATGTGTACATAACATAGCATACATGATAGAACCAATTGCAGAAGCATATGGTATTCTATTCATGCTCTCTCTATCCTCTAGTGTCTGTGGACACATAGACTTAGAAAGGTGTTTCCCATGTACCATGGGTATAAAACCTTTCTTAGAGAGATCCATATTGAACCTCTTCAATACTTTATCTATATATGTACTTTGAGAAAGACCTAGCAACCTATTGGATCTATCTCTATAGATCCTTATTCTTAGAATATAGGATGCTTCTTCAAGGTCTTTCATGGAGAATTGCTTGGATAACCATATTTTAACAGATTGGAGAAGAGAAATGTCATTTCCCATGATCAATATGTCATCTACATATAGAACTAGAAAGACAATTGAACTCCCACTGACCCTTTTATACACACAAGGTTCATCTTCATTCTGTGAGAAACCAAACTCTTTGATTGTCTCATTGAATAGTATGTTCCAGCTCCTAGAGGCTTGCTTCAATCTATAAATGGATCTTTGAAGCTTGCATACCTTTTCACCATTTCTTGATGTGAATCCTTCTGGTTGTGTCATATACACATCTTCAGTAAGATTTCCATTAAGGAAAGCTGTCTTCACATCCATTTGCCAAATCTCATAATCATAATGAGCTGCAATGGCTAAAAGTATTCTTATATACTTAAGCATCGCTACATGAGAAAAAGTTTCGTCATAGTCAATACCTTCTTTTTGACGATAACCTTTTGCTACTAAGCGAGCTTTATAGGTAACTATATTACCTTCCATGTCAGTCTTCTTTTTGAAGACCCATTTGCACCCTATGGGTTTTATTCCTTTAGGTGGTTGAGTTAAAGTCCATACTTTGTTCTCATACATGGAGTCCATTTCAGACTGCATAGCCTTAAGCCATAAATCACGTTCTGATCTGTTCAAAACTTCTTGATAGCTTGTAGGCTCATTGTCCTCTACTACAGTTATGCCTCTATCCGAATCAATGTGAAATCCATATCTCACAGGGATAGAACGCATCCTAGTAGATCTTCTAGGATTTTGTGTATAATCAGGTTCAACTGTAATCTCATCATTATGAAATTCAGTTTTGGGTTCAATCGGTTGATCATCTTCTATTTGTGGGTCTTGAACTTCACCAAGTTCAATTTTACTCCCCCTGTCCTCTCGTAGGAGAAATTCTCTTTCCAAGAAGACAGCATGCCTTGAAACAAACACCTTTTGTTCTAAAGGATGATAGAAATAATATCCAAACGTTTCTTTTGGATATCCCACAAATAAACATTTGTCAGACTTAACATCCAGTTTGTCTGACATTGTCCTCTTCACATAAGCAGGACAACCCCATACTTTCATATGAGAAAGCGTGGGTTTCTTCTTATTCCACATCTCATATGGAGTAACTTCAACCAATTTACTAGGAACTCTATTTAACACATAAACAGCAGTTTCTAGTGCATATCCCCAAAAGGACTTAGGCAAGTCCGCTCGGCTTATCATTGATCGAACCATATCTAATAGTGTTCGATTTCTCCTTTCAGATACACCATTGTGTTGTGGTGTATATAAAGGAGTCCATTGAGATAAAATCCCATTATCTCTAAGATAATCCAGAAACTCTTGACTTAAGTATTCTCCACCTCGATCTGATCTAAGTGTTTTAATACTTTTGCCAAGTTGTTTCTCTACTTCATTTCTGAATTCTTTGAACTTTTCAAATGCTTCTGATTTATATTTCATTAGATAGATATATCCAAACCTGGAATAATCATCTATGAAAGTAATGATGTAGGAGTAACCTCCTCTGGCATGTGTAGTCATTGGATCACATACATCTGAATGTATCAAGTCCAAAACCATTTTAGCTTGTTCTCCTTTTCCAATAAAGGGAGCTTTTGTCATTTTTCCCAATAAACAAGATTCACATGTATCAAATGATTCATAATCAAATGATCCTAAATCACCTGACTTGTGTAATTTGGTCATGCATTTTTCATTTATATGGCCCAAACGACAATGCCATAAGTATGAGGTATTTAGATTATCATGTTTCATTCTCTTGGTATCCACATTATATACTTCTTTAATTAAATCAAGAACAAATATACCATTCTCAATGATAGCTTTTGCATAAAACATATTATTCTTAAAAATGTAACAACATTTGTCCTTTAAAGAAATATCATAATCGTTCATCAAACGACTGAAAGAAATAATACTTTTGGATATGGCTGGAACATAATAACAATTATTTAATTCCAGTACTAATCCACTAGGAAGAGGCAAATAGTAAGTTCCCACAACTGTTATAGAGATGTTCTGTCCAATAGCTGACTGCAAACATATCTCTGTCTTTCCAACTCTTTTAAAGCTTCTAAGCCCCTATAGATCATTACATAAATGAGATCTACATCCGGTATCTAATACCCAAGATTTTTTGAAGCAATAGAATAAGTATTAATTTCAATCATATGAATACCTGAAGTAGAAGCATCAGCTTGCTTCTTCTCCTTGAGAGAATCTAGATAGGCCTTGCAGTTACGCTTCCAATGACCATCCTTTCCACAATGAAAGCAAGTTCCTTTGGGATTCTCTTTCTTGGCAACCTTCTTCTTGGAGATCCCACCATTTTTTGGCTGCGCCTTGGTTATCTTTATCTTCTTCTTCTTCTTCTTCTGCTTCTTGCCTTTAGCACTCTTACCTCAATTAGATTCTGAGTATGGATTTCTATCAACTCATATAAATCTAATTATGCATGTTCTATTAATTTAACCATTGTTCGTAAAATGCCCTTCATGGATCTCCATCCATCTCGGCATATTACTCTGGCCAGAGATTCTCTAAACAAGGCAATTATAGAATCATGCGAGATAACTTCCCTTGTTAAATCTGGGATGGTGAATCCTTTGTCAATCACTCAACTATCTTCAAGTAGGTCATGATATACCCAATCTCCTAACTATGTTCACTCCCATTTGGAAGTAATCGGTTATGGAGTTAAAGTGTACCACTTGCTACTTAAGATAACTTTGGTGATCTCAAGTCTAAGGATACTTGTACAACCGCTATGAAGAGATTCCTCACTGACATAGATTTAATATCCATATGAGGATTCTCTTTGCAGGTCTCCAATGAACTTGTTCTTCTAACAAGCATCCACATGTTAGCTTTGATTATCATCCATAATCACAATTATGAGAACCACTGCTTGAACCATTCAAGAAGCATAACATGTGCTAGTCTGTCTGAATTAAGAATGTCCTATCTTGTTAATTCTATGACTAGGGATATTTAGATATTAACACATTTGCATGCAATAGACATCTCACATCGTGAACACCTTCATGATTGCCTTTGCACTGTGTTTATAATATCTAGGACTTCATTTATTAATTTAAGATTTACAAACTCATGTATTCAAACATAACATTAATAAATGAATGATGCCTTTTATTAAGAATATAAATTTCATACATATGAAAAACATCCCTATTACATGGGCTCTAGGGCATACTCTTTAACATGATGGTGATGATAACATAGCGGAAAAACAAAAAATTTATCATACATACCATACAATTCCAAAGCAAGAAACGAAACATGCAATTTTAGGGTTGTAAAACTTACAACTTTAGATACACTTCAATATTTGGTTTTGGTGATGACCAGCAATCAAGAGTGATTTATCAACCTTTGATCTTCTTTGCCAATGCCAAAAGAAGAACCTTTACGCCACTCTTCTCTATGTTCACACACACAATTGCAAAGACGGCTTAAAATCGAGATTGCTAGCTCTCTGTTTAAGTATCGTGTAATGGCAATTGATTGAAGCTACAAAATTTAATTTTGCACTTCTCTAAGTTTGCTATTACTACCCAAGATCACAAGAGAATAAGGAACAATCCTTTCTCCTTGTGAAAAATTGGCCAAAATAAAATTGTGAGAGAGAGTTACTATTCACGCCACACAAAAATTAGGGTTTTTTTTTGCTTTTCTCTATCATCCAATATATATATTATCTTATTTATTAAGTGATAAATCTCAAATATACTACCTTAGGATAATGAATATTAGCTAAAGATAATTAATATTTGCCTTTATTACTTAATTAAAATAAGTAATATTTATTGACAAAAACTCTTTTAATTTATCCAAGATAAAAACAAAAGACATATTAATCAAATTAACCACTTAATTAAATAGGAATATGAAAGACATATTAATCAAATAAACTACTTAATTAATATAAAGGATATGCCAAAATTCCTTTGATTTCTCTCTAGGAATTTTGGCCAATAGTATTCCTATTTAAGTGATTTATTTGATCATAATTCTTTTAGGCTTTAAAACTAAATTAATTAAATTAATACAAGACATTTAATTAATTGAAATTAAACCTTGTGGGCTGAATTTCTCTCTCTCATGAGCCAAGGTCCAATAGCAATCTAATAATCCATTACACACATTAATTTGACTTTAATTAAAAGCCCAAATTAATGCCCAATACTTAATTTAAATATTTTAAGCCCAATGTTTTATGTGTTATCCTATAGGTCCATTTAATGTTGGCAATGAATTAATAAATTAATTCAAAGACTATAAATATTCTCTAGCAAGATATGTGAGACCCCTTACATGACCCTAATTAAATTTCATGTTTTGAGAGGAGTTTTAATTGATTAAGATTAAGAATTTAATGAGAAATTCGTATAAATAATTTGTTAAGGGATAAATGACGTTTTTATTATTTTAATGGCATGGAAAATAAATTGATTAGTATGATGTAATTTGAATTGAGGGTTTAATTAGAGTATAATTATTGATTTGGGGTAAATTGGTAATTATGACATTTTAATGGGGTCAATTGAGAATTTGAGAACAATGGAGAGGCTAATGTAAGAAAGAGGTTAAATGATGAGGTTAAATTAAGAATTAATTAAATGGTGGGGTATAATTTGTGACATGCAAAATCTTGAAGGACTAAAGGGGACATTTACCATAGCATTATAAATAGAATAATCTTAGTGGATGGAAAGAGAAAAGTGAGAGAGGGTGAAGGTGTGGTCGGCATTGAGAGAGGAGAAAAACCAGAAATTTACTTCCTTGCATTTTCTTTTAAGTCTTTGAATCTTCAAGCAAGTTAAGTGACAAATCTTGATGGTTAATTAAGGCATTTAAGTGCTTAACTCTAAGGTAAGTGGTTTCTATTGAATTTCATCATCTTCTTCATCATCTTCTTCTCATCTTGGTTGTGGTAAATGATGAACAAGTGCTGGAAATGATGGAATAATGGGGAATGAATTGTGTTGTAGTTAAAGCAGGAGGAGATAGAAAGGATAAAGGGAAAGACATTGCAAGGGATTGAAAGCTTGGGAGTGATAGGGGTCGGCTAAGGTATGGGATTAGGCCTACCTTAATGCATGTGAATTTGGTTGTTGCATGTGAATATGGTTGCTGGAACTTGTTGTGATTAAATTGAATTTGTAGTAATTAAAAGAGAGTTCAATGTATGAAATGTGCATGAAGAGATGAGATGAAAATTCTGACCTATTGACTGAAAATTTAGTGTAATTTGTAATAGAGACCTCTAATTGTAACAAATAAAATTTCTGTAGTTATATAAGACATTTGCCTACAAAATTGAAGAAGGAACCTACCTTCAATTCTGCCTCTAGATATTTTTTATGATTTATTGAATTTAGGAGAACTTTTAAATTCGGATTCTGGACCAGGTTGGGGAATAATTGAGATATATGTATGTACAACGATCAGAATGACATGAGATTAATTTATGTGCAAAATAGACTCATAAATACACATTTTATATGAAGGAAGTAATGCCTAATTTTATTTCTAAGTATTTCAAATAATTAGCATTAAATTCGTTGAATCTGTTTGGACTGTTAAGGTACAGATGTTGGTATTTTGCGCATAAGTATTAGTAGAGAAGTCAAAATCTTATTCTGTAAAATTCTGGCTAAACTAGATACCTAGGAGTACGTTTTTGATGAAGAAATGTTGGTCTAAATCCCTCTTGATTTTATGCTATGAATTTTTATAAGTGACAGCTAATACTGTTTTGGTTCCACGAACAGCCTATAGTATTTTTCAAATATCTTGAGATATAGGTAAGCTATTAAGGTGAATTTTGATGCTATGGAAACTAGACACATAGGGGAATAATATTGTAGAAGATCATATAGTCTAAAAATGACATTATCAAATTCATTTGTGGCTTACAAGTTGAGTCCAGAAGGCTGCCCTGTGCAGATTTTTTTTTAATGTACTTTATCTTATGATTTTCAATTAATTGAACTAAATATGTGTTTATGTGGTTACAAAATGAATTGGATAGAGCAGGTAATATGACTATTAATAAAAGATTATATGTATACATATACATTCATGCGTGTACATGGGTAAGGACTTGTGATGAAAATATCTCACACTTATTTGTGATGAAATTTGTGTACATGATTGTTTTATGCAATTAATCTTACATATTCACACTCTAATGATAGAGTGCATTATTTTTGAACGTGCACTTATACTGTAAAACAAGAAATACGATATATGACTATATTCATATGTGATGCCTGAATGATAACATAATGAAGTATATTATTATGATGTTATATATTCCTATTCAATAGGGATTATGTATTGTATACATGATGACATATACATATACGATATGCTATATTGTAAAGTATTAATGATGAGCACTTGAATAGGTATGATGCATTACTTGATTAACATATCATAATTATGCTAACATGAGATATCTAATGATAGTAGGTAAAAAGTAATTGTATCATTAAATGAACTTACATATGCAGTTATGTCATCGTAACAATATAGCTATCATATGATTATACATGTGCAAAATGAACACCATAAGTGTAAGCATGATATATGAAAACAAAGATTAAATAGAGTTTGCCTGCAGTTATAGTTCAATTGTGGATAGATAGGCGCCTATAGGGATATTGCAGCTGCCATAGTCGACCTTTTTAGGTCCACAGTATAGTTGATCCTGCTGGATCTTGCACAGCCCATTTGGGTTGTTTCTTGACCCCGTTTGGGTCCTTGACCGGTCCAACGTACAGTTGGTCCTGTTTGGGTCCATAGTTTTGATATCTTTAGATATCCACCGATTTGATACCTTTGGGTATCCACCGATCCCGTTATCCACCTTTAGAACTTAAACAGGCTAAACGGTTGTGTTATTGCGTTACAGTAAATTTTAGATAAATAAAGCATGATACATGAGATAATATATATAACTATATTTCCCATTGCATATGTGATAGTTGGATACTTTTGATACTGATCCTCCTACGTTATGCTTTAATTTCAAGCATGTTAATATAAATATGAGATTTGATTATTGATTATGATATTTTATTCTGTCCTTTATTTATTTTAAATATGTCATTCTTGTTATTATCAACTTTTGTATGTTATATGATTTCGTCAATCGTTGTGAGTTATTGTCTTTCAAAATTAGTATCCCCACTAAGCTTTATAGCTTAGCACGGGTTATTTAATCCGTGTAGGTACTGCTGTGAAAGCTTTTGCTCAGGAACGATTTCTGCATCAGGACAGGCCAACACCTAGGTCATAGAAGTTGATGTAGGGTTTTTTATTTTATTTTGGTGCAATTTCTTTTGCACGTTTAATATGTATTAAAAGGGCTATCATATATATATATATATATATATATATGTATGTAATATAAAGTAAGTGATGTAATAATTTCAGTGAAAGAATGCTAAAGCATGCATGCATATAGTAGCTAGAATGCTTAGTCATAAATATGCTTGATTAATGGATAAATGTTATGCAGGATAATATATGAAGTTAAGACAGTTATGCTAACATGAAAATGATGAGTATGTTATAGAATAAGACATTATGCATACATAATTAAGTGACTGAAGTTATGGGAAATATCTAATTGATGCGTAGGATACCTATATAAATAGGCTATTTGATATTATAAATGTATACAACTTTGGGTTAATAACCTACTATTATGTGATTGAAAGATATAACATGATACATGATAAAGGCATTAGATTAGGGTGTTACAAGATATTATAGCATTACAAATTAAATGAAAATGCATATGGCATTTTGTGACCTAATGCAATTTTGCATAGTCCCTTAGCCAAAAATATCAGAATTAATATAAGGCATGGAACTAGTCACCCTTATATAAATTAATTCGTTTCATGGTATTCCAGTGACACTGAACTCTCAGATAAATAATGATTACTCATTATTTCATCTCGGTATGGCCATACACTTCTCAGTTCACTGATTAAGTGGCCGATGATATTTTCTCTCTTATTGAGAGGGGTAATCCCTTCACTTCTCCCATGCTCTCTAACATGAATCAATGTATACCCATACTTGTCACTCTGTTACAAGCACGTTAGGTGTATGTCAAAGTATACAGTAATACATAAAGAGTTTCATGGAGATTTTAGGTCTAAGAACTCTAATGCAAAACTTGCATATGAGAAACACTTATGACTTATACCATGTAGTGTTCTCATAAATGGATCGAATCCAGATACCATCTTCTAAACATGTATCTATGATCTTTGATTGACACTCTTGTCCTTATGATCCATAAGACAAAACTTAACTTATTAGAGAGAGCATACTAGTCTTAATTCATTGTTATTCCCATAACAATGACTGACTAGGGATATTTAGAATGATGTCTCTTTTGTTTCAAGGTCTTACAACTATGTGCCTCACACATGATAACTTAAACTGAAACAACATTCTTGGATAGTTCTATCAATTGATATGCACAGGAATACAAAAGATAAAACAAATGACTCATTTATTAACTCAAATGTTTTATTACAAGCTATTGGGGCTAGGGCTTACACTAACACTATTACTATACATTCAAGTACTATTGTAATTTATAAACACTTTAAACTATATAATCGAATACACTTTATTTCATTGAATTACTTTGTTATAGCTATTACACAAAGTAATCTGAAGGAATTTATCTAGTGGATATGCAGGACTGAGACCCTTTTTGCCTAATTAGACTTGAGTGGTTGAAACCTGATATTGCACTCTATTATAAAGCTAATTTCTGAATTGGAGTGGTTGAAACCTAACACTGCAATCCAATTTTGATGTAAAAAGAGGTCAAAACCATATACTACTCTTTTTACACCTAATAGTAAGTGGTTAATACCAAGCACTACACTTACTTATTCTCTTTAGGTTTTTATTAACCTATAGTATAATGTATATGTTAGTGTAAGCCCTAGCCCCAATACATTGTAACGAAACACTTGAAATTAATAAAATGAGGCATTTGTTTTATCCTTTGTATTCTTGTGCATATCAATTGATAAAACTATCCAAGAGTGTTGTTTCAGTTTAAGTTATCATGTGTGAGGCACATGGATTGTAAGACCTTGAAACAAATGAGACATCATTCTAAATATCCCTAGTCAGTCATTGTTATGGGAATAACAAATGAATTAAGACTAGTATGCTCTCTCTGATCTTATGAGTTCTGTCTTATGGATCATTAGGATAAGAGTGTCAATCAGAGATCATAGATACATGTTAAAGAACATGGTATCTGGATTCGATCCGCTCATGAGAACACTACATGGTACAAGTCATAAGTGTTTCTCATATGCAAGTTTTGTATCGGAGTTCTTAGACCTGAAATCTCTATGAAACTCTTTATGAATTACTGTGTACTTTGACATACACCTAATGTGCTCGTAACAGAGTGACAAGTACGGGTATGATTGGGTATGCACTGATTCATGTTAGAGAGCATGAGAGAAGTGAAGGAATTACCCCTCTCGATAAGAGAGAAAAATATCACCGGCCATTTGATCAGTGAACTGAGAAGTGTATGGCCATACCGAGATGAAATAATGAGTAATCATTATTTATCTGAGAGTTCAATGTCAATGGAATATCAAGAAAGGAATTAATATATATAAGGATGACTAGTTCCATGCCTTATATTAATTCTAATATTTAAGGATAAGGGACTATGAAAAATTGCATTAGGTCACCAAATGCCATATGCATTTTCATTTAATTTGGAATGCTATAATATCTTGCTAGAGAATATATATAGCCTTTGAATTAATTTATTAATTCATTGCCAACATTAAATGGACCTATAGGATCGCACACAAAGCATTGGGCTTAAAATGTTTAAATTAAGTATTAAGCATTAATTTGGGCTTTTAATTAAAGTCAAATTAATGTATGTAATGGGTTATAATATTGCTATTGGGCTTTGGTCCATGAGAGAGAAATTTAGCCCACAAGGTTTAATTTCAATTAATTAATTATGTTACATTAATTAAGTTAATTGAGTATTAAAGCCTAAAGGAATTTAAATTAAATCAAATCACTTAAATATATATAATGAAGTGGCCGAAATTCCAAGATGGAATTCAAGGAATTTTGGCACATGCAATTAAGTTATATTAAGTGATTTTATTTAATTAAATGTCTTATGTTTTTATTTCAAATTTGAATTTAAATTCAAAGGAGTTTAATTCAAAATATATTACTTATCTTTAGGAAGTGATAGAGTTTGAATTAATCATCTTAGGATGGTTGAATTCAGATCAAAGACTTGCCAAAGGATAAGCATATATATTAAAAGAAATAAAACCCTAAACCTAATTTTTTTGTGGCATGAATAGTAACTCGTGAATAGTGACTCTCTCTCTTAATTCTTTTGTTCAATTTTTCACAAGGAGAAAGGATTGTTCCTCATTCTCTTGTGTTATTGAGCAGTAATAGCAATCTAAAGAAGTACAAAATCAAGTTTTGTAGCTTCAAACTATAACCCTTACACAATACCGAAAAAGAGATCTAGCAATCTCGTTTTTAAGCCGACGGTGTAATTATGTGTGTGAGAATAGAGGGAGTGGCGCAAAAGGCTATTCCTTGGCATTGGTGATCGAGATCTAAGGCGGACAAAGCCATCTTTGTTGCTGGTCATCATCGGAATAAAAGTTTTAAAAGGCATCAAAAGTTGTAAGTTCGATAACCCTAAAATTGCATGTTTCGATTCTATCTTTGGATATGTATGGTATGTATGATAAAATTTTTTGTTTTTCCGCTGTGCTATCATGATTATCATACCATGTCATATTCCATCAGTATATATCACCATTATCCCAGCACACTATTTTAATCCACCCATTATGCCATTTGAATCCACCTAATACACCATTTGAATTCACCCATCACACCATTGAAATTTAACCATCACACGAATTGAATCCACCGAACACTCCAAATAAATTACCATCTTTATGGCCATTCAATTATATCTAATCTAGAATTTCCACCATTTACTATGTGTGATAAAGCCTTATTATTCACACTCATTATTTAATTACATAGATCTAGTCACAAATGCATCAAATAGAAATTTACAACCACTTACACGTTAAACCTTGAGTTATATAATATATATAAGAAAAGCCTGTAATATCCCACATCGGCTAGCTTGGGAGAGTGACTGGGCTTTATATGTGCGAACGCTTTACTACCCAATTGAGGCCTTTTCCAGCAAGAGAAAAACAAAACCGTGAGGAGTGGGCAACACCTGGCCCCAGCTACCAGGCACTCCAAAGCGGACAATATCGGTTGGGGGTACGGCGGGTCGTTACAATTTGGTATCAGAGCCGACCCGGGCTCCGAGTGTGTCAGTGATCCCGCGTGGACGCTGGGCCCCTAGGGGGGTGGATTGTAATATCCCACATCGGCTAGCTTGGGAGAGTGACTGGGCTTTATATGTGCGAACGCTTTACTACCCAATTGAGGCCTTCACACGTGGTATCCGCTGCGCTGTGGAACAAAACCGTGAGGGGTGGGAAATACCCGGCCCAAGCTACCGGGCACTCCAGAGCGGACAATATTTACAAGGGGGACTGTTCTGACTGACTGAGGAGTGATCTCCACCGTGGGACCTCTCAGTTCTGACTGACTTTAAACCTTGTAGAGGCCTTCTCCGCTGCGCAAAGTGAGAGGAACAAAACCGTGAGGAGTGGGAAATACCCGGCCACAGCTACCGGGCACTCCAGAGCGGACAATATCTGCAAGGGGGACTGTTCTGACTGACTGAGGAGTGATCTCCACCGTGGGACCTCTCAGTTCTGACTGACTTTAAACCTTGTTGAGGCCTTTTCCAGCAAGAGAAAAACAAAACCGTGAGGAGTGGGCAACACCTGGCCCCAGCTACCAGGCACTCCAAAGCGGACAATATCGGTTGGGGGTACGGCGGGTCGTTACAAAGCCAATGAAACAATTTGTTTTATTAGTATTAGTATCATAAGTATAAACATAGATATATGTAAGTTACCATAATTATAGTCACATTAATACAATTTGATTCGAACTTGAGATGTCAATTCTCAAGCTTCCTACGTATCTTATGTAGGGAATTAGAATCATGTAGTTCTGCAAATTTTGAAATTCAACACAATACTTTAACCACAGTTCTATATCCAACACCTTTCTTGCATAAATTTTAATTACCAATTTATATTCATCTAACATAGAATATGAAACCATTTAATAACATAAATCAATCATTTATCATGTATAACTTAATAGTTTTATAAAATTTTAATCATTTAAATTTAAATATATCCATAAACTTTTAATCATTGGGACACACAATCCTCAATAATTAGCACATACCATGGTTATATCAACAATAATATGCTTATAAATAATTAACACTATCATCAATCAAAAGCAATTGTCTTTGTTTAACTTATCATATTTAATATATTATTTATTTTATAAGCATAGTTGATCGCACATAATATATATTTATATCTATCTCCTTTATCTATATTGTCATAATATAGCATAATATAAATTATTTTTAAACAAACAATAAAAACCCTAAGGATCATTTACAATCCAACCCACAGCTACACATATGATCATTAAAAGAAAATAAATATGAAATCATATAGCTAATAGTAGTGATTGTAAAGCCTTTAACATGAACCTAGTCGAAAATGCTTGATTTATAGAGTTGTATGTGATTAATAATAAATTGAAGATGTGTATTTCGTATTAGAGGCATTGGACTAGTGATAATTATATTATATTTTATTTTATTAATTGCATTAAAAAATTAGATTAATTTGATCCATTAATATTCAAGGGGATTAATTGAGGGGATTAATTGGTTAATATGTTAATTAAAGGGTTAATTATGAAATAAATTAAAGAAAGGAGGAGTTGATTTAAGAGAATTATAAAAGGGGAGAGGTTAATGTGTAACATACAAAATATAGCGAGAATTAAATGAGACATGCAAATTTATAAAGGACCAACATAGAAATTTTCCTTAATATTATAAAAGCTAAAATTAGTTGAAAGAGAGAGAGAGAGTGAGGCGACATTAAGGGTTGAAATTCAGAAATTATCTTTTTTTTTTCATCTCTCATTTATTATGTTTTGAAGAATTATTCATCTCAATCTTCATAATATTTAAGAACAAGTTGGTGTAAATCATCAAGGTACGGGTTTGATATTTGATTTTCATCATCATCATCATCTTCTTCTTCTTTCTCTTCTTATTTTATTGAATGTATGGTTGGAGGAAATGATGGAAATGGATGTTTTAAAAAATAATTTATGTGTAGAAGAAGAAGGAGAAGGTGGAAAGAATAAGGGGAAATGAATTGCAAAGGATTGAAGGTTAAGAGGATTTCAGCCAAGGTATTGGATTAATAAGATTCTCATACATGCATGTGGTTAATTGGAGAAAAAACATGATTTTTTTATGGTAGGTTGAACAAATGAAATGAGAATATATTTTAGGAGGCTTTAATAAAGAGAAACATGTAAGCATCATGAACTAGTTGCTGTAATTTCAGCATATTCTAGACTATGAAACCTCAATTGAGTTAATTTTAATTTCATATTCTACATAATAAATTCACCTACCACTTTGTAGAAGAAACCTAGGGCTAAATATGCTTGTATACTATCCAAATATTCACTTGAAATTGTAGTGAACTGTTATTTTCAGTTCTGGAAAAGATTATAGAAAATATGATAAATCTTCTTGTACAGTGAATGAAATGCTATGAAGTTAAATTCTATGAAAAATAAAATTTTAAACCTATAATGTATATGAAGAAAGTAAAGCTTAATTTCGTACTTAACCTTATCTTAGTTTGATTCTGAACCTGTACACAACACTATCAATAGGAATTGTATTTAGTAAAATGTAAATATCTTGAATTACAGAAATGATATTGAAATGATTTTTTATGTTCTAGAAACTAAAAATATAGGGGAACATATTTGTAGTAGGACATTTTTGCTAAAATTGATGTTTTCTACGTCAAAAATAACATATAAGTTGGATTTGGAATTCTACCTCTATGCAGAATTTTAAAGGCAGAATTTTTAATGTGTAATTTTAAATGTTGTTATGTTTACTATGTTTACAAGAAATATATGTATTGAGTTTACAAATATGAATTGAATATATATTGAGATTACGAATATAAACATTTAATGTTTAAATGTTGATATGTTTACAAGGGATATATATTAGGATTATGATTATGAATTTTTAATGTTTAAAGGTTGTTAAGATAAATTTATGTATACATGGAAAAACATTGATTTACAAATAGCATGTAAAATAATTGATTGAAGTGTTGTGTATATACATGTATGTTCAAAAACTTGTACATGGCTTGTTATACGAAATTATTGTAAGGACCTAAAATAGATGCTAGTAGAATTTAAGGGCAATAACATGTTACTAAAGTCTAATTAAGCATTATTGGATGAATTATAAGTAGTTAAGATCTAATGAATTCATGGTCTTATGTGAATTTATTAATTGGTGATAAAAACTGAATTGGGTACAATAAAGTGCTGCCTAGGGAACAAAAATAAATTTTAGTAATTTTAGTATATTTCTTGTTATAGAGGTTGAAATGCTATGATTCTAAATTCTAATGAAATTAGACTTATTTATCTATAATTTTTTTGAAGAAAGTAAAGCCTAATTTTGTCCTTAAGCTTGTCAAATTTTAGCTCGATTTCGGACCCGTTCATAGCACTATCAGTGGGAACAATATTTAGTTAAATGTGAATATCTTGAGTTGTAGAAATGACATTGATATGAGCATGAAAACCTCATAAATAGTGTCTATATGTGTTTAGTTTTATTAAGTATAGTGTTTAATGTTAATATGTTGTATGTGTATTTTGTTGCTTTTATGTGTTTTGCATGTTCTTATGTGTTTTATTTGTTTTATAGGAGTTGAGGAATCAATTTGGAGCTTAAATGGGCAAAATTGGCTAAGTAAAAGCAAGGGAGCATTAATGAAGGGATGAAGAAGAAGCTATGTTGTGAGTGCGACAGTTGAAGTTGGGTCACTACAGTATGTAGAGGAAAGCAAGGCAACTAGCGTAAGGGAATTAAACAAAGGAGTAAGCATGCTCTGTAGTGAGCGCGACAAGCACCGCGATCGTGACAGTAGGAGATGTTAGCCTTGAGGGATTTTCAAACATTGCCTTGAAGAGTTGTGTTTTTCCACCAAGATTTGCAACCTTTTGAAGAGACATCTCATGGGACATCTCTTTTCGAACATTATAAATATTAATTTCAACTTAATTTGAGGGAGATCAATCATTTTATTTTTCTAATTTGAAAGTGTGATTAAAGAACAATAGTTTTAATTTTTTACTTTTTAGTTTAGTTTATGGTTTGAAGAGGAGACTAACAAGGAAGAGGAAGTCATCATTCATGAGTAAAGGATTAGAATTCTCTTTACTTAATTCCTTTTTACTTTTCTTTTTTGTAATTATTATGAATAATCTTTTAGGAATTTAAATGTTAATACTCATATTTGTTCATTTCTCTTTCAATTATCTTACTATGTAGGATTTTCTATTAAAAATTTATTAATATCATTATAAGTTAAGGAAAAAGACCTTAGATGGTAATTCTTTCTCTTAAAATTAACAAAGTGGTTTTAAGTAAGAGAGTTGTGAGAGCAATCTCTTTCTTATAGTTAATAGGAAATTCATTATCAAAACATTATTAGAGAGATCAAGATGTTGAGATAGTTGTTATAGGTTGGTTTTTATTCTTTGAATGTGTGTTTATGTAATTCTAATCTAGATACGAGAGCTACGATTTAGAACCATAAATGCATGTTTTAGGCATAATCTAGTCTAGATGCTAGAGCTACGACATTGAACATTATTCCAACTTGGCTTGCATGATAAAGATTAAATTCTAAATAAGAAAATAACAACTTCTATATTTATGTATATATTACATTCATCATATTCATAAGTCTTCTCTAATTATCATTAAAATAGCATAATATTTAGTTTAGTGTTGTATAGTGTTAATAATAGTTTTAACTTGCAAATTAATGAGCCTTGTAAACAAAATTAAAATTGAGTAGTAATAGTTTATAATTTTAATCAACATTCCTCATGAGATCGACATCTTTTGTACTACAATTGGTACACCATATACTTGTGGAATTAGCGCTTGCATAATATCTTTTTGGTGCCATTGCCGGGGAACTGGTTGATTAAATTTATTGTCATTATAAATCTTGATTTATGATTTTGGATTACAATATTTAATTAGTTTTATCTTGTGTTGTTTCTACAGGATTCAGTAGTTAAAGTCTATGCCGAGTACAAGAAGTTCTCGAGAAGAACTTGAACCATTGAATCCAGAAATAGAATGATTTATTTCAAGTAATCGTAAATCCAACAAAAAGAAGAATAAGACTAAAAGACGAATTATGGCTAAGAATAGAATCCATCAAGGTTAATGGACATTGCCACACCTGCATTGAGTGGTGCTGAACAAGGGGTGGTAAGACCTAAGTAAATGCTAACCAATTCAAAATTAAGCCTTCTTTTTTACAAATGATTCAAAATAATATTCTGTTTTATGGCTTGGCAAATGAGGATCCCAATGCTCATTTGGAAAATTTCTTGGAAATTTGTGATACCTTTAAGATTAATGGAGTTTCAATGGATGCAATTAAGCTTAGGCTTTTTCCTTTCACTTTGAAGGATAAAGCAAAGGCTTGGTTGAATTCTCTAACTAGAGGATCTATAACAACTTGGGATCAATTGGCCTAAGCATTCTTATCTAAATATTTTTATCTAGCTAAAACTGCCAAAATTATAAAGGATATTGCTACTTTTGTTCAATATGATAGTGAGTCTTTGTACGAAGCTTGGAAGAAATTTAAGGCATTGCAGAGAATTGGTCCACACCACAACCTTCCAAGAGAATTGTTAATGCAAATATTTTACAGTGGAGTGAATCCCACCACTAGGGATACTATAGACGCTACAGCTGGTGGTTCTCTTATGAGAAAAACAATAGAAGCTGCATTTGAGTTGTTGGAAGAAATGTCCATGAATAATTACATGTGGCTAACCAAAAGAGTAAAGGAGTCTAATTCTAATGCTAGGGGGGTACATGCAATAGATTCTATTGTAGCATTGCAAGCCTAAGTAGAGGCATTAAGTCAGAAGATTAATAGCCTTGGAATGGGAGGAAATTCACAAAATGCATACACTATTTATGGCCAAAAAGGTCATATAAGTGAGATATGTAGTTTGGGAATGAGTAGTACGAAGGAACAACTTAGCTTTATACAAAGGCAAGGGCGTGGTAACCCATATTCAAATACCTATAACCTTGGTTAGAGAAACCATCCAATTTTTTCATAGGGAAATAGTAGCAATCAAAATAGGGGTATAGGATTTCAACAACTTCAACATAGGTTTGGAGCTTTGGAGGTTAAGATGGATAGGTTCTTAGAAGGGATTAATTTAAAGTTCAGTTCACAAGAAGAGAACCAAAAGAGGCTGGAGACAAAGTTCGATCAAATCACTAAAAATCAAGCCTCAACTATCCATAACTTGGAGGTGCAATTAGGGCAAATTGCTAAGGCTTTACCTTCTTGATTACAAGGGAATTTACCGAGTATTACGGAGGAAAATCTATGAGAAAATTTGAAGGCAGAAAAATTAAAGTAAGGTAAATCCTATTTAAATGAATTTGTTTATTACTAACCTTGATGATGTTATGTAGAAACCAAAGATAGAGGAGGATGAGTCGCCTATCATGAGCATGACACCTATTGCGGGCATGACAGAGGGGGCTACCAAGGCCACTTTTTCGCAAGTGTTTCAACGTCGTCCACCTTTTTTTCAACATTTAAAGCAACAAAATCAAGATAAGCAATTTCAATATTTTCTTGATAAGTTGAAGCATTTGCATATCAATTTGAATTTTGTTGAGGCTATAACACAAATTCCTAATTATGCAAAGTTTCTTAAAGATTTAGTTTCTAAGAAAATAAGTTGGGAAGATGTATCTATTGTTGAGTTAATGGAGGCACGTAGTTCAATAATTACTAATAATTTTCCTACTAAGCTTAAGGATAATGGTAGTTTCACTATTCCATATACTTTAGGGGATATTGAGTTTCCTAAATGTTTATGTGATGCAGGGCCAAGTATTAATCTAATACCCTTAACAATCTTTAAGAAGTTGGGGTTAGATTATGTTAAGCCTACCTCAATGGTATTAAAATTGGCTGACTAATCAATTAAGAAACCATATGGTGTAGTGGAAGATGTGTTAGTTAAAGTTGATAAATTCATATTGCCTACTGATTTTGTTATTTTCGACTTTGCATATGATGTTAAATGCCCATTGATTTTAGAAAAACCTTTCATGAGAACTAGTAAGGCATTAGTTAATGTCGATGAGGGCACTTTGATTATATGAGTAGGGTTAGACAATGTAGAATATCACATGGATAAAGCACTAAGATATGCCATAGATGAAAATGTATGCATAAAAATAGATGTCATTAATGCTTGTATTTTAGAAGTATTAGATAATGCAGGTAGAGAGGAGGTGAATATTGAGGACAAAGTTCATGAAGAGGTGGAGCTAGAGAGTTCAAAGCCAAAACTTTTATATAAAAATGAAGCACCTTTACCACCTTCTATTGTAAGTCCTCTTAATGTGGAATTGAAAGAATTACAATGTCATTTGAGGTATGCATTTCTTGGTTTTAATCATACTTTACCTATCATTATTTCTAACAAGCTCACTAGTAAGCAGGAGTTTTCATTATTAGAGGTTGTGAAAAAGAGGATAAAGAGCATAGGTTGGCAAATTTCTGATTTAAAAGGAATTAGTCCTAATGTTGTCATGCATAGAATTAACATGGTAGATGAGTGTCAACCTAAGGGTGATAGACAAAGGAGACTTAATCTAAATATGAAAAAGGTAGTTTAAAAAGAAGCCATTAAGTTGTTAGATGCTAGGATCATTTATCCAATTTTAGATAGTGCATTGGTAAGTCCTATTCATTATGTGCCAAAGAAAGGAGGTATGATTGTAGTTAGAAATGAGCGTGGGGATTTGATTCCTACTAGAACTACCACGGGTTGATGGGTGTGCATTGACTATAAAAAGTTGAATTTAGCCACTAGGATGGATCATTTTCCTTTACCATTCATTGATCAAGTGTTGGAAAGGATAGCTGGCATTCTTATTATTGTTTTCTAGATGGTTATTCGGGGTATTTCCAAATATTTATATACCCTAATGACCAAGAAAATATCACCTTTACTTGTCCATATGGCACATTCGCTTATAGAAGAATGCCTTTTGGGCTATGTAATGCACCATCAACTTTTCAAAGGTGTATGACTTCTATTTTTGGGGATATGATAGGGGATATCATAAAAGTTTTTATGGATAATTTTTCTATTTATGGTGATTCATTTGAGTTATGTTTGCGTAATTTGGATAGATTATTGGCTAGATGTGAGGATACTTAGTACTCAATTGGAAAAAATGTCATTTTATGGTTGAAGAGGGAATAGTATTAGGCCATAAAATTTCGAGTAAAGAGATTGGGGTAGATAGAGATAAAACATAATTAATAGAAAAATTACCTCCACCTACTACACTTAAAGGTGTAAGATCTTTTCTAGGGTATGCTGGTTTCCATAGAAGATTTATAAAGGATTTTTCATTAATTGCCAAGCCTTTAACAAATTTGTTGATAAAGGATGTGCCATTCGAATTTTCTAATGCATGTTTGAAAGCTTTTAACACATTAAAGGAAGCTTTTGTAAGTGCACCCATACTCATTCTCCTAATTGGAAATTACCTTTTGAAATCATATGAGATGAAAGTGATCTTGTTGTTGGATGTGTGTTAGGATAAAGACAAGGTAAACATTTGCATGTGATTTCTTTTCCAAGTCATGTATTGTCACCACCTCAAGTGAATTACACTATAACTGAAAAAGAAATGTTAGCTATTGTTTATACATGTGATAAATTTAGGTCTTACTTGTTAGGATCTAAATTCATAATCTATATGGATCATGTAACTTTAAGGTACTTATTTGCAAAGAAAGATGTTAAACCTAGGTTAAATCATTGGGTTCTTTTGTTACAAGAATTTGACCTTAAGAGTAGAGATAAGAAGGGTTCTAAAAACTTAGTGGCTGATCACTTGTCAAGGTTAGAAAATGATGAAGGACCTATAAGGGATAGCAATAAAATTATTGAATCCTTTTCGGATGAATCTTTAATGTCTATTGAGCAAGTTCATATACCATGGTATGCGGATTTTGTTAATTTTCTTACTGTAGGGATTATACCTCATGGTTTGACATGGTAATAAAAGAAGTTCTGTAGTGATCTAAAAAATTACCTTTGGGGAGAGCCCTATTTGTTTAAGATAAGGGGAGATGGTGTAATTCGGATATGTGTAAGTGAGGAAGAATATGTAAGCATTTTGACATATGCCATTCTTCTTTGTATTTGGGTTATAATAGTAGTATAAAAAGTACCTCTCGTGTGCTTGAATGTGGTTTCTATTAGCCTACAATATTTCACGATGCTGGGACTTTTATAGCTTAATGTGATAGGTGCCAAAGGGTTGTTAATATTGGAAAGAGAGATGAGATGCCTTTGAATAATATTTTGGAAGTTGAGATATTTGACGTGTGGTGGATAGACTTCATGGGTCCTTTTCCTACATCTTTTGGACAAAATAACATTTTGGTTGGGTTAGACTGTGTATCAAAATTGGTTAAAGCAAAAGCTTTGCCAACTAATGATTCAAAGGTAGTAATCAAGTTTTTGAAGAAACTCTTTTCAAGGTTTGGAGTGCCAAAAACAATTATAAGTGATGGAGGTATGCATTTCATTAATCATTCTTTTGCATCATTATTGCATAAGTATGGTGTGCATCATAGGGTAGCTACTCTATATCATCTATAAACTAGTGGTCAAGTAGAGGTTTCTAATAGAGAGCTTAAATGGATATTAGAAAAAATAGTTTCTAATTCTAGGAAGGATTGGGCACATAATCTAGATGATGCACTATGGGCATATTGCATTGCATTTAAAACACATATTAGAATGACAACATATAGGTTGGAGTATTAAAAAGCATGCCATTTGCGTGTTGAGTTAGAAAATCGAGCAGATTGGGCCATTAGGACTTTGAATTGCGATATAAAAGATGCAAGTGTCAAAAAGTGTTTACAATTAATTGAGCTAGATGAATTACGGTTGTTTTCTTATGAAAATGCAAGGATCCATAAAGAACGATCTAAGAAATGGAATAATGCTCATATTCGATATAAAAGCTTTAAGGTTGGGGATAAGGTTCTTCTTTTCGATTACAGGTTTAAATTATTTCCTGAAAAATTGAGATCTAGGTGGAGTGGACCTTTTCAAGTAACATAAGTTTTTGACCATGGTTAAAGGTTAATGGTCAAAGATGTAAGGTATATTTTAATGCAACATTACAAGGCCGAGGGATTTTGTTTATATCTTTGAAGTTAGTTTGATGGTTATTTACATATTTTGTTATTGTTTTATTATTCAGTTAATTTAGTATACTAACATAGTTTATTGTTGGTTTCACAGGTTATATTACTTAGTATGTCATTATAAATTTCAGAAAAAAGTGGAAAAAACTAAGCAAAACTAATGATTTTTCTTCATTATTGCGAGCGCGAGGCATGTTGCAAGCACGATAGTGTAGGGAGGATAAATTTGCAATTAGCAATCATAATCGCGTTATGCATGGCACTCGCAGTTGAAAAATTTTCAGATTGGGGATTTTATTTTTGTTGCAAGCATGACATATGTTGTGAGCATGATGCACAGGGAATGACACCTTTCTATCGCGAGCAAGTTGTGTTTCGCGATTGCTACTTGGGGAGTTCTGTTATGTTGCCAACGCGACAGTGTCGTGAGGTTATGATAACCCACATATATTGAAATGTTTGCCTGCTACAGTCCCTTCTCAACTTCCCTATAAATAGATTTATACTCTAAATTGCTATTCACTCGTCTTTTTTGAGTTGTTTTTCAGTGTTTCTTAGGTTTTTCTCTCCAAATCTCATAAATCTTTTCTTTTCTTCTCATTTTTCTCGAGTTTTCAAGTTTTGTTTTTACTTTTTTTGACTAATCTTGCTGGTGTTGTTCTTTACACTCTTCACGATGGTAAGTAAAAAAACTATGGGATGCAAGGATAAGAGGCATGTGTAGAGTTCTAGTTCTCCAAGCCATGCTTTTATTTATCTTTAAGACAGGTTTAAATGTCCTTTCCTAATTTATTTTGAGTAGAAGGGAGAAACATTTTAGTAATTTTCAAAGAAAAGTTATGTTAGTATGTTGCATGCTGATTTTTCTTTGTTAAATGATTTAGGACTTACATCCTAATTTGAAAAATATCTGAAATATATGAAATGGGGTAAGTTTGTTCATATGCCTTTGCCTGTGTGGAGGGAATGGTCTGTAGATTTTTTGTGACACTTGATTATGTTGATGAACGTAAAAATAAACTTAAGTTTAGACATCAAGGTTATGAATATATTTTTGGTTTTGATGAAATGCATAGTTTGTTTGGTTTTTCCCTTAATGGTAAGCAATTTGATTCGCATGTTTTTTTATCCTAAACCTATTTGGAATAAACTTATTGGTTTGGATGCTTTTCATAATAACAATTCACCCAATCGCCTAATTAAGTATAACATGTTGTTCTTATTTCATAAATATCTTTGTCATGCTTTGTTTGGCGAGTTGAGAGCACTAAAGTTCAAACCAAGGATTTATTTGTTTTGGATTTATTGCAATCTCGCAAAACATCTTATTCTATAGATTTTATTTTTGATGGCTTGTACCATGCATCAATAGCGAGAAGTAAAACCGTAGGCATGTGTCATATGGTCATGGGAATTATTTTAGGGTGTTTAGGGGATTTAGATAATTTTGTGTTGGATGAGAATGAATCTGTTGCCATGATGGACGTTAAATATTTGAGAAACTCTCATGTGTTGGATTGAGGCTGTTGGCCTCCCAAGTTTGTTTCTCATACTGTGGAGGTTGGTGGTCTAAGTATGAATAAAGGTAAAAAAAAAGCTCCTAGAACTTCCACAGCAGCAGCATCCATGGACTCAGTTGATTTGGATGATGAAGATGTTGGTGTAGACGCTGATAAGTCTGCTACTAGCCAAGGTAATGCTGTTGGTATTCAACAGATTCTTTCGTGCTTAGATGTCATTGAAGCAACCAACCAAAGCATAGTTGTTCATCTGGAGTTTATTGAAACGTATGTGCATGAGGTGCATAAAAGTCAGCAACTTATGAGTCGACAATTGTTGTCTTTTTTTTTTGTAAGAAAAATGTGGAATTCAGTATTTCACCATCGGAGTCCCCTAGTGGACCAAATGAGTAGTATTTCCTTTAACTCCGACTTTGTACTTTTATTTTGTCTTTGTGTTTGTGCATTTATTTTTCTATTCTAGTGTGTTTTGTGGTGTCTTCTTTACATAATGAGGACATTGTGTTCTTTAAGTGTGGGGAAGCTAGTTGCTAGTTTGTATCTAGGATTAGTTTTAAATTTTTATGTTATGTTATGTTATGTTATGATGTTATGTTATGTTATGTTATGTTATGTTATGTTACGTTACGTTACCTTACCTTACGTTATGTTATGTTATGTTATGTTATGTTATGTTATGTTATGTTATGTTATGTTATGTTATGTTATGTTATGTTATGTTATGTTATGTTATGTTATGTTATGTTATGTTATGTTATGGAGTTTTTCTTTTTGAGGTACTCACTTAGTAGCATGTGTAGGTAATCCTCACATAGTTAATTTTGAGTTTATTAGATACATTTACTAAAATAGGATTAATGATCTTTTGTTTTAATATGATTATGCTTCTATAGATAGGCATTTTTAGGTAAAGTACTCTAGTGTACATTTCTTTTAAGCCATATTTCTTTAAGAATGTTCTTTAGATTAGTGAGTCTTGCATGATGTAGAGTTTTATCGGAGCCATGGTGAGCTTTTGAGCCTTAAAGATATTAATGATATTTGTTATTGTATTCATTACTCTAGAACTTGTGTTAGATAATTTTTGAGAACACATTTAGTATATACTATGATAAGCAATGATAAAGGCATTAGAAATAACCTCTTTTAGCTTGCTTAAACAACTAACCTTTTTGACTTTAGGTAGCCATTTTGAGCCTATAACCATTTTATTCATGAGCTTAATTTTAGCCTTAATCCACATTTTTGATATATTAAATGTTTCTTTTTGAACCTTTGTGTGGAAGATATAGTATTGTTTTGATAAGTAAGACAAAGTATTGATATTTTATAAGCATGAATTATTTATGAATCATTTTTTATTCCTTAAGTTAAAGGTCCACTAGTTTTTGTAGGAAACAAGATTTAAAAAAAAAAAGAAGAAAAGGAAAAGAAAACTACTACACTAGTTTGCTTTACAATGATGAAGATAAAAGTAAGAGAAGCAACTAGTTGTGATTATGAAAAGTATAATAAGAGCTGAGCATGATGTGAAAACTAGTGGGAATTAAAGAATGTTGTAAGTGGATCTAAAAATATCATTAGCAAAGATAGATATCATGCTTTATTCTTGCAATATGAAGTCTTACTTGTTTTAGTAATTACTGTATTCTTTCACATGAATGAGCTACTTAACTAATTTTTCCACCTTAACCTAAGCAAAGCTATAGCCCTTTAAAGACCCTTTTGATTTTGTGTATTATTCTATGCTAGTGATGGAGATTATTATTTAGTACAAGCTTATGGTATATGGTGGTATAAAAGGAAATATGAGTTAAACACTAGCCATTAAACACTCGAGTGATGTGAGGTAGAATTTATGAGAGAATAACTCTACATTTTGTAATATTTGCTAGGATAGAGTACATGTTGTAAGAAATAAGTTTTTTTAAGGATTTTGTATCTTTGTACTTTACATTCTCTTTTTTATCTTATTGGTGGCATATGAGTATTAAACCGTATAGATCCAAGATTTTGTTTTAGTATTTGTTGACATTGACTCATAATTAATATGTTAAGAAACCTTGCATTTGTTAATTTTTGACAATCTCAAGAATGATGAACTCCATATTCCATGTTTCATGTTTTATTTATATGTTTGTGTTAAGTTATTTTCTCTTGTATCTTGAAGTTTTGCTTGAGGACAAACAAAGGTTTAAGTGTGAGGAATTGATATGATCATGAAAAGCTCAAAATAGTGTCTATGTGTGCTCAGTTTTATTAAGTATACTATTTAATGTAAATATATTTTATATTTATTTTGTTGCTTTTATGTGTTTTGTGTGTTCTTGTGTGTTTATTTGTTTTATAGGAGTTAAGAAATCAATTTGGAGATTAAATGGGTAAAATTGGCTAAGTAAAAGCAAGGGAGCATTAATGAAGGCATGAAGAATAAGCTATGTCATGAGCATGACAGTTGAAGCTGGGTCGCGACAATATGTGGAGGAAAGCAAGGCAGCTAGTATGAGGAATTGAACAAAGGAGTAAGTGTGCTCTATCACGAGCACGACAAACACCGTGATCGCAACAGTAGGAGACATTAGCCTTGAGGGATTTTCAAACATTACCTTGAAGAGTTGTGTTTTTCCACCAAGATTTGTAACCTTTTGAGGAGACATCTCAAGGGAAATCTCTTTTAGAACATTATAAATATTAATTTCAACTATAATTTGAGGGAGATAAATCATTTTATTTTTCTAATTTGAAAGTATGACTAAAGAATAATAGTTTTAAGTTTTTACTTTTTAGTTTAGTTATGGTTTTGAAGAGAAGACTAATATTGAAGAGGAAGTCATCATTCATGAGTAAAGGATTAGAATTCTCTTTACTTAATTTCTTTTTACTTTTCTTCTTTCTAATTATTATGAATACTCTTTTCGAAATTTGAATGTCCTTTCTACAAACTATAGAACTGTATTATCATCCTTAAAGATTAATATATGTTTATAGAGGATAGTTAACAACTGTTTAACAACAGATATTGATGCGTAATCAAGAAAGAATAGTAAGCAAGGTGATTAGTTAAGAATAATATAAAGAAGTTTGAAAAGTAAGCTTGATGTGTAAAACTCTAAGTGTTAAATAAATAGTAACAAAAGTGAGAACTAATAAGCAAATGAAATATTAATAGGAAATTGGTAATGATTATAAGTATAGTAATGATAATATAGAACCTGAAGAATATTATGAATATGTTTTGAAATGATTGATTCATGTGCTTAATGTCATGCTTGTATGTTTTTACTTCTTGGCGACTTTTAAAAGAGGTCATCCTCTTGTTTTATGTTCCCCAATAAGCTTTATAGCTTAGCATGGATGTTTCATCCATGTAGGTTATTGAGATGATATCGACAATAGGATGGCTAACTCAAGTCAATGAGAGAGATTATTATAGACTTTTATTTTGGGCTCTTTGTATATAATTAAAAATTTTAAGGTATTGGAAATATTTTATGTATAGATGTTTATCATTTATATTATGCAAAGAGATTTTAATGTATATTGTAAAGTTTTAATCATATAGTGCTCTTATGGATTAAGTATGAATATATGTTCTCTGCATAGTTGGTTCTTATATAAGTTGCACTATAAAACCTATGTAAAGAGAAGGATGAAGTTATTTGTACAGGTTAAAGGTTAAGGGTGCTACAATTATGCTTATATATATATATATATATATATATATATATATATATATTTAATCAAATGATAGTGTATATTTTTATACAAATATTCACCTATGAAATTGATTATGAAATGTTAAAGCATGATAAATGAAAGTTATATGAACAAAGTATATGCCTGCTATTAGAGTTCATCTATGGATAGATAAGCACTTATAGGGATATTGCAGCTACCACCATTGACCCATTTGGGTCTTTATTACTTAACCCCAGTTGGGTTATGATTTACCCTGTTTGGGTATGGTTGATCGGTCTAAAGTATAATTTGACCCCGTTTGGGTCCTTATTTGTCCTACGGGACCAAGTTTTTCCTTCGGGACTAAGTTTGATACCTTCGAGTATCCACTATTCCCATTATCCACCTTTAGAACTTAAGCAGGCTAAACTAGAGTATAATACATTACAGTTAATTACAGCATAGCCATTGCATAAGATATATGGAATAACATGATTAACATTGATTTTAATGCCTGAATTACATGTATAAAATGATACCATGTAAAATAGTCTATTATTTAGTGTGTATTTTCTTTCATTTAAGTAGCTAAGTATGTAATATTATATATATTTTATGTGTTTTTGTTTAATTATTGTGGTTAATTGTATTATAGGACAAGTGGGTGCAAAAGTGGAGAAGGGGACCAATATTCACGAGTCATGAAGGGATTCACGACTCGAACTACCATGCACGAGTCATGAGGTGTTTCACGAGTGAAGAAAAGAAGGAGGCTCATGAGTCAGACAATCATTCATGAGTCGCAACACCATTCACGAGTTGTGAAGGCATTCACGACTTGGTAGGCAGAGAAGAAAATGTTCACGAGTAAGCAAGGTGTTCACGAGTGATGCAGTATGTGAAGGTGCACGACTCGTAAAGGCATTCACGAGTCGATAATTGCAACTATTTTCAAACGACATCAGTTTTCAGCACATGTTTTCTCAACCAACCATTAAGACCTTTCATGGCAACTTTTCATCCTCACAACCATTCTTAAAAGACAAGTTTATAGAGTTAATTCCTCTATAAATATGGATGGCATTCACTAAATATAGGATCGAGGAGTTTTAGTTTTTAGTTTCTTAGAACAATTCAGTTTTTGGATAAACACTTTTACTTAATTTTTTTGATGATGACAAAGAGCAAAGCCAAAGGAATAAGAGATATCTCAGAAGGTTTATATAGAAAGTAAAACTCTGGGGAGTGATGATGTTTCTTTTCTCTTATTCATTTTTATTTCAAATATGTATTTGGCTAAGTTCTTTTGTACATTAAAAATTTGTAGTAGTATTTGTTTAAGACATGTTTATTACTATTATGAACGAAGTTGATTTAAATCCATTTTTGTGTATTGAATTATTTTTTTATGCTTGATCACCATAATTAGCATGTTAGTCAATTTATTCACAATGAGAGTTGGAATTCTTTGATGGAAAAATAAATGAATTTACTTAAAGCATTTAATTTACTTAGAGATAAGGAATTCACTTTAAAGGGTTAAAGAATTGGCATAGAGCTTAATAAATTTTATTTATCTCTATAATGACATGAGAATGCTTATAGACTCTAAATGAAAACACCTTTAATGACAATGAGAGTTGCTTTAAAGAATCTTAGCTAAATTCTCCAATCATTTCATCTATATAATTCTCTCTTGTTCTTAAATGAAATTGCTTCTATTATTTCTAATGTATGTTTACACATCAATTAAGTAATCTTTTGTCCAATATTGATTGTACATGTATAAAGTAGTTTAGATATTTAAATACATAATTTCCATTTTAAGAATTACCTATCCATCTATTATTTGTGATTTCAATACAAAATTTACCCTGTTCCCTTTGGAATGATACCCTACTCATCCTATATGCAGTCCAGTGTGACTAAGGGTTCAAATAAATCCCCATCATAAAAGTACATATTATTTGAATTAAAGTCGATATTCAAGGAAGCTAAATTAAATGAGGGATTACAGTGTTGTTAAAAATTTCATGTATTATCATATGTTTATTTTTAGTACTTCATTTTAATATTTCAATTGATGTATGTTATATAATTTATTTGCAATCACTGTGAATGGTTGTCTCCATGTTTAGTATCTCCACTAAGCTTTATAGCTTAGCAAAGGTTATTTTATCCATGTAGGTTCTTCTATAGCTAAAGCTTTTGCTCAAGAACGTACTCTGCATCAGGACTGGCCAACACTAGTTCATAGAAGTCGATGTAGGGATTTTTGGTTAATCTTGTATAAGTTTCTTTAATATGTATAAAAGATTATAAAATATATGTATATCATATGGAAAGATAATGTTGTATTATGCTCATTAGGAAGATGTTAGCATGTGCATGCATTTAGGAGCTAGAATGTTTATATATATTATAAAATGTTGAATGGTACACATGAGATTAAATATGGAAACTAGGGTAGTAATGTCTAGCATGAATATGATATATGGTATATGTGATGAACTAATGTGAATATGTAATTAGAGTAATAGAAGTGGTAAAAGATACCTATGATGCTCACAGGAATATAAACAATTAAAGTGACACTTAATTGTTATGCAGGTTTATCAATCAAATGAATGATTAAAAGGTATAATGTTAGTTTAATGGTTTAAATTACTAATATTATATGAGAGTAAATGTATGACATAGTTATAAGTTAAAGGCACTAGACATAGGGTGTTTCAGTGATAAATACTTTAATTCACCTTATTTTTTTCATTACATGTTATGATCCTATTAGAATAGATTTAAAGCTTCCTGTTTGCCAAAAATCACCTTTATTACAACTCTAACTTACATAAGCTGAAATTAAGTCAATTAAAAGAATTAATAAATTAAGCTAATTTCACTTGCATAACTTTCAAACAAATATGCACATAACATTTTGTATTTATACCTAATTACATGCATATTTTATACAGTCACACATTACAGAAAATAATAATTTCAATATAAATCTTATAATGGAATTAAGCAATAGTCAATATAATGGCCCATATTTATGATTCAACAATATTAAATTCTAATCCAGCATGCCATTGGTATTACCATTTTTTATTATTTTTATCTATTTATTTATTCACTTCCTGGGCTTATTATATTAAAATCGCAATTTAAAAGCTTGTAATTTGAACTTAATTTACCTAGTGGAAGTTACTAGGTTCCTTAATTCTTTTTTTTTTAATCTTCTGACTCCCTTACATACTAGATCTAAAATAAACACAAAACTATTCATAACACATCAATTCAAAAATTTCCAGTCCATCTTACATAAACTATTCTCAAGCTCCAAACGAACATAATAATAACAATTTACATCACTAGGCCCTCATATTTAAACTTCAAATTTTAATTATATTCAAATTCATCTGATCAAATATGAATGAAATCAATCAACAAGCTTAAATCACTAAAATTTCATTTCTCTACGTACATCTTAATTCAATACATCCCACCAAACCAAAATTTTAATCTTTTAAACCATATGAGATTTAAACCACACTTTTAATCATACTCAACTTATTCAATGCTTGCATTTTATAAGTTTAAATTCTTTAAAACATCTTCAATCATAATTTGCTTCCATTAACATATCTATTTTAAATTAAACCAGAAAACTAATATGCCCCTATCAGGCATAAAGAGATTCTATTAACAAACTAAAGTCACCTAATTAACCATTTTTTTTAGCCAACAACTTAATGCATCTCATTTTCATCATTCAAAACATCTTAACACATACACTTCTATTCCATTAATATTTGTAAACACATAAAGTCATGATTTAACATACAAGATTATGCTTTTAAATAACTAAACATATCAACACATTTAATTTTAAATTTTCTAAATTAAAGTGTGTACAAACTAATTTGAAATCAAAATCTATAACTTTTCAACTTATTACCTTCAAGATCAAAAAATTTGCACCAATCATTGATCGCTGAAGCTTTATCGGAGATGCACTACCACTATCAATGTGAAGCTCAAAGCATTAAGGAATTGCTATCGATGGTCATATGCTCCACCACTACTTGGTTAAACCAAAATTTCTTCTAAATGATTTTGGCTTCCTCAACTTCGATCTCTTTAACAATGGCAATTGAGGAAGAACTAAATGGGAAGACTCCTCTGGTCATCAAGAGTCTATCGATGCCAATGTTGTTGCCACTCGATGTCGGGGCTAGCTAGAATCGAGCTTGAAAGCTTTAAATTGGAGAGAGAAAATGAAATAAAAAAACAACAGAGATAGAGGAGGAGAAAAATGGCAACGACTGGGCTGATGGTGGCGATGGAGGTACCGACGTGGTGGTCTAACTATTCTCTACATCTCCCTTTTATTTTCTTTTCTTCCTTCCCTTTTCTACCAATCTGTCCCTTCTCCTTTTTTTATTTCCTTTTTCATTTTGTTTTAACTTGTGGCCACAATAACTTTCTAGTGTAAAAATGCTTTTGGTCCCTTAATTTGTTTTTTTTATGTTTTCTTCCTTAACACACATACATGCACACACACACACACACACACACACATACACACACACATAAAATATATATGTATACCTATTTGTTGCACATTTTACTTAATTTAAAAGACTCAAATTAATTCTTTAATCCCATTATTAATATAAGGCTCCATTTTATAATTCAATCATAAATATTTAGATTTTGGGGCGTTACATGCATAGTCTGTCAGTATGGATAGGATTCTAAATAAGGGAGTAGATATAATACTGTGTGTTTGAGGTGCACCGATGAGTAAAAAGCCTTAATGTTTATGAGAGAACTCATTGTGGCATCCATATAGCTCACATGAATGGCTTAACACTTTGTACATCAAAAGGTTATCTTGACTTGCCATGGAGATAGACTTTTCTAATCTAGGTAGAAGATATCATGAAAAAGTGAACCTTGCATTCTCAAAATGTCCAAGGTTTTATACTACATCACGAGATGGGTAAAAGCTGAATCTTTCAAACAATCAGGTTCTAAAAAAGCTAGTCGAGATCGTTGAAATAGAGTTTGACATTCAGATATGGAATCCTTTGACTGTACCTAGTTTTAATCAAAGAATGAAAAGGTACACAATGTAGTGAGTTTTCCTCTAGCTAAAAGAGTGACTAAAGCATAAAAAGATGCTTTTTGGAAAGGTACAAACCTTTAAGGTTTGGGCTAAAAGGTTACTATTTGCATTTTGGAGTTATTGAGTAATCACTAAAGTTTCAACTTAAGCCACACTTTTCTCCTTGGTATATGAAAAGAGAATGAGATTGTCAGTAAAAGTTGAAATTCAGTTCTTGAGGGAATCAGACACTTTTGGGATAAGACCATGAGTTAGATTAAACCTTGAGAACGTTTTAGCGATGCCACTTTGGTTAACTGTGGGGCTATTCACCCACACTCTGTTGTTGAACAAAATGATAAGATCACACTGCTTAAGTGTCTGTGTACAAAACCTTACAAGTAGTTCTCTCCATAAGAGACTATAGCCTGACATTATGAAGTCGATAGAAGGCTACTTTTAAATGACAAGGTTTTCTTACTATAACTTATAATTCCCCAAGGTATCTAGTGCAGTGGGTCATAATCTAGAATAAGCCTTATATAGCTACCTAGAAGTGAACCTCCAAATTACCCATAGAGTGTGGTAAGTAAGAAATCCTAGCCATTGACATAGGAGATTAAATGCAGTCAGCTTATTGTAAATGCTTATGATTGCACCAAATAGATGGTATCCACCGATTAGTTCCTTTGTGATAAATGTGAATTGTAAATTAGCATAATAATGCCGTCATGAAATATGGGTAAGTCAATGAGGACTCATCCAGTATGTTGGTTGGGTCTTTTAGGAAAAAGAGCCACCTCAAGATACAATTCTGACAATAGTTGATGGAAGTTCCTGATGCATAAGTCACTTCCAATATAAATTTTTACACAGCCTGAGATGTAAGCCAAAGTTCTGGGGGTAGATAATGTGTCATTAGTTACCACAAAACCTTCAAGCAGAGGCACGACTACTGAGTAAAGCATATGACTACAAGCTTAGTATGGCACAATATTTAATGGAGGAATGTATGATAGTTTATAGAGAAATAGATTTTCTTTTTCTAAGAGTGTATCAAGGATAGGTTATCAACCCTGAGAACAATAAAAGAACTCATATAGAGGGCAAAGCAAAAAAAAAAACTAAAGGAGATAATCAGAGAAATCTTACTTAAAGATTGGGAGCACTGGAAAATATGCACGTGGATCATCTGGCAGATTGCATCTAAGATGGAGTCCCCTAACCACCTATGGTGTAGGTCATGCATTTCATGTATACATTATTGCATGCTTTTATGCATTCTCGTATATGTTACATAAAATCTTTTGTATATGTTGCTATATCCATAATCTTGCAGGTAAGGTGAAGGCATGCTCTGTTGCCCTTATTTTAATTTTCCTAAGCCTTTATATATGATGATTTGAAGACTAAGGATTTCTTACATCAATGCAACGACCGCAGCAATGCTGTTCTTTTGCCAACTTTAGGGAGTATTCCTAACTTAGTTTATCTTGCTAAAATGCTGACATAATTTTCTTCCACAAGTCTGAGGATCATAACCTCCTTGGTGTATTCGAGATGGCCACGATGTTGTCATTTTTCCAATTTTAGGGGTATTTTCAGCTCTATTTATCTTGCCAAATTACGCCTAAAGTTATAACATCATTTTCTTTTAACATGTAGTTTTAAGAATCATCACTTCTCTGATGTATTCAAAAATAGATATGGCACTATCCTTTTCTTAGGAATAATTTGAGGGTTGCTGCATCCCCAGTGCATTTAGGATGACAGTTGCAGTGCCAACATTTCATCAATCTTAGGGAGTACCCTTATGAAAATAATTTAGGCCTCAAGCCTAATTTGCTTCATTAGGTTATGTCTCAAGATTCCAACATAATCATTTTTACCAGTTTCAGGTTCGAGGACCACACTCTTTTCCCAAACAGGAACTCAAGGATCACTGTTTCCCTATTACATCTAAGATGATTGTTACAGTGTCATCCTCTTTGGCCAAATTCAATTCAAGGGTCACCGTCTCCCTGATGTGTTTATGATGACTACCACAACACCATCCTTTTTTCCCTAAATGTAGGGAGTATTTTCAATTAAAGCAATTTTTTCCTTAAGTTTAATTTATCTTACCAAGCAATGTCCAAAACTTTGACATAATTGCTTCTTATTAATTTACTTTTAATTTAAATTTTTATGTCATCTTAGCAATTCTCAACTATAAATGGGTTTAACCTTAATTTTAGAAATTCATTTTTTATTCAAATATGAGCTGAATAGGAGGTTAGCATGCTTTATATCTATATGTTGAACATCATAAAAGCCTTTGCTACAAATGAGGGGATTGGGTAAAATTCAATAATAGCACTAGAACCTTCCTAATCACCCATTGAAGCAACCCTAGGATGAGATAGAATCTATAGCCTTTCTTTGTGCATCTTCCTAAATGACTTTTCCTACCTTGATTTCACCATCACTTGCTAGCTTCTTGAGCCTTTCTTTCAAGCATGTTGAATACATGCTCATTTTGTTGTTACACACATCAAAACAACCCTTTCACCTAAAATGATTTTGACTTTCCTTTAAGAAGATAACCACAATGGTAGAGCTAGTTTCACATTTCAATAATAGGGAAGATTAGTTTCTATCAATCTTGATATAAATCCTATTCATAAAGAATTAAGATTATTTGATGAAATAAACTTAAAAGAAAAATAAAGAAAAGAAGAAGAGAAAAAAATAAAAAATGAAAAAAAGAAGAGAAAAAAAGAAAGAAAAAGAAAAATAGAAAAGAAATAAAGAAAAAAAGAAAAGAAAGAAGAGAAGAATGAGAAACCCTTGAACTCAACATCACAAAAGCGAAAAAAAATGAAAAAATGAAAGGACAAAGGAGACCTTGAGCTATTATCATTCACAAAGAATCCCCAGTGAGTTAATTGCCAGAGCCAAATCCAAAAATGTCTTGATAGTGCAAAAATGGGTAGAAAATAGTCTTCCCATCAATTCAAGAAACATAGTGGTCATTTTCCTTTAGCAACCTAACCCTTTTTTAATAGCCATCCACCCAAGCCTAATGTTATAGTCAAAGTAAGACCTTCTGATTATGGGTTCAGTCTCATCCAACCCAGCAAAGATGACCTTCTAATAAGGTTTGATACGTCAGAAGAAGAATATGGTGTTTATTAAGCTTCAAGCGAGAAGTCATGAATGTATTTATGCATTCAAGTTAAATCTCATTCCTAGATTTACATCCAGAAGTTGTTTTCAAAAGACCAAATTATGATTTGGCCTTTAGCACACAAACACAAAAATAACATAAGACACATTATGCTGATGTACTGGTTCAATACGCCTTGGTATTGGTATGCCTACTCTTTTTTCCCTCATTGAGTATGGCTTCTTAATTTCTTTTATTAAGATTAAAATTGTTAAGAATGTGGTCCATTCAACTTATTCAAGAATGAGTAAAATTAAATTTTAAAGTATTTGGCAAGTTATAATTACTCTAAATTTTAGATGCTTTTTGGCAAGCTATTCTTTGCAAACATTGCATATGTGGCATTCATTGCACACAACTCACATATATATTTGTATGCACACATATGAATTTCACATATATCTTGCACTTATATAATTTCTTAAACCATTTCACATGAGTAATTTCTTGTAAGGAAATGAGAAGCGAAATAGCATGCCACAGCTGAACATAAGGCAATTCCTAGCAATGGATAGTCAAACCGCAACGAAAAATTCCTATAAGAGAGATTTATCTAATTCAAGCAAAAAGAATATTTCAAGAACATTTGAGCACCCCATGCTTGGGGGCATTTGCCAAAAGATGGACACCTTACTTAAAGATAGATTTCCATAAGAGGAATTATGCAAATCATTAAAAGGTAAGAACCTTCTTCTGTTGAATAAACACACTAACATCCAACCTTATTTACAGGTACTAAAGTTGTAACACCCAAATCCACTAACCATGGATAATCATCAATCATCAACATAAACCTAGTAAAGACCAAGCAATAATAAAAAGATAGGCCATAATTACATGCCAAAATAAATTAAAACCAAACTTTTAAATAAGAAGGCCTAACATAACTGGTCAATAGTATATAATGAAATCCTCAAAGGTAACTGTAGTTTGCTCGATCTTCTCTTCATTGGTTTTCTAGGCACTAGCTATCGATCCACTGGAGCTTAACTTGAAACCTACACAGATAAATAAACCTGTGCTAGGCTATAAAGGTTAGTGGGAATCAAAACTCTATAGATAACTTCTTTCCATAATCCATCTTATCATATACAACTTTCTATATAACATAGAATAACATATGAGTATGTTTTATTGATCATTTCACAATGAACATTTTGGAAAGTCCTTAAACCTATTAAGGATACCATATTTACTTATGTCTAGAGCATTCTGTAAATTATCTTATTTCGAAACTTGTCAATTTACTATCATCATCTTTACTTCTTCTTTTTCTTTAAACTGGCTTTATTCATACCTTTCCTAATCCTTCCTACTTCAGAATTAAGACATCCAGGTTGTTATATAAGTTATGCATTTTGCATTAAATCCATGCACATGGAAGAGCTTATGCCATGTAGCAACCATAGAGTTATTATTAGACATGATTTCTTCATATATCTTTTATACAATTCTCATTTTAAGTTCATACACACTTATCCTTTAACGTTATCTTATCATTTCAATTTAAACATCATACCACATTATAATATGTCATTGTTTTCACTTAGGTTTATATGAGAATCATACATATGCATATACATGTGTAAATGTTCATATACATACTAACGATTTTGCATGCCATTTCAACGAATAGGTATTACATATCATTATTAACAAATAAATTCCTCATACCATCTGCAAACATGCCATAATTTCCATATACATGAAGATCATTATGTATACTACGGTTCATATAACTTTTAATAGGATATTGTAAGCTTGTGGTCTAAATGGCCCAACTATTCACCGTGGAACCCATTGGTGGAACTAACTCGCACCGGCACTCACACGGGGACCTTCCTCATAATAGATGTGAGATATTGAAATCATATCATAATGAACATAGCATTTTATTTAATAGAGACAATTTTATAGCCAAAGGGAATTTAAGATAAACAACATAATAGGCCATTCATTGTGCTTACCTTACATAAGTGAAGAAATTAATGCATATATTATTTTACCTTTATGTACATTTTATCATCTTTAATAGCCTTCCTAAATACTAGTTTGAAGGGTAGATAACGAGAGCAATGGATACCCAGAGGTATCAAACGATGGATATCCGAAGATATCAAACAATGGACCTAAACGTGGTCAAACAATGGTTCCAGCAGGGAACTAACTATGGATTCAAATGGGGTTAAGCAATGGTTCCATTAAGGAAAAAGACCTAAACGGGGTCAACTATGGCAGTTGTGATCATATCCCTCTAGGCATGCCTATCAATCCACAACTAAACTAAGACCGCCAGGCTTTACCGTTCTTAAGCATATTTAGATTCAACATATTCTTCTTTACTTAGTACGTCATTTGGCTTAAAGCCACATTTAATAAAAGAGTGCATATCATTCTTATCATAAATCAATGTTGAGCCTTATACTCTAATACACATGGATGCAGATCATGAAATCACATAGCTGCATAAACATCATTCATACATATCATAGTAGCTTACATGATAATGCAAACACAATAAAGTATTACTTTCATTGATCAATCTCATCATAAATAGTATTATACATGAAGCCAATGAGGCAATTAAAAAAGTGTAGTTCTTGTAATTAAAGTTCTTTATAAGAATACAAGCATGACCATATATATATGTGTGTGTGTGTGTACAACTTAAATCATTTATAAAACATTAATTTATATAAATCATTGATAATCCTCAATGACATACCTTATTCTTGTTGCCGTGAGTAGCTTCCACACAACTTCGTAGTTCATACCAATAGATAATTACTTTAAACAATACTCATGCATTTGTGATACATATAATAATATGAGTAGGTTCTTTTCAAGTTAAGGTTATCACTTACTCATCTTTAATCCCTTTAGATCACTTTTATAGTTTATCAGATCGTGGACAACGATTATTTATCTTAACCCAATCATATAAGCTTCACTCGTCTTACTAGTACTTTTCATCTTATAACATATTATATCTCGATGAGTTATGTAAGCATATTTCATCTTATTAATTACCACACTAATGTTGTAACATTCTAAACCCAGTTAAATTTGTATAAGGTTATTTATCGCAATCATTAGCACATCACTTGCAGACTTGGTTTTCATATTATGTCACGGGACATGAACAGATAGGCAAGTAGTTTCCCTTACATCAAGGCTAATCATTACCTTCCATTGTGACTTAGAGTATAACCAACTCCTATAGTTTCATAATTAAATGTAATGTATAATACCTCATTTCTTAACTTAGACATGCCACCTTGCATCTATCCTCTAATTTCCAATAACTTGTATCACAGTATTTTCATATCGTTGCACCGAAATATTAATATATGATATTGGGCAAAACCATTTAGTTTGACCGAGTACCTTTACGGTCCAACTTTATAGAACACTTCAACTAGCATCTAGATTAAGGCTACTAGGTTACCTCTTGCTCTACTTAGTTTTGTGCTTGCTATGCATGAAAACTCATTATGGTCAAAGTGATTCACATACATATTGCCTCTTCCAAATCCCTCAAAGATTTGCTTTTAAGTGAACTCAATCTACTTTCTCCTATCATAATGTTCATGTCATTTAACTTCCGTTAGTACTTCATTTTATATTCATGCCTTTATAAACTATGTCTTTCTAGTCTTTAACAACAAGGAGAGACTTCATAATTTATTAACCCATCAGCATTAAACTACCATATTAACTATCTCATTCATAATCAATTATCCCCACTATTACTTATTGCTAGCTTGAATTCACTAATTACATGCCTCTCTTAATAAAGTTTTAGATTTTATAACAGTCTATTCATGATTTAGTAGTAGCCATGCACAGCAATAAGAAAAGCCTTTGCTTGGCCGTGCAAAGGAAACTTGAGTGGCTGTGCATGGGAAAGAAAGGAAACTTGAGTGGTCGTGCATGGGAAAGAAAGGAAACTTGAGTGGCCATGTACATCAAAGGCAAAAGGCCATAAGTGGCCGTGTACATCAAATTCAAAAGGCCATAAGTGACCGTGTACATCAAAGGCAAAAGGCCATAAGTGGCAGTATACATCAAAGGCAAAAGGCCATAATTGGTCGTGCATACCAAAGAGAAAAGGCCATGCTTGGCCGTGTGTACCAAAGAGAAAAGGCCATGTTTGGCCATGCACACCTATGAAGAAAATGGCCAAGTGGCAGTGCATGAGAATTTAAGCAGCTAGAGTTCACGAATTTCTCAGATCAAGTTTTTTCACTTCAAGAAAATCTGGAAATAGCAATGGAAAAATAGCAACGGAAAACCATTCCCGTTACTAAAATTGGTTAAACTTTGCAGATTTAGCAACGAAAAAATTTTTGTTATCTTCCGTTACTAAAAGTGGAGGGAATTTTTGGCGCCAATATTTAGCAACGAAATCACTATTCCGTTGCTAATTAATGTGCCAATAGATGGTGAAAAAAATGGGAATGAAAAATAGCAACAGAATTTAAATTTCGTTGCTATTTTAGCAACCGAAATATATTTTCGTTGCTATTTAGCAACCGAAATAGAATTCCATTGCTAAATAGCAACCAAATTTATTTTCAGTTGCTAAAATAGCAACAAAATTTAAAATTTCGTTGGTAAATTAATATTATTTTTTACTTGAAATAGAAGTTGAGATGGAATTACACCAAAATTTTCTAATTTAAGGCTTTAAAATTGACTTTTGTCCAATATAAATTCATATCAGTCCATTAATGAATTTTAAATATATAATGATTTGCATTTGCACTAAAAAAAATCAAGATAAGATGGATATTAATTTCTTTTTCAATAAAAATTATGCAACTAGCGAAATTAATTCTATTGTTAACTAATTGTGACTAAGGACCTAACTTATTAATTGACCGTTTCTTGTCCACTCCAAGCATTTGTGATTTAATTTTTTCATGCACCTAATTTAAGTTAAATAAACTGTTCTTTCTAACATTTAAACTATAAAATTGATTTAAATGTTTTGAAAGATTTTAATTTCATATTTTTATTTTTTTCTTCTCTTCTATCAAAAAAGTTACATAAAATTTCTTCTCTATTTTAAAAAGAAGAAAATTATCATTTATATATACACACACAAAAATATTAATGCTTTAAGTGTAAATTTGGTAATTTAGTCTCATTCTCAATTCTCCCAATAACATAAAGTAAAAGAATTGGTAAAATGGCAAATAGGTTTACTAGAATTAAATGGAAATTAAATTGTCTAATTTTCAAAGTTTTTAAATTGACCAGAAATATTCATTTTACATAATAGTATAGGAAGAGAACTAACTCGTGATCACCAACTACCAACATTATAAAGAATTAAAAAAATACTGATGCATTTAATTCTAAACAATCACTGATGCTATGATATATTTCTTTGCTGTTAATTAAATTAATATTATTTTTTACTTGAATGGGGAAACAAGTTGACAATTCTGGGGTAAGGCAAGAGATCCGCAAATTGTAAATTATGAATATCAAATTATCAATATATTAGAGAGATTTTTTTTTGCTTACATCATCATAGAATGTATTTTAAGAAGTTCACAAAATTGGTTTTTCTTTAACTGGATTTAGTTTAGATATTGTTAAATTAGTTTAAAAGTGGAGAAATATATATTTTTTTGTTATAAATTAGTTTAAATGCAATGTCAATGATGTGGTTTTTGATTAGGAGCAGAGCTAGTAATTAATTCAGTGTTCAGTAGACATTAAATTTGCTCTTAAACTATATTTCAAAATGACTCAAACATGAATAATTATTCATAACTATAAGTTATAAGTGCTCAATAGCCTTCCTAAAAATTATGATAATTATTCAACATGAATTATTTAATACGAGCATAATTTTTTTAATAATAAACATTTCAACATTAATTTTATCTTTTCCTTATTCTCTAAAATTCTAAAAAAAAAAGATAGGTTAAATTAATATAAATTTAAAAGTAAATTGAAAAATAAATATTATATTAATTATGATTCAACAAAAGTTTTATTAATTGGTTAACCTTTTAATTTGAATATTGATATACATCAAGATTTCTACACCTATATTTTTTTCCAGTAACCAAAACAAAACAAATTAGCTGAGCAAGCAATTTGGGCTAACAAATTAGCCTTACTTTACCTCAATTATTTTTCATTATTTAATAATAATAATAATAATAATTGTGAAAAAAAAAAGAGAAAAGTAGAAGATATTTCGGGTATCAAATATGTGGCCACCAAATTAAGAAAAAACAAATTGGAATAGAGAAGAGGCCATAAATCGTAAGAAGAAAGAAAAAAAAGTAAAATAGAAGGAGATGTAGGTGAGGTGCTGCCCACGACAACCGGCGCCTTTGCCAATGATGCGTGTGCCGACGTTGGCTCCCATCGTCGGCCCAAGTGCGGTGCATGTGGCCGTTCAACTCCCGCTATCAATGATGCCTACTTGAGTCTTCTCCTTCCTGCATTTTCTCTCTCTTCTTCCAAGCTTTTTTCCTTCATTCCTGTGAACAGCGATGACTGATGTCGACACCGTTTGCATTGATGAGTTCCCGAAGTCAAGGTGTTCACTCTAGTACCCTCAGTCTGACTCCAAATATCGGCGATGAGCTGATCGAAAATGGGTGTGGTGAGTTACTTCGGAGCTCCTTACGGAGCGTGACCACCGGTAACAGGTTCTTGATGATCCTGGCTTCGTGATGGCAGTGTTGATGCAGCTCCGGTGAGGCTCCTGCGACATTTTGGTGAGCCTCCAGTGAGCAAATAATTGGCAAAAATATAGAAAATTTCCAAGAAATAGGTATGTGATTACCAAAATTTACCTCCTAAGAATTTAGTTAAATAAATTAGATTAATATATTTACAAATTTACTTGTAAATTTACTTCATGATGCCATATTCTGATATTTACTGCTGAAATCAACTATTATTAGATTAATTGCAAAGGATTCTAAAAAATAATATATTTGTATTTTAAATCTAACTCAACTATTATTTGCAATGAAGGTAAAAATGGCTAGAAATTGATAGTTAGCTGTCCTTTTCTATCGAAAAGAAATAATAGAACAAGTTGAATTTCGGTTATCTAACAATTAATTGTCAGTTATAAGTGTGAATGGGAATTACTGCTTATATATCAAGCGAGTCTTATAATTTTGATTTTTGATATCAAAAATTGGAAGAGTAAATTTTCCTAGTTCCTACTCTATATTCTTCACAATAGTATTCTTTTAATCCATGATTTAATTTGGCTTATACATAAACTTTTTCGGCGTAATATATCAATTAATACTTAAATTTGATATATAAAATTATTTATATATTTCAACATTTTAGAAAAATCATATAAATATATTTTTCATAAAAATAATAAAATTAACAAATTTAAATACTTATACTATTCTTTTAAAAAATAATATCCTGTTTAAATAATTTTTTTCTGCTAATTTGTATTGTTTATTATGTGGGACAAAGTTATGGTGGTTAGAATCAGAATTTTCTTCTATGTACTTGCCAATCCATAATTTTGTTTAGGATAATTGTCTCATTAATTAGCCTGTTAGGGAATATTGTATATAATATCTTTTTGCTTTCTCAATCCTATGAAAGCAAAATCCACTAAACTAGCATTAGCAATAGTTCACAACTAGCCTTGGTCTTTTAGCAATTAGCTAGCAGTGATGGTGGGGGGACTAAAAGGTATTTTAAAATAGATGTGTTAGTGTGATAATTCAATTAAATAGTAAACCAACTATGAATTTATTTTAATTTTTTAATGACACTGCTTTTATGGAATTGAAACATCACAAAGATTGAAAAACCAATGAACAATTTGAATAACAAACAAAAATAAGAATCCGAACATAAATTACTTGTTTAAATCAACAAGACTAAATGTATATCTTTGTGTATACAGTTTTTAAATATAATATTAAGAAGAAAAATTCTATAATTTAAGACAAATAAAATGAATAAAAAAATAAGTGGGATTATTTTCTTGGAATGAGAATATGACAATTTATTTTTCGATGTGATTTTAGCTAGATATGGTCAGCGATTAGTATGGTGGATTATTTATTTATTTATTTTGATTGAGCTAAGACAAGTATTGGCTTAATATTCTTATTAATTTATTATGTTAAATTAATAGTTATTTATATAAGTATAAATAGTATTTGTACAAGTATAAATAGAAAAATAAAGCATATTTTCTTATCTACATATAAATACAGAGAGTAATGCTTATTTAGACAGGTTCCTCACATTTTTTTATGCAATTATAGAATTATGAATATCTAGAGCTGGTAATTCGTAAGTAATAACTACTGAATTTGACATCTAATTTTGGCTTATAAATTGATCGCATCCAATAATTATTTCAATACATATATATCCTACTTAATAATATTTTCAATTCACCAATTTCATCTGAAAATTTTGCCAAAATACCACCAAATCATACACATTTTTATAACTTTAAGATTGATATTTAAGCTGGTCACCTCACATGCATGACTCTTACCAACCCGGTAAATAGACTCATAAGGGATTTATCACTGGATGCATGATAAATTTTAAATAATATATATTTAACCTTTAAAAACAATATAATATATATAATTTACTTTGCTATGGGGTTTATTAACCATATGCAATTAAGGCCTTCACTGTAGGTGAGTAACTCGAAATCCTGCTGAAACAAAAATATATTTTTAAGATTGCAAAATTGCATGCCCGAAACAATAAGAAGAATACATGGCACCAATATCCCAATTTTAATTATTATATAAGCCATGCCAGTAGCCATTTACATACAAAGTCAAACTAAAAATGAAGAGAGTTCTTACAATTTCTGTTATCTTCTTACTTGTAGTGGCATTGGCTCTGAGCCATTCTTGTCTTGCTATTTGTCTGACTCCAGAGCACAACGTTCATGTCGTCAATAACTTGAGTAGCAACAAGAATATGAGTGTGCATTGCTGCCATAGTCTTTGCAGGTACTCGGTTCTAGTATACATATGCTTTTTTATTGCTTACCCTATTGTTGTTTCTGGTTATATCTTCCATTGACCACTTAACCCTCCCTAATTTTCATAATTCTTTTTGTAAATGTTTATGAGAATGTAACCAAGATTAAAGTCAAGGTCAGTGCTATTGGTATCAATATGTATGTCGGGAGTGATTCAGCATAGATGTTTAAGTTTACTTGATAATCTAAAGAGTGATTCAACTAGGAAAAGATGGAATGGTGGGAATATAATAATAGTGTCATGAGAATTAAGTTGTAGCATAATTTTCTGTTCAGCTATTGAGAAGATTTTGATTACATGATTTCAATTTCATATCCACTGAAATTTAGTAAATTGGGACATCCAATTAAATGCTTGTTTTTGATATAGGATTTCTATGTGAATGATTTGTAATTTCTATGTGAATGATTCTCCCCTTCTTATGTCACACATTTTCCGGAAGTTAACAATGTGTAAATCAATAGGATTTCAGTCATACCCATATGTTAGAGAGTATGCCCTAGAGCCCATGTAATAAGGATGTTTTTCATATGTATGAATTTATATTCTTAATGAAAAGCATCATTCATTTATTAATGCTATGTTTAAATACATGAGTTTGTAAATCTTAAATTAATAAATGAAGTCCTAGATGTTATAAACACAGTGCAAAGGAAATCATGAAAGTGTTCATGATATGAGATGTCTATTGCATGCAAATGTGTTAATATCTGAATATCCCTAGTTATAGAATTAACAAGATAAGGATATTGTTAATTCGGACAGACTAGAACATGTTACGCTTCTTGAATGGTTCAAGAAGTGGTTCTCATAACTGTGATTATAGAAGATAATCAAAGCTAACATGTGGATGCTTGTTAGAAGAACAAGTTTATTAGAGACCTGCATAGAGAATGCTCACATGGATATTAAATCTATGTCAGTGAGGAATCTCTTCTTAACGGTTGTGCAAGTATCCTTAGACTTGAGATCACCAAAATTATCTTAAGTAGCAAGTGGTATACTTTGACTCCATAACTGATTACTTCCAACTGGGAGTGAACATAGTTAGGAAAATGGATATATCATGACCTACTTGAAGATAGTTGAGTGATTGACAAAGGATTCACCATCCCAGATTTAATAAGGGAAGTTATCTCGCATGATTCAATAATTTCCTTGTTCAGAGAATTTTTGGCCAGAGTAATATGCCAAGATGGATAGAGATCCATGAAAGGCATTTTGGGAACAATGGTTAAATTAATAGAACATACATAATTAGTTTATATGAGTTGACAGAAATCCATACTCAGAATCTAATTGAGATAAGAGTGGTAAAAGGAGTAATTGCACGGTAACATTTTCTATGGAAGGGTATAGTCAAACCACTTGACTTTCCTGACATTTGGATAGTCATGATGCCTAGCTAAATGCCAATCATGACTTGTATAATGATGTATCAAGAATATCAATAGGGATTGATAAAATGATTTAAAGGAGTTTAAGTTATGTGAGTTTTGAATAGAATTCACAACTACATATTATACTGCCAACATGGACAGGAACCCAATAGGTCACACATATATAGAGAAAAGGATAAAATGGTAAAAGGACAAGGATAATAATATTTGATATTATTATAAGGGTAGAGAAGTGAATAAGATAATAATTAATTAAAGAGTTTAATTAATTATGATCAAGTAAAATTGTTCATGGAACTTTTGAGAAATGTTTTGTAAAATTGGACCTAATTGAAATAATATATTTCATGATTAATTATTATTGTCCTATAAGTGTTATAAGACTACTATAAGTATTATAGGACTAATATAATAATTAATAGGTTCATTAGAGGAATTATAAAGGGGCCAGAGGAATGAAGTTGGCACAGAAGCCCTCTAGAAGAGGGCCACACGCCAACTCCATACAGAAGGCCTTAATGGCTTATTTCTTGGACCAAAATAATTTATATATGTTACATAAGTATTATGGAACTTACATATTTAATTTTGTTGGATTTGGAATCTATTTGGGTAGTTAAATCCGATTAATTGCACAAAGGGCCTAGTTTGTGGGTTTTGTGCATAGTCTTTTATGAAAAGGTTTAATTAGGATTTAATTAAGCCCAAATGATTATAATTAATTTCAGAGGCCCAATTAATAATTCTCCAGTAATTTTAAAGAGCCCAATCTCATTAGAAGTTGGAATTTTAACCTGACTATAAAAGTCCAACTAATGAGGAATTAGGGTTAAGTGATTAAACAAATAAGAAAGTCTTATTCTTCTATTCTCTCTCTCCCTTTTGTGCCACTCCCTTGCTAGCTCTAGGGTTTTTTGGCCACTCATTATTCTACACCAATTTTTTGGTTTAATTTATTATTCTCTAGTGTGGATTACTCATTGGAGGTGTTCGATTTTGGACACTGTGGTTTGCGACAACCTGATGCGAAGTAAAATCAACTGTTCAACAAAAATCAAAGGTGATTTTTCTTATTCTCATCATATAGATATCTTGTGTATTCATGGCAAGATCAGATCTAATGGTTAAAAATTTTAAAATTCCGCTCATGTATGCGATGCATGTAACCGATAAAATCTAACATGGTATCAGAGCCTCGATTTTGCCATGGATATACAATTCTATATTTTTCTGCGAAATAAGTTTTGTTTTATTTTGAGTTATCTAATTCATGAACTTTAAAATATCAGATTTAATTATTCATGAATGAGAAATATTGATTTCTGGTTGTATGTGTGATCAAATAAATTTGATGGGAACAAAAACGAAACTTTTGAAGAAAAGTAACTAGGGTTTTGCGTGAAACCCATTAGGGTTTTGCATGAAACCCATGTAGAATTAAGGGCTGTTCTAATTTAATTTCTTATGGATCCATTAAAACATCATTTACATGATATTTTATGTGTTTAATATATGATATTAAGTCGTAGTATCGAACGAAATTAAAATCGAACAAGTTTTGCATGAAAACTAGTTTAGTCGAAAAGTTTGATAAATTGGTGTTCTTCGTGTGTTCTTGATATGTTCTTGATGTGTTCTTGGTTAGAAAGATTTTTAATCTTCTAAATCTGATATATATGATATATTAAAGTGTTTTTAATTAATTGGATTAATTAAAATGAGCCTTAAATTAATTTGATTAATTTTAATTCATTAAAACCATTTAATGGGCTTAATTTTGTTTACGGACTTGGTTTAAATTAGTGAATGACTTGGTGGGCCCAAGGAGCTGATTTAAATTAAAAATTATAAACATTAATTAAGTTTATTAATGGGTTTTAAGGACTGGAGTGGGCTTGCCTCATTCCAAAAGGCCCAAATGGTCCAAAAGATACAAAACTAGTTTGTGTGTGAACACATTTAGGGTTTCCTTTGGTGGGTTTCGGCCTACCCTTGATTATAAGCCCAAAATTGATTCTTTTAATTATTTAATATGATTAATTAATTAAATAATAAGTTATTAATTAATTAATAATCAATTAGATTGATTATTAAGGTAAAAACACATGCAGGCAAAAAGGTTTCCTAAAATGAAAGTTTCCAAAATGGAAAAAATTTCCTAATTTGATCACATCATTAAAATAACTCAAAAGATTATTTCAAAAGTTGAAACAAAGTTAGTAATCCATTTATTTATGCATTAGAAAGGCATATAAGGGTGTATGATTGGCATGATGGATAGTTATGGACAAAGCCCAATGTGATTGAGTATTATGCATGTTTTAGCCCAATGAGGACTTTCATGTCCCGACCACTTGTTTTTGGTCTGTATTTCTTTTCAAGTTGTAATATGTAATTAGATTACTTATATTAGAATTAGAAATAGAGATGGAGACCACTATCAAGAAGCAAGATGGGCCGGATGGAGATCCAACAAGCTTGAAGATAATGTAATTATTTTTCTTGTCTGAATCATGCATACTACCTAGGTGTGACCTTTTGATTTCCCTCTTGGCTCGGGGAAATCAATGTAGTGAAGTCCATAACTATACCATATTTGTATGCTTATATTTATGTGATAGATATAGGATGCATACCAATGTGTTCCAACCATGTATGATGAGACTTAACTAACTAAAACCCTCAAACAAATACTAAGGTATATAAGCCTTCCATTAATTTGAGGAGAACTAGAGTTCTTTATAGTATGGGTTGTTGACCACAGTCAAGCTCACATTATATTGAATATGTTCAAATCTAATTACATGGATCATCTTAGCTAGCCCATTAGCTTGTTGACCACAGTCAAGGCTAATGGTTCTAGAGGCAAGATTAGGGAATGCATATACGATATGCATGCATCAAGAGTTGATAACCTAATGATCCAATAGTTGTGTAGAGACACAATTGGTATATAGATACCTACCTTTCAAGGGTATGGAATTTGGCTTATTGACCACAATCAAGGTTAAATTACATATCAAGGATTGGATATTGGCCCACTAAGAAAACCATCAGCTTTTCTTGGATTATATAGTGAGGGCTATTAATTCGCAATAAAATAGTGGGAGTAAAATAGATTAATTAAAAACCTTATTAATGCATACATATATATGAACATACTCTCATATCTTTTATTTTTCACATCTAGGTCATCATCATGAGCACATCAAACATTAATATATGATCAATCTTGGATAACAAGTTGGTTGGTAGCAACTATTCTGACTGGATCAGGTAAGTGAGAATTGTTCTCAAAGCTAAAAAGATCCACTATGTCTTGGATAAAGATCCACCACCACTTCTATCAGATGATGCCGTTGATGAGATCAAAGGATTTATCAAAAATACATGGAGGATAGTGAAGCAGCAGCATGTTTGATGTTGGGTGCTATGTCCTCGAAGCTTCAAAAGCAACATGAGATGATGGATGCTAGAACCATTATTTTGCATCTGAAGGAGCTATATTCTTCTTAGGCTAGAACTGAGCAATATGAGATTGCTCGAGCTCTATTTAGCTGCAAAATGGTGGAAGGCACTTCAGCTGCTACTCATGCATTGAAGATGTATGGGTATATTGAGCATTTGAGTAGACTTAGCTATGTTATGGATAATGATCTATACATAGATTTAATCTTGTACTCGTTGGCTCCAAGTTATGCACCTTTCATGCTTAACTTCAACATGAACAAGATCCAAGTATCCATTCCTGAGTTAATCAATATGCTCAAGACAGCTGATGGATCATTTAAGAAGGATCCAAAAAGTGTCATGGTTGTCACTTCTGCTAAAGGCAAGAAACAGAAGAAGAAGAAGAAGAAGATAACCAAGGCACAGCCAAAGAACTGTGGGATCTCCAAGAAGAAGGTTGCCAAGAAAGAGAATCCCAAAGGAACTTGCTTCCATTGTGGAAAGGATGGTCATTGGAAGCGTAACTGCAAGGCCTATCTAGATTCTCTCAAAGAGAAGAACCAAGCTGATGCTTCTACTTTAGGTATTCATATGATTGAAATTAATACTTATTCTATTGCTTTAAAACAATCTTGGGTATTAGATACCGGATGTGGATCTCACTTATGTAATGATCTACAAGGGCTTAGAAGCTTTAGAAGAGTTAGAAAGGCGGAGATATGTTTGCAATCAGCTACTGGACAGAACATCTTTACAATAGTTGTGGGGACTTACTATTTGCCTCTTCCTAGTGGATTAGTACTGGAATTAAATAATTGTTATTATGTTCCAACTTTGTCCAAAAGTATTATTTCTTTCAGTTGTTTGATGAATGATTATGATATTTCTTTAAAGGACAAATGTTGTTACATTTTTAAGAACAATATGTTTTATGTAAAAGCTATCATTAAGAATGGTATATTTGTTTTTGATTTAATTAAAGAAGTACTTAATGTGGATACCAAGAGAATGAAATATGATAACCTAAATACCTCATACCTATGGCATTGTCATTTAGGCCATATAAATGAAAAATGTATGACCAAATTGCACAAGTCAGGTGATTTGGGATCATTTGATTATAAATCATTTGATACATGTCAATCTTGTTTATTGGGAAAAATGACAAAAGCTCCCTTTATTGGTAAAGGAGAACGGGCTAAAATGGTTTTGGACTTAATACATTCAGATGTATATGGTCCAATGACTACACATGCCAGAGGAGGTTATTCCTACTTCATTACTTTCATAGATGATTATTCCAGGTTTGGATACATCTATCTAATGAAATATAAATCAGAAGCATTTGAAAAGTTCAAAGAATTTAGAAATGAAGTAGAGAAACAACTTGGCAAAAGTATTAAAACACTTAGATCAGATCGAGGTGGAGAATACTTAAGCCAAGAGTTTCAGGATTATCTTAGAGATAATGGGATTTTATCTCAATGGACTCCACCATATACACCACAACACAATGGTGTATCTAAAAGGAGAAATCGAACACTATTAGATATGGTTCGATCAATGATGAGTCAAGCGGACTTGCCTAAGTCCTTTTTGGGATATGCACTAGAAACTGTTGTTTATGTGTTAAACAGAGTTCCTAGTAAATCGGTTGATATTACTCCATATGAGATGTGGAATAACAAGAAACCCTCGCTTTCTCATATGAAAGTATGGGGTTGTCTTGCTTATGTGAAGAGGACAATGTCAGACAAACTGGATGTTAAGTTTGACAAATGTTTATTTGTGGGATATCCAAAAGAAACATTTGGATATTATTTCTATCATCCCTTAGAACAAAAGGTGTTTGTTTCAAGGCATGCTGTCTTCTTGGAAAGAGAATTTCTCCTACGAGAGGACAGTGGGAGTAAAATTGAACTTGGTGAAGTTCAAGACCCACAAATAGAAGATGATCAACCGATTGAACCCAAAACTAGATTTCATAATGATGAAATTGCATTTGAACCTAATTACACACAAAATCCTAGAAGATCTACTAGGATGCATTCTATCCCTGTGAGATATGGATTTCACATTGATTCGGATAGAGGCATAACTGTAGTAGAGGATAATGAGCCTACAAGCTATCAAGAAGTTTTGAAAAATTCAGAACATGATTTATGGCTTAAGGCTATGTAGTCTGAAATGGACTTCATGTATGAGAATAAAGTATCGACTTTAACTCAACCACCTGAAGGGATAAAACCCATAGTGTGCAAATGGGTCTTCAAAAAGAAGACCGATATGGAAGGTAATATAGTTACCTATAAAGCTCACTTAGTAGCAAAAGGTTATCGTCAAAAAGAAGGTATTGACTATGATGAAACTTTTTCTCCTGTAGCGATGCTTAAGTCTATGAGAATACTTTTAGCCATTGCAGCTCATTATGATTATGAGATTTGGCAAATGGATGTGAAGACAGCTTTCCTTAATGGAAATCTTACTGAGGATGTGTATATGACATAACCAGAAGGGTTCACATCAGGAAATGGCGAAAAGGTATGCAAGCTTCAAAGATCCATTTATAGATTGAAGCAAGCCTCTAGGAGCTGGAACATACGATTCAATAAGACAATTAAAGAGTTTGGTTTCTCACAGAATGAAGATGAACCTTGTGTGTATAAAAGGGTCAGTGGGAGTACAATTGTCTTCCTACTTCTATATGTGGATGACATATTGATCATGGGAAATGACATTTCTCTTCTCCAATCTGTTAAAATATGGTTATCCAAGCAATTCTCAATGAAAGACCTTGGAGAAGCATCCTATATTCTGGGAATAAGGATCTATAGAGATAGATCCAATAGGTTGCTAGGTCTTTCTTAGAGTACATATATAGATAAAGTATTGAAGATGTTCAATATGGATCTCTCTAAGAAAGGGTTTATACCCATGGTGCATGGGAAACACCTTTCTAAGTCTATATATCCGCAGACACTAGAGGATAGAGAGAGCATGAATAGAATACCATATGCATCTTCAATTGGTTCTATCATGTATGCTATGTTATGTGCACGTCCAGATGTAGCATTTGCTTTGAGTGTCACAAGCAGATTCCAATCCAATTTTTGAGAGGAACACTGGGCAGCTGTCAAGAATATCCTTAAGTACTTGAGAAGGACTAAGGATATATTCTTGATATATGGAGAGGGCAGTTTGGAAGTAAATGGGTATACAGATGCCAGCTTCCAATCTGACAAAGATGATTGTAAATCACAGTCTGGTTATATGTTCATAATGGAAGGAGGAGCAGTTAGGTGGAAAAGTTCCAAACAAGAAACAACTGCTAATTCCATGACAGAAGTTGAGTACATTGCTGTTAGTGTAAGCCCTAGCCCCAATACATTGTAATAAAACACTTAGTTAATAAAATGAGGCATTTATTTTATCTTTTGAATACCTGTGCATGTCAATTGATAAAACTATCCAAGAATGTCGTTTCGGTTTAAGTTATCATGGGTGAGGCACATGGATTGTAAGACCTTGAAACAAATGGGACTTCATTCTAAATATCCCTAGTCAGTCATTGTTATGGGAATAACAAATGAATTAAGACTAGTATGCTCTCTCTGATACTATGAGTCCTGTCTTACGGATCATTAGGACAAGAGTGTCAATCAGAGATCATAGATACATGTTAAGGAACATGGTATCTGGATTCGATCCGCTCATGAGAACACTACATGGTACAAGTCATAAGTGTTTCTCATATGCAAGTTTTGTATCGGAGTTCTTAGACCTGAAATCTCTATGAAACTCTTTATGAATTACTGTGTACTTTGACATACACCTAACGTGCTCGTAACAGAGTGACAAGTACGGGTATGATTGGGTATGCACTGATTCATGTTAGAGAGCATGAGAGAAGTGAAGGGATTACCCCTCTTGATAAGAGAGAAAATATCACCGGCCACTTGATCAGTGAACTGAGAAGTGTATGGCCATACCGAGATGAAATAATGAATAATCATTATTTATCTGAGAGTTCAGTGTCACTGGAATATCAAGAAAGGAATTAATATATATAAGGATGACTAGTTCCATGCTTTATATTAATTCTGATATTTATGGGTAAGGAACTATGCGAAATTGCATTAGGTCACCAAATGCCATATACATTTTCATTTAATTTGGAATGCTATAATATCTTGCTAGAGAATATATATAGCCTTTGAATTAATTTATTAATTCATTGCCAACATTAAATGGACCTATAGGATCGCACACAAAGCATTGGGCTTAAAATATTTAAATTAAGTATTGGACATTAATTTGGGCTTTTAATTAAAGTCAAATTAGTGTATGTAATGAGTTATAAAATTGCTATTGGGCTTTGGTCCATGAGAGAGAAAAATTCAGCCCACAAGGTTTAATTTCAATTAATTAATTATGTTACATTAATTAAGTTAATTGAGTATTAAAGCCTAAAGGAATTTAAATTAAATTAAATCACTTATTTACTTAATGAAGTAGCCGAAATTCCAAGAGATAATTCATGGAATTTCGGCACATGGCATTTATTTAAATTAAGTGATTTCATTTATTTAAATGTCTTATGATTTATTTCAAATTTGAATTTAAATTCAAAGGAGTTTAATTCAAAATATATTACTTATCTTTAGGAAGTGATAGAGTTTGAATTAATCATCTTAGGATGATTGAATTCAGATCAAAGACTTGCCAAAGGATAAGCATATATATTAAAAGAAATAAAACCCTAAACCTAATTTTTTTTGGCATGAATAGTAACTCGTGAATAGTGACTCTCTCTCTCTTAATTCTTTTGGTCCAATTTTTCACAAGGAGAAAGGATAGTTCCTCATTCTCTTGTGTTCTTGGGTAGTAATAGCAACCTAAGAGAAGTACAAAATCAAATTTTGTAGCTTCAAACTATAACCATTACACAATACCGAAAAGGAGAGCTAGCAATCTCGATTTTAAGCCGTCGGTGCAAGTGTGTGTGTGAGAATAGAGGGAGTGGCGTAAAAGGCTGTTCCTTGGCATTGGTGATCGAGATCTAAGGCGGACAAAGTCATCTTAGTTGCTGGCCATCACCTAATTCAACATTAAAAGGCATCAAAAGTTGTAAGTACTACAACCCTAAAATTGCATGTTTCGTTTCTAGCTTTGGATATGTATGGTATGTATGATAAAAATTTTTGTTTTTTCCGCTGCGTTATCATCACATCCATACCATGTCATATTCCATCAATTGCTGCTTCAGAAGCAGCTAAAGAAGCAGTCTGGATCAAAAAGTTCATAACTGAACTAGGAGTGGTGCCTAGCATTGTTGATCTGATTCCTTTATATTGTGACAACAATAGAGCCATTGCACAAGCAAAGGAACCATAGTCTCATCAGCGATCCAAGCATGTTCTCAGACACTAGCATCTCATAAGGGAAATAGTAGCTAGAAATGATGTGAAAATAGAAAGGGTTCCCATAGATGACAATGTGGCAGATCCCCTCACTAAAGCACTTTCCCAGATTAAGCATGATCACCATATAAATGGCATGGGTCTGATACATATGAGTGATTGGCTCTAGTACAAGTGGGAGATTGTTAGAGAGTATGCCCTAGGGCCCATGTAATAGGGATGGTTTTCATCTGTATGAATTTATATTCTTAATAAAAGGCATCATTCATTTACTAATGCTATGTTTAAATACATGAGTTTGTAAATCTCAAATTAATAAATGAAGTCTTAGATATTATAAACACAGTGCAAAGGCAATCATGAAAGTGTTCATGATTTGAGATGTCTATTGCATGCAAATGTGTTAATATCTGAATATCCCTAGTCGTAGAATTAACAAGATAAGGATATTGTTAATTCCGACAGACTAGCACATGTTATACTTCTTGAATGGTTCAAGCAGTGGTTCTCATAACTGTGATTATGGAAGATAATCAAAGCTAACATGTGGATGCTTGTTAGAAGAACAAGTTCATTAGAGACCTGCATAGAGAATCCTCATATGGATATTAAATTTATGTCAGTGAGGAATCACTTCATAGCGGTTGTGCAAGTATCCTTAGACTTGAGATCATCAAAGTTATCTTAAGTAGCAAGTGGTATACTTTGACTCCATAACTGATTACTTCCAACTGGGAGTGAACATAGTTAGGAGATTGGGTATATCATGACCTACTTGAAGATAGTTAAGTGATTGACAAAGGATTCACCATCCCAGATTTAATAAGGGAAGTTATCTCGCATGTTTCTATAATTACCTTGTTCAGAGAATCTCTGGCCAGAGTAATATGCCAAGATGGATAGAGATCTATGAAGGGCATTTTGGGAACAATGGTTAAATTAATAAAACATACATAATTAGTTTATATGATTTAATAGAAATCCATACGCAGAATCTAATTGAGATAAGAGTGGTGAAAGGAGTAATTGCACGGTAACTGTTTCTATGGAAGGGTATAGTCAAACCACTTGACTTTCCTGACATTTGGGTAGTCATGATGCCTAGATAGAGGCCAATCATAACTTGTATAATGATGTATCAAGAATATCAATAGGGATTGATAAAATGATTTAAAGGAGTTTAAGTCATGTGAGTTTTGAATAAAATTCATAATTACATATTATACTACCAACATGGACATGAACCCAATAGGTCACACACATATAGAGAAAAGGATAAAATGGTAAAATGACAAGGATAATAATATTTGATATTATTATAAGGGTAGAGAAGTGAATAAGATAATAATTAATTAAAGAGTTTAATTAATTATGATCAAGTAAAATTGTTCGTGGAACTTTTGAGAAATATTTTGTAAAATTGGACCTAATTGAAATAATGTATTTCATGATTAATTATTATTATTATTATCCTATAAGTGTTATAAGACTACTATTAGTGTTATAGGAATGATATAATAATTAATAGGTTCATTAGAGGAATTATAAAGGGGCCAGAGGAATGAAGTTGGCGCAGAAGCCCTTCAAAAGAGGGCCACATGCCAACTCCATAAAGAAGGCCTTAATGGCCTATTTCTTAGACCAAATTAATTTATATATGTTACATAAGTGTTATGCAACCTACATATTTAATTTGGTTGGATTTGGAATCCATTTGGGTAGTTAAATCCGATTAATCTGATGATGTACGAATCTAGATCAATGTACATGATAATGGCATGATCAAGTTATGGTTTCCTTTATTGTTATATATTTTAAAGCTTTATTTTTGTTTTGCTATTTTGGATTTTAATGAGTTTGATATAGTAAATGCATGATTTATGGTTATAACCTTAGTTTGGCATGCTTTAGGCTTTAATATTTGGGTGTTTAGGGTTTATTTGCCATTTTGAGTATTTTTTGGTGATTTTCTAGCTTTTTATTCTATTCTATGAGTGATAGATGGGAAAAAGCTCCTAGGACAGCTATTTGTCAATGTGACAGATGGGAGATTATGGGATTTCCTTCTCATCCCGTCCCTCCTTCAGCTATGGTCATCTGTCACTTTTTCAAGGGCATTCATAGCTAATTTTTAAGCGTTTATTCTTGTGCTTATGTATTCTTTTGATCCATGTTATTTCTTTTATTCCCTAAAGTGTTAATTGGTCATTCTATATATATTTTTTAGATTTTGTATATGTGATTCAAAAAAATCTTCTTTTATGTATTCTATTATTTATTTGTGTTTTTCCTCATAATGCTAACTTATTATCTTTTGTGGTTTTATGTGAGTATGCAACTTCATTCACTTTTGGAGACTTTGTGAGGCATTTTACATTGGATTTCCTACCCTGGATGGCTAATATTTTTGCCATCGATTTATTTATTATTTAGTTCTTTATTTTATCTTATTACTTATTATTTTGATATTTTCACATATATTTTATTTTGGGGATGTAATAGCTAGTAAAAAAGAGTTTTTTTTTGCATGTCTAAAAGGAAAAGGCACTTAAAATGATTTCTATTAATTAAACTTGGGTTTTCCTCAAAAACTCATACCAATGTTTGATTTTCCATCCAAAATAAAATAAAGGACAAAATATAATTTTTGTAAAATGTGCATAAGTGAACCAATGTTCCTAACCTAAACAAACATTTCCATTTATATATGTATGTAATTTTATATTATTTTTGGATGACTTTCTTCTTTAATAAGCTTAATTAGTTTGATTTAATTATTTATGGATTTTACTAATTGATTAGGATGTGTATTTAATTCAATAGCTTTCCATCATATGAGAGAGGAGACTAGATTAATATTTAAAACTCATTTATAAATTAACACATAACCGAGATGCCTAATAGGAGTGACGTCCCAAATATTAATCTCTGTTTGGGCATTAAAAGGTCGAGAATCATTTCACAATGGTTTTTTAGGTGGTGACTTTATAACACCTACCTTTTAGGCCCATTAGTAGATGTCTTTATAGATTGAATACCAACAATAATTTGGATTTTATCCATTTTATTGCAAAATAGCTAATTCATGATTAATAGTGAGCCTTTTTCAATCTCAAACCCTAAATTTAAGCCTTCGAAAGTGCCTAAAATTGAGTTTAGGCTCTAAAACATGTCATAGTGGAATAAAAGTCAAAGGCAACAAAAAGGATCAAAATGGGAGTTAAATAATGTAATATATGTAAAAAGAAGAGTTTAAAGACCTAACTGTAATTTTCTACTTAAGTACGGATTGTATGAAAAAAAGGAAAAATAAATAATTGATGGACTAAACAATAATTTAAGGCATTAGAAGAATAAATTTAAAGTTAATTAGTAATAAATGATAATTAAAGGTAAAATGGTAATTTTACATATTATGATTTTATAGATGAAATTTTATGTAGTTGTATCCACCACTAGGCAATAATATTGCTTAGCATGTGGTTTGTTTGACTGTACGCAGGGATAGGTAATTGAAGATCAAGTGAACAATGGACGAATCATATGTCCATATAAACCGTTTTTGGATGTATAATGTGTTAGCTTTTAGAAATAGTTAGTTATGTAATATGTAATGGATACTAAACTCTAGTAAACATATAATTATGTGTGCTAGTATGGATGTTTGAAATATAGTTATGTGATGAATGTTTGATGATGCATTGTGATTGATTTAGAAGTGTTGTGATTGTTATTAAAGTATTGGAGGTGGAGGTTACCTTTTGGGAGTGTGATTTTTCCAATTTGTAGGTTTGGGTAGCATAATTTATAAGTTGCTATACTGCCAAAATTTTTATCAAATGAATAGTAACTTTACGATGCTAAGACAAATCAAGATTGAAATCTAAAGTTAAATAGTTGACTATCATGATTAAAAGGATAACTAACGCAAGTGCCAAGTATAATCACGATCATTAGTTAATAGCATACAAATTTATAGATGAATGTAGGGTGTCACATTTTGTAGTATAGAAGTAGGTGTAGTCTATCATGAGATCAATGTGATTGCATAAGCATGAAAGAATAATTGAATTAATATATATATATGCCATATAATGATAAGTAAATTTGAAGTTGAATCTTACCTATCCCTTTGATTATTTTAGTGATAATTATGGCTTTTGGCTCTAGATGAATGATCAAGTTGGCAAGCAATACTGAGAGTGTCACCTCAGCCAGTCCAGCAACTAATGACACAACTCTTATTAGTCAGTCCAACCATCCTAATTAGCATACGCCACCACCAGTATCACAGGCACCTTTACCAACTATACCACTAGATTTCGTAGAGATGATGGGATACTTGTTATATCAGAGGCTGTAGGCTCCAACTCCTCCTTAGCCACATCATTAGCTACCATCTCAACCACCCAAAAAACCCATATTGGAATAGATAAAAAATTTTAATGTTGAAGACTTTTATGGTAGAGAATAATTGACTGTTATAGAAAATAAGGAATGGTTAAATAAAATGAAAAGGCTTTTCGATATCACATATAGCCTACCAAAAGAGATATTAGATGGTGAAGTTGCCCTATTGCAAGACCCTGTATATATATGGTAAGAGACTATGAGATGATACACTTCAGCAAAATAGTTTACATGGCCTTTCGTTCTTCAGCAATTAAAGGATAAATACATAGGAAAAAAATATCACCGAGCTATAGAAGATGTATTATGGCGACTATGATAAGGCAATAGAATAGTACAGGTGTATAAAAGAGAATTTGAGAGACTCAGTACCTATATGAATGACTACAATATACCTCCAATAAAATTTAGCTAACTATTTAAATGAGTGGGATGCATACCAAATCCCGTAGGCATCCAGCTTGTTCTCGAAAGCTGACTTTTAGGGTTTAAAGCCTTATAAAGCTCATTTAACTCATAAAGGCCAATCACTTTGTAATAGATAGGGATTTAACCTAATTTGCAATGCCTCAAGCCTTAAAAAGGCATGAGATAGCATCTTAGGGTATCCCCATTCATTTGCTGATGATCAACCTACGAGGGCATCTGCTGACCATCGTAAGGCAAGTATTTAGTACCAAAGGTATAAATAGGAGTTAAGTCCAAACTATCTCTAATTTTGGCTTCACAAGGTTATAATTCATTTCCCAATTTTTTTTATTGTAAGTGAGTTTTAATGATTAATTTATCTTGTCTCTTTTTTCACACAAGATATTACACTACAAAAAAGCAAATGAAGCACGTTGGAATGTTGTAAAGCATGCATATGAAAGCACTAAAGAATATAAGAATAAATATAAAGATAAATTACACATAAATCGGGGAATTAGTTGAATTCTTTTAGACGAAGACACTGGTCCTCACATGCATATTTACAAAAAACAATAGCATTTTAGGCATTTTTTAGATAAAAAATGGGATAGTTGATCCCTTGCAGCTTTGAAAAAAGGAATTGTGTTAGTTAATTTTAAAGTAAAATAATCATTTATATTTCATAAGGAAAAACTTAATTTACATGTAATTTTATAGGTGAAAATCAGGACATTGGTCCTTTTTATTATAGAAAAATCCCACTCAAATTTTTATAAAATTATTTCATGAGTTTTTATTATATCGCTCAAAAAATTATTTATTTGCAATAAATAAAGGAATAAAAGAATAATAATACAAGTAAAGCATGCATAAATCGATATATTAATCGAATTGTGATCGTTGATTCTCTCATGCATGTTTATAAAATTCTTTTATGTGATTTTTGGAATAAAATAGGACATTGGTCCATTTTATGGAAAAAATTTTAATTAATCAAGAAGAAAATATTTAAAGTGAATTTTCCTCACTATCATGTTAAAATGCATTTTTTACCAACTATTACAATTAATTATTTAAAATCATGAAAGAAAATAATAATACAGGCCTAAATAATAAAAGAATAAAGAAAAAATGAGAAAATCCTAAACTATTCCGCTTCATTCTCATCCCGACCCGATGTGCAAATGGGCTACGTGCGTCAAAAAGGATAAAAACATAATAAGTTGAGTTAATAATGAACTAAATTAAATAATAATGAATTAAATAATGTAATTAATAAAAGACAAACAACCAAATAAACAAGCTAATATAATGACGCAAATAATAGATAAATAAGCTAATATATTAAATCAAACAAATAAATAAATAATGAAATTAAATGAATAAATTAGCCATTAATAATTATAAGAAAATTAATTTATACAAAAAATAATAATTGTTGAAAGAAAGTTGGCCAAAGAACAAAAGGACAAAGAAGAGGGAGCAAACAGGTGAGGATGTGAGTGGGAGTGAAGAGGGACATGATTGATACTTTTAACAACAGAAGTTTTTTACTGTCACCATAAACTCCAGTAGTTAAAGGTCCCTTGCTAGCAGGAAAATAAAGAGTAAAGGAATCGTTTAAGTGACAAGGCAAACCAAGCATCGCTAAAGGACCTGGAAAACGATTTTTATGAAAAAAAAGGGGAAAATAAATTTTCTTGATAAAAAATATACCAAAAAAACTTAAAAATAAATTATAAATATAATATTTATTAAAATCTATTAGATTATATATAAAAAAACAAATAAATAAATACTAAACATGCTAACAACAATAATAAAGAAAATAACACTAATAATTAAAATAATATAATAAATAATAATACAATAAATAAACTAATTAATTAATCTAATATATTAAATAAATAATTTACAAATTAATAATTAAAAAAATTAACATAATGAAATAATTAATTTATTAAGCTAATTTAATTAATTAATTCACAAAATTAGCTAGCAAATTACCATATTTAATAATTAATTAAACTATTGAAAGAAATTAATCCAGTTGAAATTGATATACAAAATTAACTAAATAATAAATTAAAAAAGGTTATTTTCATAATTAATTAAAATCAAATATTAAATTTTTTGATTTTAGGGACTCAAGAATATTACCTTCAGTGTCAGTTCCATCAAAGAATAAGGATTTGGTGCTCTATGGCTTTTTCCAATTTTCTTGTATTTATTTTCATTTTTTTAAAGTTAAAATTCTGAATTTTCCATGGAAAAAGAGGTGAGAGAATAAGAAGAACAAAAGGGGATGATGAAGAAGAAAAAGAGGTGAGGAAGAAGAAGAAAAGGGAGAGAGAAAGCTTTAATAGCTAAGAAACCCATAAAATATCCCAAAAATTGGATAAGTATAAAATAGAATATTTTTCTCTCTTTTTCCCCCAATTTTCAGGTGCAAAATCAAATTCTAGAGTGACTCACGGACCTTTCACTTTGATTGTTAACTTTGACTTTAGCCTCCCTTTTCAAGTCTAACTGACCAGTAATATAAAATGTTTTGCTATTTTAGGCTCATAAACGGCATTTTTTCAAGCAAGGTGTCGCTAAATATTTGTTTCCATTTTTCTTATCTTTCAAATGAATCTATAATCACTCTATTTGAATTTGTATATTGTGATTTATGTCCAAAATACTAACGGATGCTCCTATAAAATCTTCAGGGACAAATTTGATATTTTGACTTTGAAAATTTGCTGGGAACAATGGCTTAAAAATTATGTCATACTCTCCTCATTAAATTTATTCCAAAATGAGTTTATTTTCAACAAAAATTCGATTTAGCTCAAAATGAGCTCTACCGATGGAGTTATGCAATGAATTACTACATATTGGTCCAAATGCAGGGATAAATTCGAATCATCTACATTCAAGCTTAGTTTTGAGAATTTTAAAAAATAAATTGGGTTTAGGTTTTTCATAAAAGTTGTATATCTATGTTTTAATGTTCAAATGGATTGGAATCATCTAATTATTATGTTTGTAGGCTGAGATAAGATCATACGTTTTCCAAATCGATTTTCCTCATTTTGCCTTTTTCAAAAGAGACATATAGGCGGAGCTTCAGAAAAGTTATTTTGAGAACATTAAAACCCGGGGAAATCCTAACACTTTTATTCCTTATCTATTTATGAAAAACTACCTTCTCATTAGGCAAGCCTGATCAGGAGCCACTTTAGAATCTACTGTCCATAGTTGCCCCCAATTGTTGCTAACATGAACAAGCAAAATATCATCTTGTACATTGAGGTTAGCAAAAGTCATCCCAAATTTTGGGGGAATTTTATGGATGAAGGCCTATTGGCTTGCCCTCTAGGAAATCCTTTTACATTTTAATAAAAAAAAATTGAATTTTTTTCTTTCTTTTATTTGTGTTTCTTTGTTTGTTTTTTTTGTTATTTTTTTTTTTACAATTTGAGTGTATGTTAATTTTTTTTTTTTACATTTTAGATGTATATTGATTTGTACATTTTTATGTTTTTACAATTTATTAGTGTTTTAAGGCCTTAAAACTTTATTTCATGTTAGACAGAATTCATATTTTTATACACCTATATTTATTGTGTGTCTAAAGAGTCTTTGCACATTTAAAGAATTTGAATTTTTTATACATTTGAGTTTCTATATGTTTAAGGAATTTGAAGTTTTTGTATATTTGAGCTTGTACATTTATTCTGTGGTATGTTTTAGGATAAAAAGTCTTTCCTGATTTCCCCCAGCAGTAGTGCATGCCAATGGTTTAGCTCTATGAAGGAATCTCTTTTTATGGGCTTGCATGATTTTCACCTTCTAAGGATTTTATTTTTAAGTGAGATAGTCATTCCTTTAAAATTTCTTTTAACATGTCATGTACAGATGACCTTACTTTTCGAGATATCCATCTTGCATGATTTCTCCCATGGGAGTTTTTTATGGTTTGATTGTCCACTGCCTGAAATTATCCCACGATTGACTTCAACGTGTGAAGTTCACTTATGTTTTCTTCGTAAGAAATAACTTATATAAGTATGCATGAGGAATCATATATGCAGTATATGTGCAAATTCATGCTTGTATGCATAGTCATGCATGCAACAAGTATTGCGGGTAGTGTATGCAAAATGCAATTAGCCAAGAGAAGTCCAAAGTTCAAAGTAATGGCAACTCATCAAATGCTTTGAACTTGAATTTTATTAATCCTTAAATAAGGTGAATGAACCACATTCTCAATTAGTTTAATCTCAATAAGAGAAATTAAGGAGTATCTTCAATGAGGGAATAGAAAATGAGTATGTTAATACCAAGGTCAATTGAACTAACACATAAGCATATGCTTACTAAGCAATTTTCGTGTATGTGTTTGTTGAAGGCCAAAATAAAATTTTTATCTTAAAAGAAAATAAATCCTAGATGCAAAGATAGGAATGAGATTTAACACAAATACATAAATCCGTTCATGGCTTCTTGCTTGAAGCTTAAGAAACCCCATACGCCTCTTTTTATATACCAAACCTTACTAAAAGGTCATCTCTACTAGGTTGGATGAGACCAAACCTAGAAACAGGAGGTCTTACACTAGTCGTAATGTTAGGCTTAGGTAAATGGCTAATAAAGAAGGGTCGGGTTGCTAAAGGAACACAACCACTATGCTTTCTTAACTGGCAGGAGGATTATTTTCTACCCACTTCCCACTCCCAAAGCATTCTCATATTTGACTTTGGTGAATTTCAACAAATCAAAGCACTTTCATTTTTGCTATGGATAATTTTTAGTCCAAAAGAGATTATTTAAAAGGTAATAGCTCAAAGTTTCTCCTCTTTCCTCTTCATAAATTCACTGGAGATGGCTTGAGAGGTAACGACTTAAGGTCTCCTTTATCCTTTCATTGTTGTCTTTGTTGTGGCTTTTACTTTGAGATTTTTTCCTTCTTCTATTCTTCTTTTCTTTTCTCCTTCTCTTCTTTTTCTTTTTCTTTTCTTTTCTTTTCATTTTTATATCATCAGATAAACTTATTGTGATCGAAATTTTCACAAAGGATTGGTGCCTTACCTGTTCTTGAAATGTGAATTTAGCTTAACCATGGCGGTCATCTTCCTAAGGGAAAGCCAAAACTATTTTGGGTTAATAGGTTATTTCATTGTGTGTAATAATAAAATGAGCACACATTTAACATTCTTGAAGTTAAGGTTCAATGGGCTAGAAAATGACCATGAAATCTAGGTAGAAGGAAGTCATTTAGAATGACATACAAAGAAAGGCTACCTAAATCATTTTATAGATTTTGTCTCATCCTTGAGGTCACTATGATGGGTAATTAGAAATTTTTTAATGCTTTTAGTGAGTTTTACCCCCATCTTCTCATTTTTAAATAGTTTTTTTAAAATTTTTAAAACTGGCCTAAGGTGCTTAAAATTTAGAAACTGTATAGTATAACAAAGGTTTTTATGCAATTTAGCAAATAGAGATAAATCATGCCTAACTCCAATTTAGCTCATATTTGAATGGAAGAGAAATTTCTCAAATTAAGGTCAAACCCATTCATAGTTAAGAATAACTAGGATGCAGTAAAATTTCAAATTGAAAGTAAATTAATAAAAATAAATTGTTCTAAAACTCTAGACACTTCTTGGTAAAATAAATTAAAGTTAAAGCATAAATTATTTTAATTGAGAATACTCCTTGTATTTGGAGGAAGACGGTGTCGTGGCAATAATCTAGGATGCATAAATGATGTGATGGCCCTTGGAATTGAAATTAGAAAAAGGATAACCTACAACAGTCACTTTGAATGCATCAGGGAGGTGACAATCCTCAAACCTGTGAATTGAAAGAAAGTTATGTCAAAACCTTAGGCATAGCTTAGCAAGATAAATTAAGTTAGAAATACTCCCTGAAATTGGAAATAGGACAATGTCATGACCATCTCGAGTGCACTATAGAGGTGATGATCCTTAGGCCTGTAAAAGAAAATTATGTCAGAATCTTAGCAAGATAAACTAAGTTAGGAATACTCATTGAAATTAGCAAAATAATGATGTTGTAATGGACATTGCATCGATGCGAGAAATCCTTGAATTTCTAAGCTATCATACATCAAGGCTCAAGTGAACTATTGAGGCACGGATAGCAAAGTCGACTTTCACTTCACCTACAGAGTTATGCATATGGCAATATATACAAAACATTTTATATAACATGTATAAGAATGCCTATCTAGGTTTTAATTTTATTTTTAATCAAATTTCAAAATTACCAATTCAAGGTACATTTTATTTTTAATTGATAATAGTTGAATAATATCATTATTTGGATTGATTTTTGCTTCTTGATATGATTTTTACTGATTTTTTTCGAGAAAATTCTCTCTATCTAGATTTCCTATTGATTTTGCCGCTGGTGGAAAATTTTAGATTCATTAATTTTGAGCGCTTAACATTCATCTTAGTTTTGTTCCATTTTGATTTTTTAATATTAATGGACCAAAGCTGAACTGACTACTGAAAAGGTTAGTGATCTGATCTTTTTACTATAATTATGGAAATTTATATAAGTAATTTATAGATTAATTTTTTCTTCTTTTGTTAACTAATCATGAAGTTCACTTGATGAACTTCTGAGATTGTGTGATGTACTCTTGCTTTCCTGAATTTCATAGAATTTATGCTTGTTGTTAATCAGCTAATTAGATTTTAAAGATTTTCATTAATTTTTCTAGGTTTATAGTGTGAAGTGATTCTGATTTTTATTTAAAATTTTTGTTCCGTTTTATAGGTTCTCAAGAGGGACATCCCTTGGGAGACCTTCAACTGTTGAGGCATTATGATAATCGATCTGAAAGTTTCAAGGCACAGTTGTTAGATAATGTAATGGTTTACTAATCTTTATGTACTTTAAAGACTAAATTGTGCATGGGTTATCATATCAAACTTTTGTTTATGAGATCTTGTATGAGCTGACTGTAGAAGTCATGTTTTAGGTCCATTGGTAGGAAGAAGTGGGTCAGTAGCCATAGAAATGTGACTCTAAGTCTATACTTAATGGAGAATGCTTGTGAGCAGGATTATGTTCAAGCACTCCTTACTGAACCACTCGTTGGTGGGATTTCAACTGAGTAATAAACATGTTGTATTATTTTATGTTTTCTTTCAAAGTATGTCATGCATCGCCATTTATTTGACGAGTACTAGAGTTATTTAAGAAAGGTAGTAATATTGAGTAAGGTGGAATTCTTTCCCTAGAACAAACTTATTCTTTTGACAAAGAGGATGTGATGCAAAGTGGACAGCTCATAGTGTTATTACCTTGTAAGGTGTAAAGGTCTATCTCTCTTATCATTGGATACTTGGAAGTTTTGTTGGTCTTCCTTTGGTTACAATTGTGAAGTTAGTTTCAATGCCTTACTATTTCAGGCTAGTTGCTTGACTATTTATTTTGACTTTGACATGATGGTCCAACATATGTTCGGGTATTTGTTAGCATCTTACGAGATATATTTAAGGAAGAAACAGTTGAATATATGTTGGCCTTGATTGATGAGATGCTAACAGGTAGTGAAAGATTTTTGGCCTTCTTTATTCTATTTTATTGTTTAACTAGTTAACTTTGTTGTTGATTTCAATTGGCATCCAACCCAAAAAGAGCCAGATTGTTCCATAATAAGTCTCTTACTAATGAAGATACTTATAAACCTTTCTTAAGTTGAGTATTTACTCAATTATGTTGTAAATTCGGGTGATTTCAATTTTTGTGTTTTTTCTTATTGATATGAACAGTGCTTTATTTCAGTTTCACAATTCCCTTGGTTGAACCCGAATTTGTTCTCAAGCATTATGTGCTTGAGATGTGTGATATTTTGTGTTTAGTATCTTAATTGCTTGTTGCTTTTTCATCTTGACTTCTTGACTTCCTATTTACTAATCCACTTTAGTTAGTTTAATATGTTGGAATTGAAGTTGCCTATTCTTGCTTTTCGGTGAATATTAGTTATCTTTGTTTAATACCATTAAACTCCCTGCAGATGTTCTACAGTATATAGGTTTTGTATACTTGTTATCTTGACACTTCTTGTAGCATGAAATGCTCTAAAATCATGTACTACCTTTTTGATCTATATCAGAAACAATGTACCCTTGAGTACAAAAGTGGGTTGTTAAATTTCAGTCTCTACGTTGATATAAGACTACAACAAATTTTCTGATAACATGTCCCAGTTGGAAACTTGGTTATGAGTGTTCATATATATCTTTATATAGTCATATATTCCATTTAAATAAAGCTAAAGAGACCTATAATTTGCTACTTGCATATTGCTCTAGAAAGGTAACTTGTTTATACAAGAAAAGAGCTACAAGATACTTGGTTTGATAGTAAGGTAGTTAAAATATTATCCGCCTACTTTTGAAGAGTAGAGTCTGAAGAAATATCTTGTGTATGACTTTGCTGGTATCTGCGTGATGTATGGTGATAAACCTTTTAGGCAAGGTAAGATTATATATATATATACTGGAAAGCCTTTGTTGGGATGAAGAGAAATGGCTAAATTCAATGCCTGCCTTAGCAAGTTCATCCCTTAGCAAGTTCTGCAGAAGCTGTTATAATTGCACTTATTATTCTTTTTGTGCTTCCCATTTAAAGATTTTTTTTGTTCATGTAATTTATGTATACAAAGTACAACAACAACAACAACAACAACAACAACAACAACAATAATAATAATAATAATAATAATAATAATAATAATAATAATAATAATAATAATAATAATAATAATAATGAAGTATTTTTGTGAATTATGAGTTCTAATGGTCTTTGTACGAACCAAAATGATTCAAATTGCAAACAAACTTGTACTCATTTAACTATTTTTAATGGTTAATTTATGAAGTTTGGTTCTGTGGAGTAACCTTTCATTTATGATTTACCAATGTGAACGTTTCTTATAATTTCTTATATGTCTGTATGTGTGAGATCATTGTTATGTACCGATAAAAATAAATAAATACCAATCATTATGTATAGGATGAAAATTTAAAAATCTAGCAAAAGAAAAATTAAATTATGCAATAATTTAGCAATGGATTCGCGACAGCAATTGTCGCTATTGTGTAAACATTAGAATTTAACAAATAATTACCAACTAATATTTCATCACTAACTTTTACAGTAAATTAATAATTGGCGACGGAATTCCCGACGAAAAATGTAGTCGCTAAAATTTATTATTATAATACATGTGACTAATTATAAATATTAATTAACGAAGGCACAAGTTAATTAGCGATGAAATTTTCCATCACTAAATTAGCGACTGATTTGGGATTCTGTCACTAATATATTAGAGACCGAGTTATTAGCGACTATTCATCACGTCGTCGCTAAATTATATTAGCGACGGAATATGCCATTGCTAATTGCCATTTTTTGTAGTGGAAAATTTAGTGCTTTTATGTTGTTTGTAGTAGTAGAGATATGCAAAGATAAGGGCAAAGGGATCTTCAAGGATTGAAGAAGTCTCGGTGTTCAGATATGGGAATCCTATTTGGATTATGCTGAGTATGAAGTTATCTGTAGATGGATCGGTAGAAATTGGGGTTCTTTGAAAACAAGATTTTATAAACCAGTGAAACCTTTAATTTAAGGTTGATCTAGTTTGATGATGATGAGATTTAAAATGAGTTTAGAGAGATTTATTGGCTTACTAAGCATTATTGTTAATTTATCTGCTTAATTGGATATGTTCATATTGGTGCACTACCATGCAAGGCTTCCAGCCTTGTGGTTCAAGACCATGCAAAGCTAGAAGCCTTATAGCACGCGGCCATGCAAGGCTTCCACAGCCTTGTGGTGCGCTACTATGCAGGATTTCCTGCATTGTCATGCACGACCATTCAATGTCTCTATGTATGTGATGCATGACCAAGTGGCACTCTACTACTCTTCACCTTACCACCTTATACACTCACCCTTGATTACCTAATGGAATGCTTTCGCATTCATTTATGACTAAGCCAACAGTCATTATAAAGGCAAATAACTCTTTGATTCAACCTAATTGACACATTTAATGAGTATTCCCCAAAATTAAAATGTGATTGTTCTATGCCATATCTTAAACTGTCAAGCTTCAAACTATCAAGGTAAAGTGATAATGGCAAGTTTATCAAGTAACTGCTAATTGCAACTTATTTAGTTTTATGACTATAATTGTATTAATGTTGTATTTGCGTTGAATTGATATCTATATGATTATGTGAAGTACTATAACATGTGTTCTTAAGCTAGTTTAAATATATTGTATATGAGTTGAGATAACAAATGATGATGCCATTATAAGAATATGAAATGTACATTCATATATGAATTGTGGCTTAAGCAAATATTGTACTATGTAAAGAGGAACATGTTGAATTAAATGTTCTTAAAAATTGTTAAGCCTATGGGTCTTAGTTTAGTTGTTGATTAGATAGACATACTTAAAGGGATACAGTTGCAGCTGCCATAGTTGACCCTATCTGGGTCTATTGTTTATTCCTTTAATTGACCTATAGTTCAGCCCTTTCAATCCATTATTCGATATCTTTGGATATCCATTGTTCGATACCTTTGGATATTCGTTATTGATACCAAATAGTATCCATAGCTTCCGTTATCCACCCATTGAAGTAGCACTTAGGCAGGCTATTAAAGATTAAAGGATGTGCTCAAAGAAATAACAAATACGTGTATTGACTTCTTCATTCGTATAATGTAAACATGATGAATGACTTATTATAATGTTGCACCTTCATTTCCTTTTGGCTATATATTGTTCTATGGAATGAAATCATGACCTAATTATATTGTTATCCTTATTGCAATGCTGGTGTGAAGATGTTTATCGATGGCTACTGTGAGTAGTCATCCAAGTTAATTTATGAATTTCCCCATTAAGCTTTATAGCTAGCATGAGTTGTTTTATATTCGTGTTGGTTTGGTTCGATTTCAATCAGGGGCTTAATTCTGCATCAATTGGCCAACAAGAGTCGGTCCAGATTTTGGATGTAGGATATTTTATGGATAATTTCTTTTTTTCTAGTCTTATTTTTGCCATGATTTAATTCAAGAATTGTAATATGGAGGACTATAAAATTTACTTTATTGCCTTTGCTTACATGTGATTTCTAGATTGTGGGCGGTTAGTATGTGATTAGCAAAAATATGATTTCATTCCATGAAATTCCAAGTTAACCTACAAGTTATGTATGCACCATACATATATGTTAATAGGCTTTGGGCGCTCATTAAGGGTGTTGTTGTGGAACCTAATATGACCATGATTAAGGTAACATCTAAATTGTGTACATGATGATTAAATTGATGAATCACTAGTGTGAATAATGTTTGTTTAAAGGCATAATAAAAATGACTTAATTTGACCAAGAATGTTAAATGCAATAATATGGTTAGAATTTAGAGTTAGGGTGTGACGGTTTGTGGTATCATACCATCCTGCTTTAGCCTTTTCTAAGCAATAGAAGTCTAAAAATTTTTGTTATGGTATAGTACCTTATTGGCCTAATGCAGTAGTCCTTATTTTCATATAGATTAAAGATGGATGATTCTAGGGATGCTATCAAAGAATCGGCTGAAAGTAATTTACTAGCTACGATAGGTTCCTCTGATATTAGATCTTTATCATCCAATCAGAATGAGATCCATGCTACTATTCTTGAAGAAGCATTATTAAAAATTTCTCAGGATATGGTTCCAATTCTGCAAAGGATGACAACACCTAAAGCCCCAATCTCGATAGTTAGAAAATATGACGGGGAAGATTTTTCAAGTACCACGTTGGAGCAATCCAAGGAAGCTGAATTATAGCTAGAAAAGCTGAAGAAGATTTTAGACAATATTCATTGTCCCATTCATTATAAGGTATCGTGTACTGTATCCTTACTTCAAGGATCAACGTACGATTGGTGGAAGCTAGTACTCAGACAACCTCAATTACCAGATCCTCTTACTTGGGGATTCTTTGAAATTGAATTTAATAAGAGATATGCTACTGAGGCTTCTAAATAGGAGGTGTAAGGACCCAATCATAGCCCTAATCAGATTATTGTTAATTAATGAGGATTACTATTAATTAAGGCAAAATTGGATTATTTTGCAATTATCTAGGTTAAGTCCCAAGAGGAGTATTTTGGTAATTTCAGCATGTAATTATATTAGTTAAGTTAAATTATAATTAAAGAAAAGGATGTAATTGATGTGAATTAGAAAGTCTTGGGGTTAAGTTGGAAGAAATTAAAATAATGGGGGTTTATTTTTGTATAAGGGTATAGTGGAAATTTTCCTTGGTAAGATATTTATCCCACTCAATAAATTAGGGCTTTTAGGAGAGATGGGGATCAACATTTTTGAAGGATCTCTTTCTCTTTCTCTCTCTTTATGGTCACGGTTTGGAGAAGGATGCTAGGATTTGTGAGTTAACATGAAAGGTAATGTTTTTCCTTGAAGATCTCTTCTTTCTCTTCTTGTTATTTATGATTTCTGGTGATGAGGGATTACAAGATCATGTTGTTGTCACCATGTGTAAGGAGAAGAGAGAAGCAAACAAATCAAGTGAAAGAGAAGAAGGAATCATGAGTGAAGGAGTTATATTTGAAGTTTCATTAAGGTATGGAACTATTATGTTTTATGTATGGGAGGATAGTTTTGTTAGTTGAAAAATGATCTATGAAAATTTAGGGTTATGTTTTGTGGGTTTTTAATCGGGAGTTTAATATGAGTTTTGAAGAATAGAGATCATATCTATTTTCCCTATGAGTGTCTTTGTCGAGTTGTGAAGTTCTTCACGAGTCATGCATTCTTGTCCAACTCGTGAAGCCCTTCATGAGTCGTGAAATGTACCCCCTTCTTTTTCACTCGTGAAGCCCTTCACGAGTCGTTAAATGTACCCCCTTCTTCTTTACTCATGAAGCCCTTTACGAGTCGTGAAATGTACCCCTTCTTCTTCGCTCGTGAGCCCTTTCATGATTCATGAAAGTTAGCCATTTTTCTTCACTTGTGAACCTCCTCATGAGTTGTGAACCTCATTCATTCACTTCACTCGTGCAACCCCTTCACGTGTCAAATGTCTCTTCATGACTAATAGACCTATCTGGACTATTTTGCTTATAAGTTGAGCTACAGAAAAGCAAATTGAGTGATTCTTGTTGTGTTTGAAAATAGACTTCTATACCTATATTTCATATGAAGAAACCAAGTCCTAAATCTATTTTTAAATAGGCCATCTTTCAACTTGAATTCTTGAACTATTTGTTGCCCAGTCACTAGGAGCAAACCTCGGTGTTTTATAAATATTTGAAAATATAGAAATGATATCAAGATGATTTTTAATGTTATAGAAACTAGAAACATAATGGAACAAGTTTGTAGAAGACAATTTTTGCTGAAAATGCTTTTGGTATGTCAAGTGCACGAGTCATGAAGTTTTCTCCCTGTCATGAGTAGTGACACCCTTCACAACTCGTGACACTTCCCTACCTCATCCAAACATGATTTTTAAGCCCTATAGTGTCACCAAAGCTGGTTTAAAACCTTTTTAAGTAACTTTAAATCATTTTAAGCATAAAATAAGGACAAGTTGTGACACTAAATATGATTAAATGGAATGATATATGAGAATAAAGTTAGTAAATGAACACTACCCTTAGAGTAGATGAAAATATTTTCTTATATTTGATGGTATTCTAATGATTATACACATGTGATTTTGCCTTGCCCAAAGTATTGCACACTGATATTCCTCTACAATGACATGAGAATAATATGACATAACCTAATGACAATAAGGTAATAGTTGCAAGATTAGAGGTCTATATTGAAAGAATTGGGACATTTCCTTTTTTTAGGCTTAATCATGAGACATTAGAAGTTAAGTTATGCTTTAAGTCATAATGAAATATACACAAGATAAAGTAAAACATGCATTAATTGCTCCATTTATGTTATGTAAGCATGAGGAATGACCTATTGTTTGATTGTCTTAAATTCTATTCAACTATAAACTATTTTTATGAAATGAAATGCCATGCTATGTAATACATAATTGAGATGTCTCATACCAATTAAGGAAGGTTCCCGGATGAGTGCCGGTGTGCATTGGTTCCACCAATGGGATTCCACAGAGATTATATGGACCCTAAAGCGTACAATATTGTACTAGAAGTTATATGAACTATAACATGTGCACTAAGTTTCATGTACTCTGTTTATAAAATGCATATATGTGACATCGAGACTTTGTCTTATAATCATGATATGTAAGGCTTGTTCTTTGTGATCGCATGCAACTCTGCCAATCTGTTTATTTATATATAAATGCTCACACACATATAGACATAATGATAATATTCATTTAACCCAGTGCAATGCATGACAAAGAATGATGATTGTAAGAGAATTAGGTTACCATGCTAATATAACATAAAAGATGTAAAGTTTGCGAATCTAATACGAGAATTGTATAATATATGTGAAGTAATTATGCCTATCAGGACTAATTATAGATGCTATATGACTTAAGTACGCCTTTATATTATGAATTAATGTTGAATGCCTATCTTAGGTGATAGTGTGATTTAATGCAATAAATGGAAATCTTAACCATTAATAACTATGATGTCTAGCCTATTGATTAAAAAGGATTATAAGATGCATGATTTATACTAAGGTAAGAAAAGTAAAGGGTAAGATGATGGCGGTAGTGATGAATGGCTAAGCTTTTAGGAAATGAGATGAGTTTCATAACGCGTTCAATTATTCTAAACATGATACCCATTAGTAAGTTCGAAGACTCTCCTAAGAATGTTATTTATGAAATGAAAAATATAATAGACTCATATGTTATCCTGTGTGATTGTGAAATTTTTATACATGTATGTGATGAATTATGGAAATAGGTTATCTTTATATATATAGAGAGAGTTTTGTTCCCCACTAAGCTTTATAACTTAGCACGAGTTTGTTTATCCGTTTAGATTCAAGTTAAGCTCCAGAGAGGATCGAGCCGGTTGCAGATGTGTTGAGGATTCTATTATGTATTGTTGACCAATGATTTTAGGCCCTCTTATTTATAAGTTGATTTATTATTGTGGCATGTAATCATGGCCTGTGTTATTATTATTATTAGTATTTTTGCTTGATCTCTATTAGGTATGATGATGATTGATGATTATCCATGGTTAAGGGATTAGGGTGTTACAGGAGGAGATAAGATAGTTTTAGACTTTAAAATAGAGAGTTATATATGTGGCAGAGTTTGACAAGGAATTCAGCCAATTGTGCAAATACATCCCCAAAGAGATGTTAACTAATGCTTTTAAGACTAGGCAATTTAAAGATGGATTGAATCACCAAATATGAGAGAAACTAATAGGGGCTACATCTCTTCAGAATATGAGCTTTCATCAACTAGTTATAGCCACTATGAAGGTTGAGAAGCATGAGTCATCTAAAAGAAAAAGTGAGCGAAAAAGGAGTAGGGCTAGGGTGGATGGTCTACCGAGAAGAAGTTTAAAGGAGCACAAACTGTTCAGCAATATGAGGGAATGTACAACCTCGCTAGCACAGTGAAGGGATAAGAATCTTTAGTAGTGTCCAAGCCAACTTAAGGTACATCATCAAAGTAGAAAGCGAGTTAGCCGCCTGAGTGCCCTCGTTTTTTAAGGTGACATTGGGCCCCATAAACGAAAGAATTAGGAGCATACTATAATTGTGGTGCTATTGACCACTATTTAACTAATTGCCACTCAAAGCGGGCATAAGGCCACTATAAAAAAAATGCAAAATAGCGAGGACAAAAGTCCTTGCTAAATGATGAATTTTCGTCGCTAAATTATTTTAGCAACGATTTAGCGAGGATAAAAATTTTGTAACAAAAGTCATCCTAGCTAAATTTAGCGAGGACTTTAGTGCTTGCTAAGTTTTGCGAGGATTTGCTTGCTAAGTTTTGCGAGGATTTAGTCCTCGCTAACTTTTGCAATGATTAAAGTCCTCGCTAAGTTTTATGAGGATTTGTTCCTCGCTAACTTTGGCGAGGATTGCAAGGATTTAGTCCTCGCTAAGTTTTGTGAGGATTAAAATCCTCGCTATATTTTTCTAGGATTTTTTCTTCGCTAAGTGTTGCAAGGATTTAGTCCTTGCTAACAGTTGTAAGGATTAAAATCCTCCCTATGTTTTTCTAGGATTTGTTCCTCGCTAAGTTTTGTGAGGATTTAGTTCTCGCTAAGTTTTGTTAGAACTAAATAGTTGCTAAATTTTAGCAAGAATCAATTCTTTGTTAAATTTTAGCATGCATTTTGTGACAAATATTAATCTTGCTAAATTTAGCTTGAGATTTATCCTTGCTGAATGTTAATATAAATTTTTTTTCTTTTCCTAATTTAATATGAAAATTTTATTATTTAAATAATAAACTAAAAAATAATAAATTTATATTCACTCAACATTTAATATAAAAATATATATATTAATGAATAAATTGTTATTTACAAGTATATAACATTGCTAATAATATATCTAAAATAATACATCCTTATATAACAGTAACAATTAAAAGTCATAAAAAGTTCATAAAATGCCATAATCAGCGTAAGCTTTCCCAAACCAAAGAGTTTCGCATAATCAACAAGCCCCAACAAATAATATCAGAAGAATGCAAGTCTAATGGACATTGAGACCTAGTACTTTCTTTCATGGATTAATCAAATAGATCCCATGTGTATGTCACTCACCCCAAATTTAATGAACCATCATTCATCAATTTCATGCTTAGACTGTTAAATCTTCCTCTAGAATAGTGATGGGAAGCCTTCCTTCAATCCATTCCAATTTTCATCATAGCAACAAATTCATCATAGCTAATTTTCCCATACTGCATTCATAGGAAAATGGTGTCAAGATCAAAACCACTGAACAAAAAAAAATCCATAATGGCAAATTATTAGCTCTTAACCTTGTCCGTATCCACTTCTTAGAAGATATCATTTGCTACATCTGTACAATCATCTGCTCCATCTTCTATCAAGGCATCTCAAAGCTCATTCGATTCAATATAACCGTTGCCATCCTTATCAAAGTAGGAAAATGCATTATGAAGATATTTATTGTTAGCCATCCTTTGAAGATGGAGGGAAATGGAAAGAAATTCCCCATAGTCTACTATACCTTTCACATTTGTATCTACCTATTACAAAATAATTTGACCAATCAAAACCAGAAGAATATCATAATACCTATATCAAATGATTCAATGAAACAATCCTGAGCCTAATGCCTCCATAAAACAACAAAATGGAATGATGTCTAGTTCCAATGTGCAAGCTCTAGTTTCTTTCTTTTTATTGAAATATTTAAGCTCTAATTTTTAAAACAGGCAAAAATTTGTCAAAGAAATTCAAAGATTTCAATTTATTGAAATTTCAAGATAGGAAAACCATTCAGACATGATTTAGGGACACCAACATTGATAAAAGATTTCAATTTACTGATATGTGAATGTTAAACAAAGTTATAATATGTAACTGTATATCTTATTGTCAAGGATAACTTACCACAAAAGAAAAGCCAAGAAATAACAACCAAGTGGAGATAAGGTGATGAAACTCGATTTATTTTAAAAACACAAGTCTGCAGATTGACTAACTACTTTGTAAAATGTCTAAGAACATGAACAAAGAAAATGGGGGTGACAAGAATACCAACCATTTACAGAAAGAATATTCTCTTAAGTTTAAAAGAAATAAATTAAAAAAAGTGTAATATTATTCTATTGACTTCAAGCAAGATCATGCAAAGAGAATGTGTATCAAGATCTACGCCAACCAGTCAACCATAAATAGTTTACATATATTTTTATAGGCCAAACTTGATCAACTATTAGGCCAAACATTTAGATTGGGCTTGGGCATAGAAAAAAAAAATCCTAGCCTTCTGCAGGTATTTGTAACACTTACAAACTTAATAATGATAACCATTTTAAAGTTGGGGCTACAGCTTTGGAAGCTAGTGCTTAACAAGTAGACATAATTTTAAAGGATCAGTGAAGAACCATAGCTTGCAACTTGATACCTCTCATGGTTGCTGGCTTTAAGTTACAAAGAACACAAACCTTTCGAGTCTACCAAAACAATTAGAAGTGTGAACAACTTCATAGAAAAGCATTCCCATAAAGTGAAAAATGCTTTCAAGAACCGTTTCCTAACAATATAAATTTTTATTATATAATTATTAATAATTAATGTTATTAAATATAAAAAATAATTTAATTTATTTAATTTAATTAATAATAATTTAGTTTATTTAATTTTTGCTAAAAAAATATTAAATTAATTAAATTTACAAAATTAAATATAAATAAAATTTAAATATTAAAAATTAAAATTATATAAAAATAGTTAAAACATAATTATCTAATTTATATCAAATGGTTCATATATCAAATGCTAAACAATTTAACCGTTAGCGATGGATTTAACCTCGTTAATTTAGCGAGGATTTATTTCTCGCAAAATTAGCGAGGATTAAGTCCTTGCTAAATGGTTAATATATCAAATGTCAAACCATTTAACCATTAGCGAGGTATTTATTCTCGCTAATTTAGCAAGAATTTATTTCTCACAAAATTAGAAAGAATTAAGTCGTCGCTAAACGGTTAATATATCAAATGCCAAACCATTTAACCGTTAACGAGGGATTTTTCCTCGCTAAACGGTTCATATATCAAATGTCAAACCATTTAACCGTTAGCGAGGGATATTTTCTCGCTAATTTAGCGAGGATTTATTTCTTACAAAATTGGCGAGGATAAAGTCCTCGCTAAATGGTTCAAATATCAAATTTCAAACCATTTAACCATTAGCAAGGATTAAATCTTCACTAAACGGTTCATATATCAAATACAAAAATATTTAACCATTAGCAAGGGATTTGTCCTTGCTAATTTAGTGAGGATTTGTTTCTCAAAAAATTAGCGAGGATTAAGTCCTCCCTAAATTGTTCATACATCAAATGCCAAACCATTTAACTGTTAGCGAGGGTTTATCCTCGCTAATTTAGAGAGGATTTATTTGTCACAAAATTAGTAAAGATTAAGTCATCACCAAACCATTTAACCCTTAGCAAGGGATTTGTCCTCCCTTGTTTAGCGAGGATTTGTTTCTCGCAAAATTTGCGAGGATTAAGACCATGCTAAGTCCTCGCTAAATGGTTCATATAACAAATACCAAACCATTTCGCCATTAGCGAGGGATTTTTCCTTGCTAACTTAGCGAGGATTTATTTCTCACAAAATTAGTCCTCGCTAAATGGTTCATATATCAAATGCCAAAACATTTAACTTTTAGCGAGGGATTTGTCGTTGCTAATTTAGCAAGGATTTGTTTGTCACAAAATTAGCAAGGATTAAGTCCTCGCTAAACAATTCATATATCAAATGTCAAACCATTTAACTGTTAGTGAGGGATTTATCCTCACTAATTTAATGAGGATTTGTTTCTCGTAAAATTAGTGAGGATTAAGTCCTCGTTAAATGGTTCATATATCAAATGCCAAACCATTTAACCATTAGCAAGGGATTTATCCTCACTAATTTAGTAAGGATTTGTTTCTCGCAAAATTAGCGAGCATTAAGTCTTCACTAAAAGATTCATATAGAATTCTAATAATGAATTAAGATTTAGCGAGGGTTCTGTGCTCACAAAGTCATCTCTATTTTTTACACTAAAATTTTGGCACCCAAAATTAGCTACAACAAAAAGTATTTATCGCTAAATGGTCGCAAAATCTATTTTCTCACTAGGCCCAAACAATATTTACAATAAAATCATTTTTCGTCGCAGTGTTATCGCTAAATGGTGCATTCAGCAACAAATTTTATTGTCCTCGTTAATTTTCATTGCTATTCTATATTTGTTTGTAGTAGGCTTTACACATAAGGAAGTAGAGGAGCTTCAAATATTTTTTTGGCTACTAGAATTGGAAGCAATGGCAGGGGGTGGGGTGGTATTTTCTCACTTTATGATTCTTATATTCATGCACTTATTGATCCTAGATTCACTCATTCATATGTTTCCATTGAGAGTATGAGTGGTGGTGTGCCTAAGGTGCATCAGCTGGAATATGATATTTGTGTAACTAGTCCATTAGGGCATAGTGTATGTGTGAATAAAATGTTCCTTGGTTGTCTCATCTTGATACAAGAAAGATAATTTTTAGCTAACCTTATTGAGTTGCCTTTTCGAGAATTTGATCTTATTATGGGTGTGGACTGGTTGTCTAAGCATCATGCATTGGTAAATTTTAGGGCTAAAATAGTAACTCTTAGTGGTGAGGATGATAATGAAATAATAGTTACAGGTATTCTAATGCAACCTCTGGCTAATATGATATATGCCATGCAAGCTAGGAAATTTCTTAAGAAGGGGTGTGAAGCATTTTTGGCCTTAATTCTTGAGTCAAAGAGGGACACGGTTAAGCACCAAGATATACCAGTAGTGAATGAATTTTCTAATTTATTTTCTGAAGACTTACCTTGTCTTCCCTTTGAGAGGGCTGTGGAATTATCAGTTGAGGTTTTACCTAGCACAGTACCCAGTTCAAGAGCCCCCTATAGGATGGCTCCAAAGGAATTAAAAGAGTTGAAGGTACAATTGTAAGAACTACTTAACAAGTGTTTTTATCGGGTCTAGTGTATCGTAATAGGGTTCGCCAGTCCTATTTGTTAAGAAAAGGATGGTTTTATAAGGATGTGCATTAACTATCCATAGTTAAATAAAGTGACTATAAAAAATAAGTATCCATTACCTAGAATTGAGGATTTGTTCGATTAGTTGAAAGGGGTAAGAGTATTTTCAAGGATTGACCTAAGATCGGGGTATTACTAGCTTCGAGTTAGGGATGTAGATGTTCCAAAGATGGAATTTAGAACCAAGTATAAGCATTATGACTTTTAGTAATGCCATTTGGGTTAACAAATGCACCAGCCGCATTTATAGATTTGATGAGCATGGTGTGTAGACCATAGTTGGACCAATTCGTGGTGGTATTTATTGATGCCATATTGGTCTATTCCAGGAATGAGAAGGAGCATGGTTAGCATTTAAGGATTGTGCTACGTAACTTAAATGAGAATTGACTATTTGCTAAGATGAGCAAGTGTGAGTTCTGGTTGATAGAAATTTCTTTCCTTAGCCATGTAGTATCTTCTAAAGGTATTAGAGTTGACCTAGTAAAAATTGAGGCTATTACCAATTGGAGACCGCCTCGAAGCGTCTCTGAGGTGAGAATTTCCACTTACTAAGCTATTAAGGAAGAATGTTAAATTGGAGTGAACTGTCCGATGTTAGATAAGTTTTGATCAGATAAAGATAATGCTAACAAAAGCTTCGATCTTGACTCAAACAATCTTCGGGAAAAAAGTATGTCATGTATAGTGATGCCTTTAGAGTTGGTTTAGGTTGTGCTTTAATGAAAGATATTAAAGTGGTGGCTTATGCATCTCAACAACTTAAATCGTATGAGCAAAATTATCCAACACGTGATTTAGAGTTGGTAGTGGTAGTTTTCACCTTAAAGATTTGGCGGCACTACTTATATGATGAAAGGTGTAGGATATACATAGACCATAAAAGACTTAAGTATCTACTTACTCAAAAGGAACTCAACTTTAGATAACGGAGATGGCTTGAACTATTTTAAAGATTATGATTGCATAGTAGACTACCATCCGAGTAAGGCTAATATGGTAGCAGATGTTGGGGGTAGTATAGTAACACCTTAATTCTTTTACCATGGATAACCATCATTCATCATCATAAACCTAGTAAAGTCAGGCGAAAATAATAATAATAATAATAATAATAATAATAATAATAATAGAACATGCCATAATTACATGCCACAATAGAAATAATAAAGCTTATAATTAAATAATTATAACATAAATGGCCTTCAAAAATCTCGAAATCCTCAAGGCAACTGCATCTAGCTTGATCCTTTGGAGCTGAACTTGAAACCTATATGGATAAACAAACCCGTACTAAGCTATAAAGCTTAGTAGGGAACAAAACTCTATATATATAAACATAACCTCTTTACACAATTCATCTCATCATGTAAACTTTCACCACAGCACGGGATAACATATGAGTCTATTATAATGATTGTATCACAATGGAATTATTGGGGAAATCCTCAACCTAATAATAAAACCATACTTACCAACGTCTAGAGCATTCTGTAAATTATCTTATCTCGAAACTTGTCAAATTACTATTATAAGTTTACTTCCTTTCTTCCACAAAACTAGCTTGATTTATACCCTTCATAATCCTTACTACTCCATAATTCATGCATCCAAGTTGTTGATAGTACAAAATGTTAACGTAATGCATTAATAATATCGTTACATAATTCCTGCATTCAATATTAAAAACATGCACACCGAAGTGCTTATGCTATGTAACAAACATAGCGATATTGTTAGACATGATTTCTTCATATATCTTTACTTAATTCTCATTTCAGGTTCATACACACTTATTCCTTAATACTATCTTATCATTGCAATTTAAGACATCAAACCACATCATAGTATATCATGGTTTGCATTTGGATTATATCCGAATTATACATATACAGATACGTGTGAAATGTTCATATACATACTAACGGGTTTGCATGCCATTTCAATGAACAGGTGCCACATATCATGATTAATGGACCAAGTCCTCATACCATATGCAATATACTATAATTTCCATATACATGAAGATCATTATATATACTATGGTTCGTATAACTTTTAATATCATACTGTAAGCTTGTGGCTCAAATGGCCCAACTATTCACCGTGGAGCCTATTGGTGAGTCTAGCTCATAACGGCACTCACATAAGAACCTTCCTCATAATAAATATGAGATATCACAGTCATGTAACACATAATATGGCATTTTATTTCATAGAAATAGTTTAAAGTCATCAAGAATTAAGATATAAAACCATAATAGGCCATTCATCGTGTTACATCATATAAATGGAGCAATCATTACATATTTTCCTTTATGTTATATACATTTTATCATCTTTGATAGCCTACCTAAGTACTAGTTCCAAGGGTGGATAACGAGAGCAATGGATACCCAAAGGTATCGAACTATGGATATCCGAAGATATCAAACAATGGACCCAAATGGGGTCAAGCAATGGTTCCAGCAAGGAACAAACTATGGATCTAAATGGGGTCAAATGATGGTTCCATTAAGGAACAAGACCCAAACGGGATCAACTATAGCAGCTGCGACTGTATCCCTCTAGGCATGCCTATCTAATCCACAACTAAACTAAAACCCGCAGGCTTTACCATTCTTAAGCATATTCAGATTCAACATATTCTTCTTTACTTAGTACGTCATTTGGCTTAAAGCCACATTTCATAAAAGAGTGTATATTATTCTTATCATATATCAATGTTGAGCAATAGGCTCCAATATACATGGTTGCAGATCATGTAATCACATAGCCGTATAAACATCTTTCATACATATCATAGTAATTTACATGATAATGCAAACACAATAAAGTATTACTTTCATTGGTTAATCTTGTCATACCTATCATTATGCATGAAGTCAATAAAATAACTATAAAAGTGTAGTTCTTGCAATTAAAAGTCTTCCTAAGATTATATGCATGTCCAATATATAATCATAGCAATTCATACATTTGGGGTTCTCATATTTGTTCATCTTATTGACACAGACTACTCATCATAGCATGGTCGAATCAATTATACCATATAAACTTACATAGCTCATAAATAATTCTTAATTGCGTACCTTGTTGTTATTTGCCGCGAGTAGCTTTCATAACATCATAACTCCCATTAATGGATAATTACTTTAAACAATACTCATGCAATTATGATCTATATAAGAATACGAGTAGGCTCTCTTTTGAATTGAGATCAACACTTATACAACTTTCATCTTTTAGTTCACTTTTATAGTCTATTAGAACATGGACAATAGGTTATCTACCTTAACCCCATCATGCATGCTTCAACATCTTATTAATACTTTTTCATCATATAACATATTACACCGAGGTAAAATATGCAAAAGTATTTCATCTTGCAAGTAGCACACTACTTGCAGACTGGGTTTCCCTATTTAAGTCACAGGACATAAACAGGCAAACAAGTAGTTTTCTCTTACATCTAGGCTAATTATTATTTTCCATTATGACTTAGAGTATAACCAACTCGAATCATTCATGATTAAGTGCATTGCATGATACCCTTTCTTAGCTTAGACATGCAACCTTACCACTACCCTCCAATTGCCACAGACTATATCATAGTATATCATGCCATAGCAACGGAATATTAGCATGTGATATTGGGCAAAATCATTTACTATGATGGAGTACATACCATATCCCAACTTTATAGGACACGACAACTAGCATACAAATTTAAGATTACTAGGTTGCTCCTTACTTTACTTAGTTTTGTGCACGTTATGCACTAAAACACATTATACTTACAGCAGTTCATATACAAAGTGCCCTTGTCAAATTCCTCATATCAGCCTTCAAGTGAACACCTTTCCTTATTTCAATAGGTTATTACTCTAAATCTTTCATTGTTACTTCATTTGATAGCCAAGTCTTTGTAAACTATGTCTTTCTAGTCTTTATCAATAAAAGAGACTTCATGATGTATTAGCCCATCAATATTCAACTAGCATATTAACTGTCGTAGTCATGCAAATCAAGTCTTGCTTAACTATATCTTATTTTATACCTTAGCATCGTAAATACTTTTAGAACTATAATAATTCATCACTAATCAATTAACATAATACTCACCACTTGTATACCCAACGACAATCAACATTTCTTAGTGCTAACTCATTTTACCCTATTTATATCAATATCTTCATATGCATAGGCTATAAAATATCGGTTCACAAATTATTTATGAGTGAGCTATAGTTTTGAGGAGAAGAAAAGCCAATGAAAAAAAGTGCACAAGTGGTTGTGCATTTCATGGAAATAAAGGTCAAATGGCCTTGCATTTACATGGGTTGCATGGCCAAGTGGCCGTGTAAAAGAATAGAGAAAGGCATATGCGGCCAAGCAAGGAAAAAAGAGGAAGTACGCTGTCGTGCATTGGGGGTGAGACATTTATGCATAGTCGTGCATGGGTGAGGAACTTCCCATACGTGGCCATGCATGGATGAGGAACTTCAAGGTAGAAAGCTAGAGATGGCCGTGTGCTGGAAGAAGAAAGCTTTTGTGTGGCCATGCATTGAAGAGAACAAGCGATAGAAGGCTATACACAGCCACACACTGGGAGAAGGAAACTCATGCGTGGGCATGCATAGTGCACTACAGTCCCGATTCTGTAGATCGACTACCCAACTCAAAAAAAAATCCCATCTAACCCATAATCATACTCATTGAGTTTAAAAAAAACCTTTTAATCCTATCAATATTGCTAACACCAAATCCTTAACCTCATCAAAGAGGACAAACACACAAAAAAAGAAAAACTTTGGAATTAAATCCAGGAAAATGTAAACCTAATTCCCATAACTGGTTCGAAGCTTAATCTTTCTTGACTCATCTTGATCCAGCTCTTTCTCTTACTGCTAATTTCCTTTATTCCCTAACACATAAAGGCATAATAGGGTCTCTTAATCCCTCAAAACTAGAGATTAAACCAAGTTAAGAAATGCAAAGAGAGATCTTCAAGGGGAAGCATTACCTTTTGAGATGCTGCTCATAAACCCTAATCTTCTCTTCCTTTGTCTTGATCTCTAGCTTCCCCAGAAAGCCTTAAAAGAGTGAGTGGGGTAACTATCTCACCCAAGAAATTCCAAAATTGCCATTATACATTTTTAACCCTTAAAACTTATTTTCTTAGCATTTAACCTTAAACTTTTAATTTAATACAATTGTATCCCTCTTTTATCTTAATTTTAACCACACTCAATATACATACATGTTGAAATTACCAAAATACTCCTAATGGGACTTAACTTCAATAATTACAAAATAATCCAATTTTGCCTTAATTAACGGTAATCCTTATTAATTAACAATAATCCGATTTGGGTCATTATTGGGTCCTTACAAATATCATTATTTAAGATTGATTTGGGGTCAAGGTATAAATTAAAAGATTGGATTGGTTAGCTTTGAGAGGGAAATTGAGAAAAGGGTTAGATGGTAATTAAATGGCCTTCTAGAGGCTTTCTCACGTGCTCACAGTGATAAATATCATTGTTTAGTCAAAGAAAGTCCATCTCTCTCTCTCTCTCTTTGTGAATCTGGAATTAGGTTTTGGTAAGAGAACTCTCTCAATTTTATCTCTTCAAATAATGAAGGCTTTTATGAAAGCAAGAAGGAAAATTTAGAGTTTTAATGTTGTTGGTAGTATCAGAGATAAGCAAATATAAAGGGTAAAGGGATCATTAAGGAGTGAAGAAGTCTTGATGTTCTGTACGAGAATACTATTTGGATTGTGCTGAGTATGAAGTTTGTTAGAGAGTATGCCCTAGAGCCCATGTAATGGGGATGTATTTCATATGTATGAACTCATATTCTTAATAAAAGGCATCATTCATTTATTAATGCTATGTTTAAATACATGATTTTTTAAATCTTAAATTAATAAATGAAGTCCTAGATATTATAAACACATTGCAAAGGCAATCATGAAAGTGTTCATGATGTGAGATGTCTATTGTATACAAATGTGATAATATTTAAATATCTCAAGTCATAGAATTAACAAGATAAAACATTGTTAATTCGGATAGACTAGCACATGTTATGATTCTTGAATTGTTCAAGAAGTAGTTCTCATAACTATGATTATAGAAGATGATCAAAGCTAACATGTGGATGCTTGTTAGAAGACCAAGTTCATAAGAGACCTACAAAGAGAATCCTCACATGGATATTAAATCTATATCAGTGAGGAATCTCTTCATAGCGGTTGTGTAAGTATCCTTAGACTTGAGATCACCAAGGTTATCTTAAGTAGCAAGTTATATACTTTGACTCTATAACTGATTACTTCCAACTGGGGGTGAACATAGTTAGAAGGTTGGGTATATCATGACCTACTTGAAGATAGTTGAGTGATTGACAAAGGATTCACCATCCTAGATTTATTAAGGGAAGTTATCTCACATGATTCTTTAATTGCCTTGTTTAGAGAATCTTTGGCCAGAGTAATATGCCAAGATGGATAGGGATCCATGAAGGGCATTTTAGAAACAATGGTTAAATTAATAGAACATACATAATTAGATTTATATGAGTTGACATAAATCCATACTCATAATCTAATTGAGATAAGAGTGGTGAAAAGAGTAATTGCACGGTAACTAATTCTATAAAAGGGTATAGTCAAACCACTTAACTTTCCTAATATTTGGATAGTCATGATGCCTAGATAGAGGCCGTTCATGATTTGTATAATAGTGTATCATAAATATCAATATGGATTGATAAAATGATATAAAGAAGTTTAAATCGTGTAAGTATTGAATAGAACTCATAATTACATATTGTACTGCCAATATAGATAGGAACCCAATAGGTCACACATATATAGAGTAAAAGATAAAATGGTAAAGTGACAAGGATAATAATATTTGATATTATTATGAGAGAAGAGAAATGAATAAGAGAATAATTAATTAAAGAGTTTAATTAATGATGATCAAGTAGAATTGTTCGCAGAACTTTTCAGAAATATTTTGTATAATAGACCTAATTGAAATATTATATTTCATAATTAATTATTATTGAACTATAAGTGTTATAGGGCTGATATAATAATTAATAGATCCATTGGAGGAATTAAAAGAGGCCCAAAGAACTAGTTTTGGAGCAGAAACCCACCAGATGAAAGGTTACACACCAAACCATATAGAAGGCCTTAGAGGCCTAATTCCTGGACCAAAATAAATTAAATATATTTTATAATTGTTATGGAGCCTAAATATTTAATTTGGATGGATTTGGAATTCATTTGTGTGATTAAATCCAAGTGTATGTATAAAAGGGCCTAGTTTATGGGTTTTGCGCATAGTCCTTTATGAATGGACTTAAATGTGATTTAATTGAGCCTAAATAAATTATTAATAATTCCAGAAGCCCATTTAATATTAACAATTTTAAAAAGCCCAATACCATTATGAAGTTGGATTTTTAACCTAACTATAAAAATCCAAGTGATAGGGATTTTAGGGTTAAGTGAACACTAAGAGAAAAGAAATTCTCTCTCTTTGAAAAACCATAGTTGCCACTCCCTCACTAGCATCAAGGGGAATTCGGCCAGCCCTTGTGTTCCATCATTCTTGGTTCATTCGATCCTTCTCTACTATGGATTACTAATTATAGGTGTTTAATTTTGGACACTGTGGTTTACGACAACCCGGTGAGAAGGAAAATCAACTGTTCAACAAAAATCAAAGGTGATTTTTCTTATTCTCATTAATATTTATATTATAAATTCATGGTAAGATTAGATATATTGGTTAAAAAATTTTAAATTTTGCTTATGTATGTGATGCATGTAACCAATAATTCCCAATATGGTATCAGAGCCTAGGTTTTGCCATGAATCTATAATTCTATATTTTTTTACGGAATAGTTTTTATTTTTTAGTTATTTATTTCAAGAACTTTAGAATATCAGATTTGATTGTTCATTAATGAGAAATATTGATTTCTGGATGTATGTGATCATGTATATAAAATGAAAAATAAAAATGATTCTTTTGAGAAAAGAATCATTGATTTTGGAGCGTAGGGTTTCTATTTTTCAATAAAAGTTTTAGGGGATGTTCTAAATTAAATTTTTATTGATCCACTCTAAAATTATTTTGATGATAATTTATGTGTTTAATATGTGATATTAAGCCATAGGATCAAACAAAATTAAAATCGAACAAGTTTTGCATGAAAACTAGTTTAGTCAAAAAGTTTGATAAATTAGTGTTTTTCATGTGTTCTTGGTGGGTTTTTATTTAGAAAAATTTTTAATCTTCTAAATTTGATATATTTGATATATTAATGTGTTTTTAATTAATTGGATTAATTAAAATGGGCCTTGAATTAATTGGATTAATTTAAATTCATTAAAACCACTTAATGGGCTTAATTATATTTACGAACTTGATTTAAATTAGTGAATGACTTGGTAGGCCCAAGGAGCTGATTTAAATTAAATATTATAAGCTATAATTAAGTTTATTAATGGGTTTTAAGGGCTGGAGTGGGCTTGACTTATTCCAAAAGGCCCAAATGGTCCAATAGACACAAAACTAGTTTGTGTGTAAATACACTTTAGGGTTTAAATTTGTGGGTTTTGGCCTACCCTTTATTTTAAGTCCAAAATTGATTTTTAATTATTTAATATGATTAATTAATTAAATAATCAATTGATAATCAATTTGATTGATAATTAAGGCAAGAACACATGCATGCAAAAAGGTTTCCTAAAATAAAAGTTTCCAAAATGGAAAAAGTTTTCTAATTTGATCACATTATTAAAATAACTCAAAAGTAAGTTTCAAGAGTTGAAACATAGTTTGTATTCCATTATATGGTTTTATGCATTATAAATGCATATAAGGGTGTATGATTGGCATGATGGATAGTTATGGACAAGACCCAATGTGATTTAGCCTAATGCATGTTTTGGCCCAATGAGGACTTTCATGTCCCGACCATTTGTTTTTGGTTTGTATTTCTTTTTCAAATTATAATATGTAATTAGATTACTTAGATTAGAATTAGAGATAGAGATGGAGACCACTATCAAAAAGCAAGATGGGCCGAATGGAGATCTAACAAGATTGAAGATAATGTAATTATTTTTACTTGTTTGAATCATGCATATTACCTAGGTATGACCTTTTGATTTCCCTTTTGGCTCGGAAAAATCAATGTAGTAAAGTCCATAACTATGCCATATTTGTATGCTTATATTTATGTGATAGATATAGGATGCATACCAATATATGCCAACCATGTATGATGAGACTTAATTAACTAAAATTCCTCAAACAAATACTAAGGTATATAAGCCTTCCATTAATTGGAGGAAAACAAGAGTTCTTTATAGTGTGGGTTTTTGACCACGGTCAAGCTCACATTATATCAAATATGTTCGAATCTAATTAAATTGATCATTTTAGCTAGCCCATTAGTTTGTTGACCACAGTCAAGGCTAATGGTTCTAGAGGCAAGATTAGGGAATGCATATATGATATGCATGTATCAAGAGTTGATAACCTAATGATCCAATAGTTGTGTAGAGACATAATTGGTATAAAGATACTTACCTTTCAAGGGTATGGAGTTTGGCTTGTTGACCATAGTCAAGGTCAAATTACATATCAAGGATTGCATATTGGCTCATTAAGAAAACCATTGGGTTTTCTCAGATTATATAGTGAGGGCTATTAATTTGTAATAAAATAGTGGGAGTAAATGGATTAATTAAAGACCTAATTAATGCATACATATATATGATCATACTCTCATATTTTTTCTTTTCACATCTAGGTCATCATCATGAGCACATCGAACATTAACATATGATCAATCTTGGATAACAAGCTGGTTGGCAGCAACTATTCTGATTGGATCAGACAAGTGAGAATTGTTCTCAGAGATGAAAAGATCCATTATGTCTTGGATAAAGATCCACCACCACTTCCATCAGATGATGCCATTGATGAGATCAAAAGCACTTATCGAAAATAAATGGAGGATAGTAAAGCAACAGCATGTCTGATGCTGGGTGTTATATCCTCGGAGATTCAGAAGCAATATGAGATGATGGATGCTAGAACCATCATTTTGCATCTAGAGGAGCTTTATTCTTCTCAGGCTAGAACTGAGCAATATAAGATTGCTCGAGCTCTATTTAGTTGCAAAATGGTGGAAGGCACTTCAGCTACTACTCATGCATTAAAGATGTATAGGTATATTGAGCATTTGAATAGACTTGGCTATGTAATATATAATGATCTATACATAGATTTAATCTTGTACTCGTTGGCTCCAAGTTATGCACCTTTTGTACTGAACTTCAACATGAACAAGATCCAAGTAACCATTCCTGAGTTAATCAACATGCTCAAAATAGCTAATGGATCCTTCAAGAAGGATTCAAAAAGTTTTATGGTTGTCACTTCTGCTAAAAGCAAGAAGCAGAAGAAGAAGAAGATGACCAAGGCATAGCCAAAAAATGGTGGGGTTTTCATGAAAAAGGTTACCAAGAAAGAGAATCCCAAAGGAACTTGCTTCCATTGTGGAAAAGATGGTCATTGGAAGCGTAACTGCAAGGCCTATCTAGATTCTCTCAAGGAGAAGAAGCAAGGTGATGCTTCTACTTCAAGTATTCATAAGATTGAAATTAATACTTATTCTATTGCTTCAAAATAATCTTGGGTATTAGATACCGAATGTGGATCTCATTTGTGTAATGATCTACAGGGGCTTAAAAGCAGTAAAAGAGTTGGGAAGGCAGAAATATGCCTATAGTCAGCTACTAAACAAAACATCTCTACAACAGTTGTGGGGACTTACCATTTGCCTCTTCCAAGTGGATTAATATTGGAATTAAATAATTGTTATTATGTTCCAGCTTTATCCAAAAGTATTATTTCTTTCAGTTGTTTATTAAATGATTATGCTATTTCTTTAAAAGAAAAATGTTATTACATTTTTTAGAACAATATATTTTATGCTAAAGCTATCATTGAGAATGGTATATTTTTTCTTAATTTAATTAAAGAAGTGCATAATGTGGATACCAAGAGAATGAAATAAGATAATCTAAATACCTCATATTTATGGCATTGTCGTTTAAGCCATATAAATGAGAAACGTATGACTAAATTACACAAGTCAGGTGATTTGGGATCATTTGATTATGAATCATTCGATATATGTGAGTCTTGTTTATTGGGAAAATGAGAAAAGCTCCCCAATAAAGGAGAACGAGCTAAAATGGTTTTAGACTTAATACATTCAGATGTATGTGGTCTAATGACTACATATGCCAGAGGAGGTTACTCCTACTTTATTACTTTCATAGATGATTATTCCAGGTTCGGATATATTTATCTAATGAAATATAAATCAGAAGCATTTGAAAAGTTCAAAGAATTTAGAAATGAAGTAGAAAAGCAACTTGACACGAGTATTAAGACACTTAGATCAAATCGAGATGGAGAGTACTTAAGTCAAGAATTTCAAGATTATCTTAGAGATAATGGGATTTTGTCTCAATGGACTCCACCATATACACCACAACATAATGGTGTATCTGAAAGGAGAAATCGAACACTATTAGATATGGTTCGATCCATGATGAGCCAAGCACACTTGCCTAAATCCTTTTAGGGATATGTACTAGAAACTGCTGTTTATGTGTTAAATAGAGTTCCTAGTAAATCGATTGATGTTACTCCATTTGAGATATGGAATAACAAGAAACCCACACTTTTCATATGAAAGTATGGGGTTGTCCTGCTTATGTGAAGAAGACAATGTCAAACAAACTAAATGTTAAGTCTGACAAATGTTTATTTATAGGATATCCAAAAGAAACATTTGGATATTATTTCTATCATCCCTTAGAACAAAAGGTGTTTGTTTCAAGGCATGATGTCTTCTTGGAAAGAGAATTTCTCCTACAAGAGGATAATAGGAGTAAAATTGAACTTGGTGAAGTTCAAGACCCACAAATAGAAGTAGATCAGCTGATTGAATCCGAGACTGAATTTCATAATGATGAGATTACAGTTGAACCTAATTATACAGAAAATCCTAAAAGATCTACTAGGATGCATTCTATCCCTATGAGATATGGATTTCACATTGATTCAAATAGAGGCATAATTGAAGTAGAGGACAATGAGCCTACAAGCTATTAAGAAGTTTTAAATAGCACAAAACCTGATTTATGGCTTAAGGCTATGCAGTCTGAAATGGACTCAATGTATAAGAACAAAGTATGGACTTTAACTCAACCACCTAAAAGGATAAAACCCATAAGGTGCAAATGGGTCTTCAAAAAGAAGACCGACATGGAAGGTAATATAGTTACCTATAAAGCTCGCTTAGTAGCAAAAGGCTATCGTCAAAAAGAAGGTATTGACTATGATGAAACCTTTTCTCCTGTAGCGATGCTTAAGTTTATAAGAATACTTTTAGCCATTATAGCTCATTATGATTATAAGATTTGGCAAATGGATGTGAAGATAGCTTTCCTAAATGGAAATCTAATTGAGGATGTGTATATGACACAACCAGAAAGGTTCATATCAAGAGATGGCAAAAAGGTATGCAAGCTTCAAAGATCCATTTATGGATTGAATCAAGCCTCTAGGAGCTAAAACATATGATTCAATTAGACAATCAAAGAGTTTGGTTTCTCACAGAATGAAAATAAACCTTGTGTGTATAAAAGGGTCAGTGGGAGTGCAATTGTCTTCCTAGTTCTATATGTGGATGACATATTAATCATGGGAAATGACATTTCTCTTCTCCAATCTGTTAAAATATGGTTATCGAAGCAATTCTCCATAAAAGACCTTGAAGAAACATCCTATATTATGGGAATAAGGATCTATAGAGATAGATCCAATAGGTTGCTAGGTCTTTCTCAAAGTACATATATAGATAAAATATTAAAGAGGTTCAATATGGATCTCTCTAAGAAAGGGTTTATACCCATGATGTATGGGAAACACCTTTCTAAGTCTATGTGTCCGCAGACACTAGAGGATAGAAGGAGCATGAATAGAATACCATATGCATCTGTAATTGGTTCTATCATAAATGTGACATTATGTACACGTCCAGATGTAGCTTTTGCTTTGAGTGTCACAAGCAAATTCCAATCCAATTTTGGAGAGGAACATTGGGCAACTATCAAGAATATCCTTAAGTACTTAAGAAGGACTAAGGATATATTTTTGGTATATGGGGAGGGTAGTTTGGAAGCAAATAGGTATACGGATGCCAGCTTCCAATCTGACAAAGATGATTGCAAATCATAATCTGGTTTTGTGTTCATAATGGGAGGAGGGGCAGTTAGTTGGAAGAGTTCCAAACAAGAAACAACTACTGATTCCATGACAAAAGCTGAGTACATTGCTACTTCGAAAGCAGTTAAAGAAGTAGTCTAGATCAAAAAATTCATATCTAAACTAGGAGTGGTGCCTAGCATTATTGATCCGATTCCTTTATATTGTGACAACAATGGAGCCATTGCACAACCAAAGGAACCACAGTCTCATTAGCGATCCAAGCATATTCTAAAATGCTACCATCTCATAAGGGAAATGGTAGCTAGAAATGATGTGAAAATAGAAAGGGTCCCCACGGATGATAATGTGGTGAATCCCTTCACTAAAGCACTTTCCCAAATAAAAGCATAATCACCATATAAAATAACATGGGTTTAAGACATATGAGTGATTGGCTCTAGTGCAAGTGGGAGATTGTTAGAGAGTATGCCCTAGAGCCCATGTAATGGGGATGTATTTCATATGTATGAAATCATATTCTTAATAAAAGGCATAATTCATTTATTAATGCTATGTTTAAATACACAAGTTTGTAAATCTTAAATTAAAAAATGAATTCCTAGATATTATAAACACAGTGCAAAGGCAATCATGAAAGTATTCGTGATGTGAGATGTCTATTGCATGCAAATATCTAAATATCCCTAGTCATAGAATTAATAAGATAGGACATTGTTAATTCAAGCAGACTAGCACATGTTATGATTCTTGAATAGTTCAAGTAGTGGTTCTCATAACTGTAATTATGGAAGATGATCAAAGCTAATATATGGATGCTTGTTAGAAGAACAAGTTCATTGGAGACTTGCAAAGAGAATTCTCACACGGAAATTAAATCTATGTAAGTGAGGAATCTCTTCATAGCGGTTGTGTGAGTATCCTTAGACTTGAGATCACCAAGGTTATCTTAAGTAGCAAGTGATATACTTTGACTCTATAACTGATTACTTCCAACTAGGGGTGAACATAGTTAGGAGGTTGGGTATATCATGACCTACTTGAAGATAGTTGAGTGATTGACAAAGGATTCACCATCCCAGATTTATTAAGTGAAGTTATCTCGCATGATTCTATAATTGTTTTGTTCAAAGAATCTCTGGCTAGAGTAATATGCCAAAATGGATAGGGATCCATGAAGGGAATTTTGGGAACAATGGTTAAATTAATAGAACATACATAATTAGATTTATATGAGTTGACAGAAATCTATACTCAGAATCTAATTGAGATAAGAGTAGTGAAAAGAGTAATTACATGGTAACTAATTTTATGGAAGGGTATAGTCAAACCTCTTGACTTTCCTCACATTTTGGTAGTCATGATGCCTAGCTAGAGGCCGCTCATGATTTGTGTAATATTGTATCATAAATATTAATAAGGATTGATAAAATGATTTAAAGAAGTTTAAATCATGTGAGTTTTGAATAAAACTCATAATTACATATTATACTGCCAATATGGATAGGAACCCAATAGGTCACACACATATAGAGTAAAGGATAAAATGGTAAAATGACATGGATAATAATATTTAATATTATTATTGGAGAAGAGAAATGAATAAGAGAATAATTAATTAAAGAGTTTAATTAATTATGATCAAGTAGAATTGTTCGCACAACTTTTTAGAAATGTTCTGTAAAATAGACCTAATTGAAATATTGTATTTCATAATTAATTATTATTTGACTATAAGTGTTATAGGGCTGATATAATAATTAATAGATCCATTAAAGGAATTAAAAGAGACCCAAAGAATTGGTTTTGGCGTAGAAACCCTCTAGAGGAAGGGTTACACACCAAACCCATATAAAAGGCCTTAAAGGCCTAATTCTTGGACCAAAATAAATTAAATATATTTTATAAGTGTTATGGAGCCTACATATTTAATTTGGATGGATTTGGAAATTATTTGGGTGATTAAATCCAAGTGTATGCATAAAGGGCCTAGTTTATGAGTTTTGTACATAGTCCTTTATGAATGAACTTAAATTGGACTTAATTAAGCCCAAATAAATTATTAATAATTCCAGAAGCCCATTTAATATTTCTCCAGAAATTTTAAAGAGCCCAATCCTATTATGAAGTTGGATTTTTAACCTAACTATAAAAATCCAAGTGATAGGGATTTTAAGGTTTGGTGAACATTAAGAGAAAAGAAACTCTCTCTTTGAAAAACCCAAGCTGCCACTCCCTTGCTAGCCCTTATGTTCCATCATTCTTGGTTTATTCAATCCTTCTTTAGTGTGAATTACTAATTAGAGGTGTTTAATTTTGGACACTGTAGTTTGCAACAACCTGGTGAGAAGGAAAATCAACTGTTCAACAAAAATCAAAGGTGATTTTTCTTATTCTCATTAATATTTATATTGTCAATTCATGGCAAGATCGGATCTATTGGTTAAAAAATTTTAAATTCTGCTTATACATGTGATGCATGTAACCGATAATTCCCAACAAAGTTGTGTGTAGATGGAACGATAGAAATTAGGGGTCATTTGAGAAAAAGATCTATAAACCAGTAAAACCCATAATTTAGGGTTGATCTAGTTGGTTGATGATGAGATTTAACATGAGTTTAGAGAGATTTATTGGCTTATTGAGTATTGCTATTAATTAATCTACATAATCAAATCTATTCGTGTTGGTGCACGGCCATGCAAGGCTAAAAGCCTTATGGCATGCGACAATGCAAGGTTGGAAGCATTGTGGCATGTGGCCATGTAAGGCTTCCAACCTTGTGGTACATGACCATGCAAGGCTAAAAGCCTTGTGGCGCACAACCATGCAAGGCTTCCAGCCTTATGGTGCGTAGCCATGCAGGGTTTCCTGCCTTATGGTGCATAACCATTCAATGTCTCCTTGTATTTGATGCACAGCCAAGTGGCACTCCACTGCTCTTCACCTTACCACCTTATATACTCACCCTTGATTACCAAATATAATACTTCCTCATTCATTTATGACTAAGCCAACACTCATTATAAAGATAAATAACTCTCTAATGCAACCTAATTGACACACTTAATGAGCATTTTCCAAGATTAAAATGTGACAGTTCTATACTATGTCTTAATCTGTCAAGCTTTATAATATTAAGGTAAAGTGATAATGGCAAGTTTACCAAGTAAATGCTAATTGCAACTTGTTTAGTTTTATGACTGTAATTGTATTAGTGTTGTAATTATATATATATATATATATATATATATATATATATATATATATATATATATATATATATATATATATATATATATATATATATATATATATATATATATATATATATATATATATATATATATGATTATGTGAAGTACTATAACATGTTTTTTAAACTCATTTAAATATACTATATGAGTTGAGATAACAAATGTTTATGCCATTATAAGAATATGAAATGTGCATTCGTATATGAATTGTGCCATAACCAAATATTGTACTGTGCAAAGAGGAACATGTTGAATTAAATGTTCTTAAAATGGTTAAGCCTATAGGTCTTAGTTCAATTATGGATTAGATAGGCATGCCTAAAGGGATATAGTTACAGCTGCCATAGTTGACCCCGTTTGGATCCATTATTTGTTCCTTTAATGGAACCATTGTTCGACCTTTTGGGTACATTGTTTTGTATCTTCAGATATCCATCATTTGATACCTTGGGGTATCCATTGTTGATACTAATTGGTATCTATAGATCTCATTATCCACCCTTTGAACTAGCACTTAGGTAGGCTATTAAAGATGAACAGATGTGCTAGAAGAAATGAGAAATACATGTATCGACTTCTTCATTCATATAATGTAAACATGATGAATGTCTATATATTGTTTTATGGAATGAAATCATGACTTGTTTATGTTGTTATACTTATTGTAATGTTGGTGTGAAGATATTTATCGATAACCACTGTGAGTAGTCATCCATGTTAATTTATGAATTTCCTTGCTAAGCTTTATAGCTTAGCAGGTGTTGCTTTATATCCATGTAGGTTTGGTTGAAGGTCGCTTAGGGACTTAATTCTACATCAGTTGGCCAACAAAAGTCGATTCAAATTTTGGATGTAGGATGTTTTATGGATAATTTCTTTTTATTTAGTCTTATTTTTTCCATGATTTAATTGAGCAATTGTAATATGGAGGACTATAAAATTTACTTAATTGCCTTTGCTTGGATATGATTTCTATATTACGGGCAGTTAGTATGTGATTGCCATGAATATGATTTCTTTGCATGAAATTCCAAGTTAACCTACAGGTTATACATGCATAATATATATATATATATATATATATATATATATATATATATATATATATGATCATGATTAAGCTAACACCGAAATTATATACATGATGATTAAATTGATGAATCACTAGTGTGAATAATGTTTGTTTAAAGGAATAATAAAAATGACTTAATTTGACCAGGAATGTTAGACATAGTAATATGGTTAGAATTTAGAGTTAGGGTGTCATAGATTCAAAGAGCAAAGATATAGAATTCAATATAGGCAATAAAGTATTCCTAAAGGTTTCACCACAGAGGAAGATTCTAAGATTTGGCATGAAAGGAAAGCTTAGTCCCAAGTTTATTGGTCTATATGAGGTATTGTAGCATGCAGGATCAGTTGCTTACGAGTTAAAGCTACCAGCAAAGTTAGGAATAATCCATGATGTATTACATGTGTCTATGCTAAGAAGATACCGATCATATCCATCACACACCATATGCTAAGAAGATACCGATCAGATCCATCACACACCATATGCTAAGAAGCTTTATAGGTAACTATTTTACTTTCCATGTCGGTCTTCTTTTTTAAGACCCATTTGCACCCTATGGGTTTTATCCCTTTAGGTGGTTGAGCTAAAGTCCATACTTTGTTCTCATACATGGAGTCCATTTCAGACTGCATAGCTTTAAGCCATAAATCATGTTTTGAACTGTTCAAAACTTCTTGATTGCTTGTTTGCTCACTGTCCTCTACTACAGTTATGCCTCTATCTGAATCAATTTGCAATCCATATCTCATGGGGATAGAACACATCCTAGTAGATCTTTTAGGTTTTTGTCTATAATTAGGTTCAATTGTAATCTTATCATTATGAGATTCAGTTTCGGGTTCAGTCGGTTGATCTACTTCTATTTGTGGGTCTTGAACTTCACTAAGTTCAATTTTACTCTCACTGTCCTCTCATAGGAGAAACTCTCGTTCTAAGAAGACAGCATGCCTTGAAACAAACACCTTTTTTTCTAAAGGATGGTAGAAATAATATCCAAATGTTTCTTTTTTTATATCCCACAAATAAACATGTCAAACTTAACATCTAATTTGTCTGACATTGTCCTCTTTACATAAACAAGACAACCCCATACCTTCATATGAGAAAGTGTGGGTTTTTTGTTATTCGATATCTCATATGGAGTAACATCAACTGATTTATTAGGAACTTTGTTTAACACATAAATAGCAGTTTCTAATGCATATTCCCAAGAGGACTTAAGTAAGACTGCTCGGCTCATCATGGATCGAACTATATCTAATAGTGTTCGATTTCTCCTCTCAAATACACCATTATGTTGTGGTGTATATGGTGGAGTCCATTGAGATAAAATCCCATTATCTCTAAGATAATCTTGAAATTCTTGGCTTAATTATTTACCACCTCGATCTGATCTAAGTGTTTTAATACTCTTGCCAAGTTGCTTTTCTTCTTCATTTCTGAATTCTTTGACCTTTTCAAATGCTTATGATTTATATTTCATTAGACAGATATTTCCAAACCTGGAGTAATCATCTATGAAAGTAATGAAGTAGGAGTAACCTCCTCTGTCATGTGTAGTCATTGGACCACAAACGTCTGAATGTATTAAGTCCAAAATCATTCTAGCTTATTCTCCTTTACTAATAAAGTGAGCTTTTGTAATTTTTCCTAATAAATACGATTCACATGTATCAAATGATTCATAATCAAATGATCCCAAATCACCTGACTTGTGTAGTTTGGTCATGTGTTTCTCATTTATATGGCCTAAATGACAATGCCATAAATATGAAGTATTTAGATTATATTGTTTCATTCTCTTGGTATCCACATTATGCATTTCTTTAATTAAATCAACAACAAATATACCATTTTCAATGATAGCTTTAGTATAAAATATATTGTTCTTAAAAATGTTACAACATTTGTTCTTTAAAGAAATGTCATAATGGTTTAATGAACAACTGAAAGAAATAATACTCTTAGATAGTGCTAGAACTTAATAACAATTATTCAACTCCAGTATTAATCCACTTGGAAGTGGCAAATGATAAGTCCCCACAACTGTTGTAGAGATGTTTTTTTTATAGCTGATTGCAGACATATTTCTGCCTTTCCATCTCTTCTACTGCTTTTAAGCCCCTGTAGATCTTTACACAAATGAGATCTACATCTAATATCTAATATCCAAGATTGTTTTGAAGCAATAGAATAAGTATTTATTTCAATCATATGAATACCTGAAGTAGAAGCATCAGCTTGTTTCTTCTCCTTGAGAGAGTCTAGATAGGCCTTGTAGTTACGCTTCCAATGACCATCTTTTCCACAATAGAAGCAAGTTCCTTTGGGATTCTCATTCTTGGCAACCTTCTTCTTGGAAACCCTACCATGCTTTGGTTGTGCCTTGTTCTTGTTCTTGTTCTTCTTGTTCTTCTTTATCTTTATCTTCTTCTTCTTCTTCTTCTTCTACTTTTTGTCTTTAGTAGAAGTGACAACCATGATACTTTTTGAATCCTTCTTAAAGGATCAATCAGCCGATTTGAGCATATTGATTAACTCAAGAATGGTTACTTGGATCTTATTCATGTTGAAGTTAAGCATGAAAGGTGCAAAACTTAGAGCCAACGAGTACAAGATTAAATCTATGTATAGATCATTATCCATTACATAGCCAAGTCTACTCAAATGTTCAATATACCTATACATCTTTAATGCATGAGTAGCAGTTGAAGTGCCTTCCACCATTTTGCAGCTATATAGAGCTCGAGCAATCTCATATTGCTAAGTTCTAGCTTGTGAAGAATAAAGCTCCTCTAGATGCAAAATGATGGTTCTAGCATCCATCATCTCATATTGCTTCTGAAGCTCTAAGGGCATAGCACCCAGCATCAGACATGCCATGCCACTGCTTCACTATCTTACATGTATTTTCGATAAGTGCCCTTGATCTTATTAATGGCATCATCTCATGGAGTTGATGGTGGATCTTTATCCAAGACATAATGGATCTTTTCAGCTTTAAGAATAATTCTTAGTTGTCTGATCTAGTCAAAATAATTGCTGCCAACCAGCTTGTTATCCAAGATTGATCGTATGGTTATGTTTGATGTGCTCATTATGATGACCTAGATGTGAAAAAGAAAATATATGAGAGTATGTTCATATATATGTATGCATTAATTAGGTCTTTAATTAATCCATTTACTCCCACTATTTTATTACAAATCAATAGCCCTCACTATATAATCCGAGAAAACTCGATGGTTTTCTTAATGGGCCAATATCCAATCCTTGATATGAAATTTGACCTTGACTGTGATCAATAAGTCAAACTCCATACCATTGAAAGGTAGGTATCTCTATACCAATTGTGTCTTTACACAACTATTGAATCATTAGGTTATCAAATCTTGATGCATGCATATCATATATGCATTCCCTACCCTTGCCTCTAGAACCATTAGCTTTGATTGTGATCAACAAGCTAATGGGCTAGCTAAGATGACCCATTTAATTAGATTCGAACATATTCGATATAATGTGAGCTTGAATGTGGTCAACAACCCATACTATAAAGAACTCTGGTTCTCCTCCAATTAATGGAAGGTTTATATACCTTAGTTAATTTGAGGGATTTTAATTAATTAAGTCTCATGATACATGGTTGGCATACATTGGTATGCATCATATATCTATCGCATAAATATAAGCATACAAATATGGTATAGTTATAGACTTTACTATATTGACCTCCCCGAGCAAAAAAGGAAATCAAAAGGTCAAACCTAGGTAATATGCATAATTCAAACAAGTAAAAATAATTACATTATTTTCAATCTTGTTGGATCTTAATCAGGCCTATCTTGCTCCTTGATAGTGGTCTCCTTATCTATCTCAAATTCTAATATAAGTAATCGAATTACATATTACAATTTAAAAATAAAATACAAACCAAAAACAAGTGGCCGAGACATAAAAGTCCTTATTGGGCCGAAACATGCATTATGCTTAATCACATTGGGTCTTGCCCATAACTATCCATCATGCCAATCATACACCCTTATATGCATTTCTAATGCATAAAGTAAAATCATATAAAATAATATAAACTATGTTTCAACTCTTGAACCTTAGTTTTGAATTATTTTAATAATGTGATCAAATTAGAAAACCTTTTCCATTTTGAAAACTTTCCATTTTAGGCAACCTTTTTGCATGCATGTGTTTTTGTTTTAATTATCAATCCAATTGATTATTTAATTAATTAATTACATTAAATAATTAAAAAATTAATTTTAGGCTTAAAATAATTGGTTGGCCGAAACCTACAATTCACTACAAATAAACTGTAAATTAGCAACAACATTATTTTGTTGCCAATTTACGACGGTTTTGTGGCTGTTTTTGAAATCCATCATGTGAAGGTTATTTTTTTTTATTTTTTTGTGATAAATTAGCGACGAAATGAATAAACAGTCGCTAATATTGACGGCATATATACCCACCATTTTTTGTGACGGAATTAGCGACAAACTTACCGTTGCTGTCTCATGGCCTTATTTCTGTAAAATAATTATTTATAAGAGGAAATTACATAGAATACCACTTTTTTTACTTTCATTTTTAAAAATACCTTCATCCGTTTTCAAGTTTTAAAAATACCATTTTTTTAACTTATGTTTTTAAAAATACCTTTTTTATTTTTATAGGTGGATGTGGGCTTCATGGGTCCAAATAAACAAAGAAAAACGATTTTCTACGAAAATTAGCCAAGCAGACAAAATGAACAGTTCTTCACCAGCCCATTCATCAGTGTCGACCCCCGCCATTGTCAGCGAAGGCGGCGGTGAAAGCAACGCCACTTAGGAAGATTTCCATTTCCTGTCCGATCTCATTTCCGTCCAAGATCGCAAGGAAGAGGCCATGCTAGGTCTGCTCTCTCCCTCTCAAATAGAAAATTCAAAATTTGGCTTAGTAGATACTTCTGAAATTAATTTAGCGATTTGCTTGAAATTTACCCATCATCATGTTTCTGCAGTTTATCAATGGCTTGAGAAATTCTTTTGATTTTTCATTCAAAACTTCAATTGTACAGCAATGCACAACATATGGAGAAGAAATTAAATCACTCAAGGCATTTTGTGGCAAAGTTTTGATTCACCCAACCTTGCTTCATCTGCAACTTTTCAATAGGGACACGCAACTTGTTTCTTCCAGAAGTGGAAGTAACTTTTTGACAAGGTTTTACAAGTTCTATTTAGACAGCGACAATGTTTTTGTAGATTATATTAGCTGGTTTATTAATTACTTAGTTTTTCAGTTAGTTTTCTGTACTCTGTTCATCCCTGTTTTTCCAGCGCTTCTTCTTGTATTCACTTCACGTGTTTCTTGTGTTGCTTACGTGTCTTTTCTGTTAGAGAGGCTGTTATTTGTTTTATTCTTGTATAAATACAATCTTATATTCATTCATTAAGAAGACGATATACTTGAAATATTTCTTTCTTCTTTCAAGCTCTGTTAACAAAGCTTTTCTTCAGTTCTCCGTCTTCTCTACGATGGTCCTGAGATCTCAAGTGTTTTCTGGCCGGACCTTAGGTATTTACCCTGGGAAGAGCAAAGGTCTACTTACAACAATAGCAAATTGTGGTAATGCCTTTCCTCACTAATTGACAACAAGAGGCTACCTCACTAATGCCTTTCCTCTCTTTGCTGACGATGGGGCCATCTTTCTCTTTATCACAAGGGAATCGTTATCTTAGAACCACACAAATTTATATCCATTTAATTCCATTAATTCCTTTCTAAGTAAAGCGTACAAATTAACTTAGAGAAATTTTATGTCATTGCTACTTAATTTTGGTATGCAAAATTGAACTATGATTAATGTGATATTATTTATTTTTATTACTTTTTATGGATGATTCTTTTATATGTATATATAGAGAGAGATGGAGGATGCTTTCAAATCGCAAAATTATTTTACTATATCACCTATTAATATCCCTGTAATCATGCACTTTCTTCTTATCTTATGGTTTTTCTCCCCTCCTAACATTTAATCTATATACATGTCTTAGCATTCTCGTGACATTTTACTTGATAAAAACACTAATCACCTTAATAGTATAGTGTTATTGAACGTATTGTAGAATTATAAAAATGTGAATTCGATTCCCAATCTGCATCTTTATATTTAATAAGGAAAAGAAGAAATGGTTGATATTCGTTCAATCGGTGATGTGTGTATATGAGAGTGAGAGAAATGGTTGTTGAATGTTCATGTGATATTGAAGGAGTAAAACATATTTGTCCAATTCTCTATCTTCTAAAAGATGAGCTTTGTCAATGCTAGATGGTCAAGAATGGGTAAAGAGGATGAGAACTGTTTTTATGGAAAAGTCTTTCTAAGATTAGTTTTAGACAAATTTTACAAACCAAATAGCTATTACCATTCATGTAAAATTGGTAAAAAGAAAAGTAAAACAATGATTAAGATATATGGTTGTTAATAAATTATTAATTTGATTTATAAAATTTATTTAAATTCAATTCAAGTAAGACTTTTTTATGAATAATAATCAAAATTAAATTTTATTTTTTATTTTGGTATACCACCGGTATACCTGGTATACCGTTTGTATACCAAAATTCAGAATACCATTTTCAATTCTGGATTTTGGTATACCACCGGTATACCAACATCCAGAATTGAGATTGTCAATCTGGATTTTGGTATACCACCGGTATACCTGGTATACCAGTGGTATACCAAAATTTAGAATTGGGATTGCTAATCTGGATTTTGGTATACCACCGGTATACCAAGTATACCAGTGGTATACTAAAATTCAGAATTGAGATTGAAAGTCTACATTTTGGTATACCAATGGTATACCAAGTATACCACTTGGTAGATCCAATATACCAATGGTATACCACGGTATACCATGGTACATCCGGTATACCAATGGTATATCATCTTGTACATCAAGTATACCAAATGGTATACCACAGTATACCATTTGTATACCACTTGGTATACATGGTATACCACATGGTGCATCCGGTACACCAATGGTATACCATGCTGTATACCTGAAATATCAATGGTATACCATCTGGTATACCTTTTATATCATGGTATACCACATGTTATACATGATATACCACATGGTACATCCGATATACCAATGGTATACCATCCGGTATACATGGTATACCAATGGTATAACGTTTGGTATACATGGTATGTCATGGTATAATTTTATTATTATATATTCTCTCTTGAAATATTTACACTATATGTATACATTTTATATCTTTTAGAAGACACTATAGTTTTAGAATTTGGTATACCAAGTGGTATACCGGTATACTGTCTGGTATACCAAATTCCAGAATACAATTTTAGTTCTGAAATTTGGTATATCAGGTGGTATACCGGTATACCGTCTGGTATACCAAATTTCATAATACAATTTTAGTTTTGAAATTTGGTATACCAGGTGGTATATCGGTATACCGTCTGGTATACAAAATTTCAGAACTAAAATTATTATGAATTATAAATTTTTAAAAATATTAAATTGTATTTTATAATAGGGATTGTTTAATTATTATTTAAAAAAAGGTAGAGATTTAAGATAAATAAATACAAAAAGAGAGAATTTTTATTTTCTAAGATTGGTATATATTTCAATTGAGTATTTTAACCTTTTATGTAACATAAGAGTAATTTGCATGAACAAATTTCATATGTTTAATAGAATTGAATGTCTATTCTATTTTTTATTTTATAAAATATAATATAAATAGTCTCAAAATTAATATATCTCCGTTCAATTTAAAATAATGTGCTGTAATTATAAATAGTATCATAAAACAAAATAAAATTATATACAAAGATGAACATTGTGCCAAATCTCGCATTTTTATGTATTAAAAAAACAATTTAATTGTTTAGTCAATTGTTAAAACTTAATTTAATGTGTGCTGAAGGATTTAGAAACTTAACGTAATAAAACAAAGAAAAAAAAATGCAAATGCTTTTTTTTGCCTATAAAAGACCTCGAGAAAGGCTGAAAGCCTGAAGCAATGTCCTGTCTGCTCGCAATACGTAGCAAATTGAGAGCCTTCATTTCTGCTCTCTTAGAACTAAATCCTCACGCAAAGGACATTTCATTACTTTCAGTTTTATACAAAGAAAGTTCATCATCCATTTATCCTCTTGCTTGAAGTTAAGCATATTCTCCTTTGAAAACGCAATCGTTTACGATGTCAAAAAGTTAATTAGAAAAATTATTGAATCTCAACATCAAATTAGACAACCAGAGAACAGATGGCAGTAGAGTAATCATCAAGGCAAAGGCTAACACTGTGGAACTTGTTAAATTTGACTGACTCACACTAAATCATCTCAGACGATGTTACATAACTTGCTATCACTTAAAAGTATACAACTAAGCATCAATTTTTTGTCTGCTTCAAACATTAAAAAAAACAAAAATAGATTTCGGCGATCAGCGTCTGATTGCTTCACCTAGATCAGCGTCGATCTTGTTTTACAATTTGCCCAAGACAGAGGTTTTTCTAGATAGCAAGCACTATGAGTTCCAGAGAAGATGCCGAAGATGGACTTAGAAAACGATTTCTCCACACTGGGAGTTGGTATAGAATGAGCTCCAGGCAATCTAGCATGATGGGCTCCTCTGCTCAGGTCCTCAAAGACGATGCCGTTTCTGTGGTCCTCTGTGTCCTTATCGTCGCCTTGGGTCCTATCCAATTCGGTTTCACTATCACACCCAAAAAGCAATTTGACTTCCTTGCTATTTCAGTATCGTAATGGTTTTCTTTTGCTATTTCATTATTTCAAAACCAAAGATGCACATAAGAGGTCATGAAATGAGATCTAAAACCATCACAAAGGAAACAAGAAAGCGGTGATCTCAAAAATCCGAGCAACGGCCGTTTCGTTCCCAATCGCTGTAACGAGTAGGCTTGGGTCCTCTGGGCCCTCCGATTTCGCCGGTCTCTTTATTCATATGAACTCTTTCGTCATCTTCGTCTTCATCTTCTCGACTCTTTCCTTTTTCGATTTCAGGATTTGTTTAATTGTGTCTGTGTAATCCTCTCCCTTTTTGCCGGATCTGAAGATTGCAACTGCTCTACTCGGTGAAATCCCCGTCAGATCGTGACCCAAAACTCAAGATTTTTCCAAAAAATAAAGAAATTTTGCAGAATTTAAAGACGAGTGAGAGTGAACTATAAGCATCAGTTTTAAAAACCTCAATTTCGAAAGCTTCATGTATGATCAGCAGTTTCTAAAATCAGTATCTCTCATCATCTGCTCAACTCAAAAATCGTCTAATAGGAAGAAGAACGAAAGAAGAGGAAGCAACGAAAGAAGGACGAAGAAAGGAGGAGAGTTTGGGTCATATTTAGAAAGTGGTATTTTTAAAAATAGAAATTTAAAAAGAGGTAATGTTAAAAAGGAAAAAGAAATGGATGTATTTTTAGTTATGACTTCTGTTTTTTGGGTAGTTTTGTAAAACTCCCTATTTATAACTAGAGCTGCTAATGTTTGTCGCTTCAAATATGTTTAGTTTTGGATTTTAAAGCTGCTGGCAACCCATCTTATTGAATTTGAATAAGATAGGGAATGGGGCTAGAGAGGATTTCACCATCTATTCACTGGAGTCATTGTGAATCTATCTGAAAGAGATTGTGGCATCTAGCCTTTTAAGACAAGAAACAACAATTTGAATTTAGATAATCGTGGAATTTGGCATTCGTGCATTTGGATTACTTATTTTAGAAATCTAATAAGAATAAAAAGGCTGTTAGTGAAATGGCATAACCTAAAATAAAAATTCGGTGGTCCATTTTCAATTTGGCATTTTGCAACAGCTTAGCCTATCTCACCTGTAAAGTCACACTAATGCCCAAAGTATTCATATTCAGTGTGTGCACGATATATATATATATATATATATATATATATATATATATATATATATATATATATATATATATATATAAAGTTTGCCTTTCCACTAGAAGTGATTAAGGGTACTAATGTGCCTCTAAAAAATAAAACAAAACCAATTCTCAAAAAAAATAATCTGAGATTTTTAGTTGATTTACAGCTATTAGTGAAATTAATCCTTTAATTTAATATTTGTCACCTATCTCTGTCTTTAATCTAGGATGCTTAATCATGTGTACCATTTAGTTTGGTTAAGCAATTTAGATCGACCCCAAGTTTTATTACCAAATAAATTCTTAGTTTTTTAGTTATTTACATATATGCCATTGCTATAAATAGCGCAAGCAAAACCCTAACTTCAGTTTTTTCCTCCATTCACCTCTCTGCCGTTTTCTTCTCTGCTCCCTCGCATTTCAATTCCTACTACCCTGCATTTTTCACATGAAATTTTAAATTTTTCTTTCATTTGGGGTTAAACCCACTATTCCCGGTAGCAAAACAAAATACCTTCAATTTGTCTTCTTCCCTCTGCTATCGATGACCAGGATTCATCAACATTAACGTTCACACCTCGCAGCAGCTTGGGAGAGGAATAGCCGACGATGTGGATTTCATGACTTGGTTGCACCGTCGAATTTGGCCTTATGAGTCTAACATGACGAAGAGAGATTCTTATCTCTCGACTTTACTTTGTGGAATCGAACTCATTCACTCTGGTGTTGGTGTTTGTTTAATTTAATTTAATTTATTTTTTCATTTTTAAGGGTTTTAGCTCAATGTAAGGCTCTTAATGGTGTTTTCTGTTTGTCTGCATTAGGTTACTTGCTTTGCTGAGGCAGGAGGGCAGCATGTATCTGGAACGGCTCGAGCAGTTGCGGAATTGGGGTTGCGAGCTTGCTTAACCGAGTCTATAATGGACTCCGGTGATGGTTTGCCACCAACTTGGGCTAGTCAAACTACAGATGATTGCATTCAGGTCGATCAATTTAAATTGTCTTGTACTATTTATATTGGCAGAATTAAATTGAAAAGATAAGAAATACATAATGATAAAAATTTTCAATAAAATGGTCAAATTGTTTATTGGTTTTCAAAATAGATGTCCTACAACCCGATTTTCTTTGAAAAGGTTTTTCAACTGAGCTTTTGCGCACCAGCATTTCTCGCCAATTTGGTGGAAACGTAGGGAAATTTGGAGTTCTTTTCTTTTTAACCAATGGTAGAAGTTACTGTGATTAATTTTTCTAATCTGCAACCTGCATTTCCAACTTAAAAGAAACTTCTTTGATTAAAAACTTTGTTATACTTTTTATTTTCTGGTCAAAGCTGATCTGTAAGTCCATGATATAGTCTCAAAACGAGCTTTATGAGAAGCACCATAATACTGCGGATGGGCGCATTAGGATTTGGCTTGGTATCAGGCAAATTATGAATTCATCTGATCGCTTGCTGCTTGAAACAAGAGAAACAACTAAGGAGTTGAAAACTGGAATCCATATGGTAATCAACTTTCTCCTTCTCTTTCTTACTGCACCTAGCTAGAGTAAACATTTACATATTTGTTTACTTTTAGTGCATAAATGTCTTGCTATAGTTGTTATTATTGTTTGCCTTAGTTATCATTAATTCACCACCAAAATTAATTAATGAATTAAAATATTAAAACTCTGATGGACTTTCCTTTTGGATGAAGATTTAGTTGTTTGCCCTAAAAAATGACAGTTCACAAGTTTTTGAGATTGTCGCCTATATTTTGAGTAGAGAGCCTATATTTTGAGAGCCCAAATTAGCAAGTTTTGATATTCCTTATAGTTTCTTCATTTCTTCATACTTTAATGATTAGAAAGTTTCACAAAGGAGAACAGTCACTTTTTTCTTGCTGTACTGCAGGTGCACAATTGATGTGGGTTGGACCAGCAACTGGGTCAGAGTAGTGAATTAATGGCTAGCAGTTTGTGTATTTTTTCTTATATTTGTGGAACTGCAGGGTATATACTCACACACTTAATTTAATTATTTACATTTAATTTCTAGTAGCTACTGGCTGTAAATTTTTATTGTTTTCTTTTAATAAATATCTAACTTTCTAAATTGAAGGTTGTAAATGTTTTCAAGACTAGAAATGGTTTTGTAATTGACAGAGATTCATCATTTGATAGGGTCCCATTTGAGTTTGTTTATAGATGAAATGGGTCCCGTTTGAGTTTTTTTGTAGAATAAATTAAGTTAGTTTTGGTTGATTATTGTATCATGAATAGTCAATTGTTTTTTAATCCTTTTTTACTGTATTCATGGTTTTTGTTATATTTTCTGATGCTTTATCGCCTTCTTGTTGTCTTTGCTTACTTCTATTATTGTTATTTTTTATTTATTTAGTTGCTAGTTTACTACTAACAATATTTATTTGCTCTTCTAAACAATATAGAAATGTTAGAGACGTAAATTTAGAGTCTCTTACCAAATGTGCGTATATTTGGCAAACATTAGGCATAATATTGAATTACTTTTCTCGGCTCAAGTGTACAGCAGGAGGACAGACCATAACTGCCCAACCAGTTGGAATGGTATATCCTGTACCAATACTGATTATTTTATATTTTGAATTACATGCAACAATCTTTGAATGGAACAAAGACTTGGGTTAGTATGATTGAACCTGGTTTCTGTAATGTTTACTACTTACCCTTAAACTGGATTTCTCTGAGAACTTTTCTAAAGATTCCTGGAACAATGTTTGCCAACTTGATCGTCTCATTGATGAACTGTAATAGATAATTTCAATTTGAAATCAAAAGAAAGATGATATGAGACTGAACCAGTAGCACAATAGTTGACCCACCTGAAACGTAAATGTCAGTGTTTTATACTCTTTCCATGTAATGCTGGACTGACCTTCATTCCGATTTTCCAAAATTGATTTGTGCTCTTCCTGGGGAACGATGGAAAAATTTAGGGTGTTTGTTTGAACAACAATAGGTAGTGAAGGAACCCAATGTTCATCCTTGATCTTCCTCTTCTTCTACTTTCCAATCTAACTCCAAGTAATCTTTCTCTTTTCTATATTTTTGTATTTTTGCCTTTCATTACTGTAATTAAAGTGGCTATGTATGTGATTTTATATTCTTGTTATCTCCATGATGTGGTATTTGGTTTGCTTCCAGGAAAAAAAAATGTATATATATATAATGTTTCTTTATTGAAACTCTTTCATAAGCTGGTCTATTAGTTGATTTATATGCTTGGTTCAGGCGAAAATTCTATTTCTAAAGTCTCAATGACAACTTTGATGCTAGTTCTGTTGTTTTCTCTTTGTCTGTGTGTGCGTTTGTATAATTTGATATTTAGAATGCCATTGATTATTAGAGTTTCTTGTATAGTGTCTCTATGTGTGCGTGTGTTCTCTCTCTGAAAAATGTGAACTTTGTGATTTTACTCTAGAATTTGTCTCTAGCTAGAGGTTGTGTGTTGGAAAGCTTTTGCACTTGTCCAAGCATAGCCTTGTATTATCCTATCCCTCAATTATAGAGTTCATTTCAGGGCCCCTATCTGACTGAGGAGCAATTTCCTGCAAAGAACATTAGGAGATGATAATGTCTTGGTGGTTTGAGAAGTATCATATTGAGTACACAAACCATCAAGACATTATCATCTCCTAATGTTTTTTTGTACTCAATATGATACATTTGTTGTTCTGATCTGAAGGTACACTTACGCAGGTGAGTATTTTGTACTTTGAAGTAATTTTATATTTACATGCTTAAATTGAAAATTGAATATTATTTTGTTGTTTTAATTCTAATTATCCTGCTTAGAACACCTGTTAAAAAATATAGAATAGTTGGAATATCAATTTTTTGTTTTTTGACTAGTGTTTCTATTACATCAACTGTGATACAGAATTTGTGATGAAACTTCCATCTGAGATATTTACTACCTTTTATCCAAGACATGGCTCCAAATGCAAGGGGTTAGTTGCATCTTTAATTTCTCAATATTTAGCTCTATTTGTGGGTTTAACAAGACGATGTTTGCCTGTCTTGAATGAAGAAGGTAATTTGTGGAAACTGACTTTTCTAAGTAACTTTTGCTTCTAAACTATGAAATTAGTATTAAATTTATTTTGATTATTTTATTAAAGATACCTCTTTTATTAAAGGTACCTCTTGTTGAATTTTTGAAAACATGGCTTTGGTATTGACAAATCTTAAGAGTATTCCATATTGCACCTAATTGAAATTTGATTTATGAATAAGTATGTGAAAGTCAACTGGTGCACGATTTGAAAGGATCAAAGCTTATAGTTTTTCATGACAGAGAATTACGGTATACTTATTGCTCGGTGCCTGTCAAGAGTTTTGTTTAGTTTGCAAGTTGAATAAACTTATTCATGGTTTTCTTTCTATAACATTCTCTTTTCTTCTAATAGATTCATTATGTATGAGATTAATGTTGAGGTTTCAATATTTGAGAGGCTTTAACAAAAGCAATTTGTTTCAATGATAGAATAAGCGCAACTTTTCAACATTTTTTGGTAGCTGTTTTTATATGATTGCTGTTTGTATAAGCTTTTCATTCTTTTGTCTGCCTTGTGGATTGCTGAGAGAATGAAGGCTTTGCAGGAGTTAGTCCCTACTGCCAACAAGTTTCACGTATTTCTGGCCACAAACTAGTGGTAAAGAGGGACTGCATTTAGGCTTAGGGTATATTACTACAGCAATGTTAGCTGGAGATAATTTTATATTTGGTAGGAAATTGTAAAGATTTAATTTGTTATTAGTTTTAGGGAAATAGATTGTATAAACAATACTTCGTTTTATATATTGATTTTTTATGTGAACTCTATATTTGTAATGAATTCATTACAAATTTTATATATATGAAAATATAAGATTATTATTTAAATTTGTTTCTATTATATATAAATTTTATAATATAAGATTATTATTTATATTGTGTATAAGATGAAAATTTAAAAATATATCAAAAGAAAAATTAAATTATGGAATAATTTAGCGATTGATTCGCGACAGCAACTGACGTTACTGTGTAAACTTTAGAATTTAACAAATAATTAGTGACAATATTAGCAGCTAATATTTTGTCACTAGCTTTTATAGTAAATTATATTAGCTGCTAGCTTTTATAGTAAATTAATAATTAGCGACAGTATTCTCGACGAAAATTGTAGTCGCTGAAAATTATTATTATAATATTACGACTAATAAATTAGCAGTGGCATAAGCAAATTAGCGACTGATTTGGAATTTCGTCACTAATATATTAATGACTGGGCTATTAGTGACTGTTCGTCACGCCATCGCTAATTTATTTTAGCAACGAAATTTTAATAATTAGCGACAAAAATTACCGTCGCTAATTGATAGTTTTTTGTAGTGGTTTAAACTCTAAAAGTGTGTGTGAACACAAACTAGTTTTTTTTTTATCTTTTGGACCATTTGGAATGACCAAAGCCCACTCCAACCCTTCAAACCCATTAATAAACTTAATTAAAGTCTATACTATTTAATTTAAATCAGCTCCTTGGGTCCACCAAGTCATTTATTAATTTAAATCAAACCTGTAAACATAATTAAGCCTATTAAGTTACTTTCAATATGAATTAAAATTAATCCAATAAATTCAAAACCCATTTTAATTAATTCAATTAATTAAAAATACATTAATATATCAGATATATTATATTTAGAAGATTAAAAATTGTTCTAAACATGAACTTACCAAAAACACACAAACAACACATGAAGAACACCAATTTATCGAACTTTTCGATTAAACTAGTTTTTATGCAAAATTTGTTTGATTTTAATTTTGTTTGATCCCATGGCTTAATATCACATATTAAACACATAAATTTTCATCAACATAATTTTAGAGTGGATCAATAAAAATTTAATTTAAAAAATACCCTAAACTTTATTTAAAAATAAAAATTCTTCACACCAAAAGAATGATTCTTTTTATAAAAGAATCAATTAATTTTTCATTTTATTTATTTGATCACATACATCCAAAATTCAATATTTCTCATTTATGAACAATCAAATATAATATTTTAAAGTTCATGAAATAAATAACTCAAAAATCATAACTATTTCGCGAAAATATAGAATTTTAGATTCATGGCAAAACCGTGGTTTTGATACCATGTTGGGAATTAATTAGTTACATACATCAAATCTATAAGCGAAAATTAAAATTTTTAACCAATATATCTGATCTTGCCATGAATATACAATATAGATATTAATGAGAATAAAGAAAATCACCTTTGAATTTTGTTGAACAGTTGATTTTCCTTCTCATAGGGTTATCGCAAACCACAATGTCCAAAATTGAACACCTTCAATCGTAATCCACACTAGAGATGGATCAAATGAACCAATAACTATTGGTATAAAAAGGTGGCTAAAATTCCTTGATGCTAGTAAGGAGAGAGGGTAGGGTTAGAGAAGAATAAAGAATTTCTTTTCTTATGAAATTCACTTAACCCTAATTCCCTTTATCTTGAATTTTTATAGTTAGGTTAAAAATCCAACTTCATAATGGGATTGAGCTCTTTAAAATTGTTGGAAAAATATTAATTAGGCTTCTGGAAATATTATTAATTCATTTGGGCTCAATTAAATCCAATTTAAGTCATTTCTTAGAGTACTATGCACATAACTCATAAACTAGACCATTTATGCATATACTTGGATTTAATCATCCAAATCAATTCTAAATCCATCCAAATTAAATATGTAAGCTCCATAACAGTTATGAAATATATTTAATTTATTTTTAAAACCTATCCTTTGGTGGGTTTATACGTAAAAATCAATTATTTTTGGTCTCTTATATTTCTATAATGGATCTATTAATAATTATATCAGCCCTATAACACTTATAGTCCAATAATAATTAATTATAAAATATATTATTTTTAATTAGGTCTATTTTGCAGAATATTTCTAAAAAGTTTTGTGAACATTTTGACTTGAGCATAATTAATTATACTCTTTAATTAATTATTCTCTTATCTATTTCTTTTCTCCCATAATAATATCAAAAATTATTATTCTTGTTATTTTACCATTTTATCCTTTATTGTATATGTGTGTGACCTATTGGGTTCCTGTTCATATTGGCAGGATACTATGTAATTATGGGTTCTATTCAAAACTTAATGATTTAAACTTCTTTAAATCATTTTATCAATTCTTTATTGATATTTGTGATACACTATTATACAAGTCATGAGCAGCCTCTAGCTAGGCATCATGACTACTCAAATGTCAGAAAAGTCAAGTGATTCTGACTATACCCTTCCATAGAAACATTTATCGTGCAATTACTCCTTTCACCACTCTTATCTCAAATAGATTCTGAGTATGAATTTCTGTCAACTCATATAAATCTTATTATATATGTTTTATTAATTTAACAATTGTTTCCAAAATACCCTTTATGGATCCCTATCCATCCATCTTGGCATATTACTCTGGTCAGAGATTTTTTGAACAAGCCAATTATAAAATCATGCGAGATAACTTTCCTTAATAAATCTGGGATGGTGAGTCCTTTATCGATTACTCAATTATCTTCAAGTATGTTATGATATACACAACCTCCTAACTATGTTCACCCCCAGTTGGAAGTAATCAGTTATGGAGTCAAAGTATATCACTTGCTACTTAAGATAACCTTGGTGATCTCAAGTCTAAGATACTTGCACAATCGTTATGTAGAGATTTCTCACTGACATAGATTTAATATCCATGTGAGGATTCTTTTTGCAGGTCTTTAATGAACTTGTTCTTCTAATAAGCATCCACATGTTAGCTTTGATCATCTTTCATAATCACAATTATAAGAACCACTACTTGAACTATTCAAGAAGCATAACATGTACTAGTCTATGCGGATTAACAATGTCCTATCTTGTTAATTCTATGACTAGGGATATTTAGATATTAACACATTTACATGCAATAGACATCTCATATCATGAACACTTTTATGGTTGCCTTTGCACTGTGTTTATAATATCTAGGACTTCATTCATTAATTAAGATATACAAACATATGTATTTAAATATAGCATTAATAAATGAATGATGCCTTTCATTAATAACATGAATTTATATATATGAAATATATCCCTTTTACATGGGCTCTAGGGCATACTCTCTAACAATTGCGTTCACAAATTTTCACTATTTTGGTTGAAAATCTAAACTACTAATGTTATACTATAGCTAAAATATTAATTAACCCTACTTTAATTATGATAAAAAAAAGAGAAATACAATTAAAATTTTGTATTAAAAATGAAACTTGATAATTATTCTTGCAGCCTAAATTTAATCTTTACAATGCAAGTTAAGTTGTAATAAATTTCTAAATCACTCGCTCAACATAAAAGTAGAATCCTTAAAATATGCAAGCGTTACTTCTAACCCTTAACTCTCATTACAGAATTACACTATCATAATCACATATTTTATGAAGAAAAATCAACCCATAACAATTATCCTAAAATCTTGATTTCCCTAGTAATGAAATGATATTGAATTCCTGATATATTTAACTAAGAATATATCTCTTGAACTATACTCTTATTTATAATGAACATTCAAATAATTAAATGCAAATAATACAATCATATAATTCTGTAGCTAAAAATTACTTTAATTATTTAGAATAAATAATAATAAGCATAATTGTTCAAGTTTCATTCAAATATTACAAAAAAAAAACATAATTGAAAGATAAATAAAAGATGATTTCTCAATCCTTTGCTAATAATATGTTTCCTCTTTTTCCTTGCTCTTTGTCTTCTATTCAAAAGTTTGATTTCTTCTCTATCTTCCTATCACAAAAAAATAATCACTATCTATTTATACATATATCTTTTTCTTCTCATCTTCATTGCCTTTATAAACTCCTTACAAAATAGTACATCTCTACAAGTACACCTCTAGAAGTACACAACTCTTGGTGAAGAGAAATGTCCCTTTAAAGCATCTTTCAAAATTCAACAGCCCAAAACACCTTCTGACGGACTCGTGATGCTTGTTGTGGTCACAACATAACATGCCTACTGCCTCCTTTGCTTCTTTCTTCTTATTTTTCTTTCACATATGCCTATCTTTATATATCGCTCTTGTGATAGGAGCTTGCATTCTTACTCATTTTTCCTCCTTTTACTTACTCAATCTCCCATTACTCCTAAAGTAACAACACAAGAAAACAAAATATAAAGATACCAATATTCTAAACAAAAAATACTCATAAAATATTAACTATTCAAACTCATATCAATTTCTCCATAGTTAAACCTTCGCTTATCCTCAAGTGAAAAAATAAAATGCAAGAAAATAAAACACAAACATAAAACACAATAATCATTAAAACAACAATATAAAGCCTTTATACTTTATAAAATACTGGTAAATAAATGAAACAACTACCATTCAACAATACATCAATATATATTAACAAATTCTCAAGTAATATCATGGACCATCAAACGTTAACACCAATGTACACCAAATCAAAGAATTAAAAGAATGCAAAACATAAAAATATAGGTACCCTATAAATCGAATTTCTTATAATATGTATTAATTGATAGTTCTAAATTATAACTATGTTTCTAATACGTTTTTAGGTGTTTAAGTTGATTAATTTAGTTAATTTGGTGTTTAATTTTATAATTTGTAATTCATAAGGATTTAATTAAAATTTGATATTTTTAGGGGCTAAATTGAAGAAAAGAGGAAGTTAATTGAAGAAAATAAGAGAATTAGGGTAATTTTGTAATTTTAAGTCAAGATTTATGTGAATTTTAGAGCCAAAGTACTCAAAAAAGTATTAAAAGCCCTTATCAGAGTATAAAAGCCCTCACCTGAGTTAAAAATGCCTCATCAAAGTACTTAACCCCTCATTTGAAAGGGGAAAGCCCTCACCTAAAGGCTTTAATGCCACTGTCGAGTAAAGGTGTTTTAATTACAATACAACTCTCCTACACTCTAGAATAGGAAGTTCTAAGCCTTAAAACTTCACCTTTAGAGGCTACATAAGTAAGTTAAAGCACAAGAATAAGGAGAAAGTTAGTTAGACCTATAGTAGGGCTAGAATTACAAATTTTCCTTAGTTTTAGACCTAGTTTTCTTAATTAAATTGTATAGTAGTTTTTAGCTTAATTTTTCTTTTTTGTTTGGATTTAGTTCTCTAAAAGATTCAAGCTTTCTACTGCTATATTGAAAAGTCATCATGAGCAAGTTTGAATCTTTATGAGTATTATATTTTCTTATTTTAGTTTTCTATTGGTTTAATCATGTTTGGTAAGTAATTCCTTACTTTTGCTGAGGGAAACTTGAACCCTTATACTTTTACTATAAAGACTTGAGTTTGAGCTTAACTTCAATGCAAGTTTGTTACTTCTTAACTCCTATGCTAAATATTATCTTTTGTTATGGTTCAATTAATATCTGATGTATCAAATAGACGGTTGAATGTTAATTTATACTTAAATATATGATATGCATATTCATAGCTTATTCTTCTCATGTCAATGTATTGTTGCATTTTGAGAATTGAGGTTTTGATTTATTCTTCATGAGTTAATTTATATTTAAGAATATTGAATTAAGAATGGGCTAGAACTAGATCTCTCCAGAGAGGGTCTAATAAAGGTTTAGGAGTTTAAAATTGAATATTTATGCTAGGTATTAGATTATACCTAAACAAAGGATTTAATGCTTGGAATGATATTCTGAATAAGATATCTATTTTTATTTAATTAGTTTTTCATAGTCACTTTTGTTATTTTTGATTTGAGTCATTACAATAGAAGTTGAGGTGGATAGTTCTTTTAGCAAAAGTGTTTTAATTATTATTCTATATTTAATTAATGTTTGTCTAGTTTTAGGTTTTATTTTGCTTTATTGTTAATTTAGTTGGTTATTGCTTCCAATTTAAAAACTTGGAAAATAACCTCATATTAATTCAACTCAATTAAAGATATTATACTTAACAATCCATATTCCTTTAGGTTCGATATTCTTAGGGTTATAATTATATTTTCCTATATTATTAGCTGATCTAATACACTTGCTAGACACCGATTAAGTTTTTGGCATCATTATCGAGGAACAATGGTATTCACTACAAAAAAAATTGATTTTACCGACGGACACAACATCTGTCGCTAAAAGAATATTTTACCGATGGATTAGCTATGGAATCACAAATGTGTCGGTAAAAATAACAAACTTGCAAAATGGTGACGTTTTTAGTGACCAAAATGGAAAACGGTCGATAAATTTGGCAGGAAATAGTGGTGCCATTTTGTAGCGACGGTTTAGCGACAAAAAAACTTTGTCGGTAAGGATATCAATGATTTTTGTTATGTACCGACGGAATTTCCATCGGTAAATAATGACAGCATATTTTGGCGCATTATTTACCGACAAAATAGCAATGGACTATGGGGAAATGGAAATATGAATGGTTGCGACATTCGTTTCTGTCGGTAATCCGTCGTTATTATGTTTATTATATTTAAATAAATGTTTAAACTTTTTTTTTACTTTTTTATAAAATATCATTTTTCCAAATAAAGCCTAGACTAGATATTTTTTTAATTTTAATTATATATATTTTTATGTAAAATAATTAATATATTTTTCTTCCTCCTTTTACTTGACAACGATTGCGATTCCCTTTGCTGTTCGCCATTCTTGTTCGGTTTTACCAATAGCTATTTAAGATATTGGATTATATATAATTTTACTACAACGTATTTATTTATTCCATTTCAAATTTATATTTTAAAAATAAAAAAACTAATTGCATATTGTTTATTTTAATTTTATATATACACTAAAAATAATTAATAATATAATAATAAATAATTGATAAAATAATATTTTAATAAATTATAATAAATATTTTACAAAATTAATATTAATTAATAATATTCAAAAAAATTATGAAAGCCCTAAATGTAAAATTAGCCACCCCTAAGTTGGTTGATAATAATTTATATATATATATATTAGTGATCAAGCTGTGATTTTAATTTAAAATCATGAAATTATAAATTTTAGTTTCAGTCAATTAATTAATTAATTAAACTATAAGTTAATCTTAACTAAATTCATGTAAATTTTTATTTAGTGACTATATTAATAATAAATTTTTATCTAAATAATTTAAAAGAAAGAGATAGCATTATATGTTTTATTATACTTGAATTGGGGGCTTAAAAATTCAAATTGGAAGAGTTGAGGGACTAAATTGAATTTTTCCTACTCTCACTCAAAACTACGTCGTTTTGGGAATGTGGAAAATTAAAATGCCTGTTGCTTTCCTTTATTTCAAAGAGGATCGGATTCACCTTCTTTTTCTTTTCTTCTCTTATTTTCTCATTCTTCTTTCCTCCCTTTTCGATCACAATAGCACCGCAGCCCATCGCTGTTGCTCTCCGTTGCTACTGCAGCTCTGCCTAGCGCCATCATCCTCCCTCATTTCCCCTTCCTTTCTGTTGCTTTAGAGGAGCAGCTTCTCAACTCTCCTTTAGATCTAGGAATTTTATGAAATTTGGGGAAAAAGGTTAGATTTAAATAATATTGAGTTATTTGGAAATTTGGTGAAATAATTAGTAAGAATTATTTTTATATATAATCACAAAACCTAGATAAAGTATTTACACTATCTTTGTATCTCTCTCTAAATCTTGGTATTATTTATTCAAGCTACTGCACGAAAGATAATATGTGTAAAATTTGTTTCTTGCATCTATTATTATTGAAATATCTGTAACACACTAAATCTGAGTTACCCGAATATTTGTTAGTCAATCAAGTTTTAGAGATGTTCCACTAATAGAAAAAGTTATTTATAAATGAGAAAAATGGGTGTATTATAATAATAAGAATCATAATGAGGTTAAAATAGCTTGTTGATTAATAATGATAAAAATAATATCTTGCAGTTCCTAGAGATGTCTAGAAAAAAAATAAGTAAAGAAAATAAGGAAAGAAAAAGAAAAGAAGGGGAAAGAAGGGAGAGAGTAAGAAACGGGATGGGAGCGAGATCAGGGGAGAACCGATGAGGCCACCAACCGGCGATTCCTAGTGCCGACGTATTCCTGCCAGCGTCAGTCACCTTGCCGTCATTTTCTCTCCCCTCCAGCATGGCTTTTTCCTTTGATCTCTCCCTTGGTCGAATCTGTCTTTCGTCATTCCGGCGACCAGTGACGGCGTATGGTAATAGAACCAACACCGGAGAATTCTCGACAGCAAGAAGGTCCTCCTGGTGCCTTTTGCTCCTCTTTACTCGCCGAAAATGAGTAGATGGGAGAAAGGAGTCGTCCACGATTCTTGGGTAGATCCCGACCAAATGGAGAGGTGTTGGAGCGTGTGACAACCAAAAATGGGAAGCTGGGGTTCTTACCTTCACGGCGGCAATGTTGGTGCATCTCCGACAAGCCTCCGACGAAGCTCCGGTCACTGGTCCGGCAAGCCCCAGGGACAGCAAATTGTGGGGAAAATACAGGAAAATCAACATTAAAAGTAAGTGACTACCAAATTTGTCTCTAAGGAATTTAATTAAACAATTCTTGAATTTTTAGTTAAATAATTATTGTATTTTGGTGCAAACTCATGTCCGGTGTTGTGTGAATTATGATGCTATGATGTTTTGTTGGTTGAGCTCTGCTAATTTGAGTTATATTTCTAAATTTTATTGTTTTTGTTGATGATTAACATTTAGTCTGAAAAACAAAAAGGGGATCCTATTGATATAATTATGCTCTTTTCTTCTATATTGAGCCATATCGTATAGAGTAAATCCTACTATAAGTATAGTGTAGTGTTCTTATTAGAGGTCATGTTTGGGTGGTTATAATGTATATTAAATTAAGGTTTTAGGAGGAGATTTTATCTTAGTCTTGTTAAAGAGTAAATTGCTTAATTCCTTTTTTTGATTCATTAGAAAATGCCTTTAAACATATCTTTAAGAGAAGAAATCACATGGCTAATGTTAAGCAAATTTAAAAGTGGATGGCTTGGTAACCTTAACAGTTGGAGAATGGAAATTGTGCTCATATCATTAGTATGGTTGTTCTACCATATTGTTATAGAAGTTATTGCTAATTTCAGCAGATAGTAAAGGAAGATAGTGATACTTTCATGTGCATTGGATGTTAATATTAAGGGGGCCATGTTAACTAAAATTAGGCATTGTAAGCAAAGTAACATATGTGTAGGGGTTGAGTTGAATACTAAATAATAAGTTATACATCAAATTATTAAGGGCTATAAATTGAGTACTACATTAGGTTATATTATCACACTTATTTACAATGAATGATAATAGGTTTATTATATATGTGTTGGTGTTCATGATTTTCGGTGAAACGCTTCATGATGAAACAATAATATTGAAATTGATAATACATATATGTAACACATTGTGAACTTCATGGAATTTTGGGTAACGAAACGACAATATTAGATTACCAACTAAAATCGGTTATTATTTTAGATTCTGACTGGTTTTGAATTAAACAAGTTTAGAAAAATTATTCATTTATTTTAGGAATTCTAGATATAATCTATAGAAAGTTCACTTATGAAACCATTTAGTACATAATGGGATAATCTCTATATTAAATTGAAAAACTAAACAATTTTATATATATGTACTTGGTTGCTTATAAACCTTGTGAAATGAGATGCTTGATAAAAATCGGCTAAATACGCCATATGATTTATTTAAGCTTCGTGACAAAATAAATTATAAAGGTTTAATTAGTTAAACCTTAGGTTGGTGGGTTATAAGCATAATTCATTCATATATAAGCATATACATATGCTTTGATTGCTTAACTATAATTTTATATGGAGGATTTATATTTTAAAGGTTTGATACATAGATAAGAATGATGAAGGAAATGTTAATAGTTGTGTTAATTTACTTGCATAAATTTAGGAGTAATATCTACATTTGCTGTGTGGTGTATTTGAGAAGGCATGCTTAGGTATATATTAGTTTAACATTCTTATATTTCCATTTATGCCTGCTGACCTGGACTATAAATAACTGTATAATGTATGAAGAAATTCAATAAAAAGCACTAACTACATTTATCACAATATTAGCTGGAGGGATTCAAAACATGTTGTTGAGTTTGTTAGGTTCTCAGAGTGTCAAAATAGGATAAAAAGAACACCAGACCTCATTTTAGCCATAGTAAGACCTAAGAAAAGACCTCAAATGAATCAAGGTCAAATTATATTAAAGCATGAGGATATATATGCATATTTTCATATGTATAAATGTATGTTTGTTATACTCCAAAAAATAGGAGTCTGGCAAGGAAATAAACTGCAATTACCTTAGATAGTATTTTAAAATTCATACAAAGAACAAGCCACATGCACAAATAAACGATCTTTAAAATATCACTTAAAGCAGATTGACCAACAAACTAGTTTGATCACTTTTGTAAGGGTTTTCAGTCCTTGATGATAAAGATGTAACAACTGTTGGTAACAGTTCTTCTGGCATTTTTGAATATCTGTTAGTAGTTGATTATCAACCATTTAATTAAGTTGGTTAATTGTAAAAGAAAGAATTATGGAATTGTTTTAAGATATTAAATGAAATAATTCATATTCAATTGGTTGTACTATTATTAGAGCTGTGTTTTTTGCCTAATTGAGCAATTTAAGATGTATTGGCGTGTTAAAACTTGCAATTTGTTGATTTCAGTCTTACCTTTTTATGATTTGAGAACATAAGTATTTAATTAAATAACGATCCTAACAATAATGTGGAGTAGAAATAAACATTCTGGTGGTTTGCCTTTGACACTACCAAAGGCTGTTTTAGCTGCATCTTAAGTTTTTTATTGGTTGCACTATTAGAGCTAAAGTTTTCAGTGCTAATCTCCACATGTTATTAGCTATATCATGCACTATAAACTTGCTCTGTCTCTAGGCTTTGTTTGTCTCAAAGTTTGTTCCTTTTGCCCAAAGAAATGCTAGGCTATTTCTTTGATCATATTCTGAGATTGCTTTTAATATGCATTATCTGGATCTTGCCATCGTAAAAGGATTTTTTTTCTTTCCCATTTTTGAGTAAAAATTCTGTTGAATTTGTGAGTCTCACCTGCATTTCGGGGGTAGTTGCTTCATTTTATTTCTGTTGAGAGGGTTTTAAGGGTCATGTTTGGTTGCTTTGGAACTGGTCATACATATATAATGAGTGCTCATTAATTCCTATGGATATGGATAGTAATATTGTTGACATTATCCTTTTTTTCACTGATGAATATGCCTTTTGTAATAAAACACTTTTTTTTGTTGATAGCTGACATTATCCTTTTCTTGGTTAGGTGATGCGTAATAGTCTTCCTGATCTTTTTGATGCGCAAATAGATTTACTCTTTTAGCTTGTCACCATGCTAAATCCATCTGTTTTGCAAGAAAACCAAGTTCCAGTCTATAGTGTGCTACAGGTTTGATACTCAAAGACATGAATATGATATTGCTCTCTTCTTTTGCTGAGTAGATTACCACATAAGAAATATTGATTTTTTTTAGAAGATTGTGGGAAAAGTAATTCATACATTTTGCATCTCAAGTGTTTATATGTGGTAGAGATATGATGTGAATGAAAGTTAGTAGGTGGTGGATGTTGCATATGCAACTACAAGATCTAATCTTTTTCATTTTTTTCTATTATCTATTCAGTAGTTGTTGTGCATCTTGCTAAAAGTTATGGCCATTTATTGGCTACCTCATGGTGGTTTTGGAGCAGATCTATTTGAGTTTTATATTGTCTTTTATTTTCCTTTCTAAATTATAATCTTCAAGTTCAATCTCGTAGGTGTACATAAAACATCCATTTGATTTTGCCTACTCTAGGTGATGTTAAAGATGCTGTAGCAACAGCCAAGTGTTATTTAAAGAATTCCAAGGCATTTTTGGGGTCTTCTTCTAGAATGGGATTGGGCTATTTTCCTTTGTCCAAACTTGAGGTGCTAAAGGTTTGATGTTTTCAGGCTCTGTTTATTTACTAAAGATTTAATGATCAAATGCATCATTATTATTAAAAGAAAGCTAAAATGTGATGCAGGAATTGGTTTCACAGTTAAGGTTACTTAAAATAACTTTGGATGAAAGAAGAATGCTTGACATGGTTTTGCCTGCTGTGCATTACAGGAAGCAAGGTGCATATTAGGTATAGGTTATATTGGTCATCGACCAGTTGATGACCTTCCTTCAAGAATTATTTAATAATTTAAAGTTTTCATTATTTTTAAGAATGTTCCAAGTATATTTAGTGTTGAGTTTTATGTTTTTGGCATTGTAATTTACACAATATTTGTACAGATTTTATATAACTTTTTGTATTAATTATTTTTGATATATATTAAAATTATTAATTAATATATATATTGAATTTAGATTTTATATTTTTATATTGACTTTATTGTGTTTCATTTGGGATATACAAATAGTAAATATATAATTTTGCAAAAAATTATAAAAAAATAATGTTACCGACAAATTGCTGACGAAAAGTCCGTCGCTGCCATTCTACCGACAACATTACCGATGAAAATATCCGTCGTTGTTTATATTAAAATAAATTAATAATTTATTCATTAAATATTACCTACTGTTTACCGACAACATTAACGTGACGAAACATCCGATGGATTTTAAATAAAATTACCGACGGAAAGTTTTTTATAAATCTGTCGGTAATATTTACTGACGAAATTTTCTGTCGGTAATTTGGTACCTACGAGCGTTTTACCTACAGATACTTTTCGTCGGTAAAATAATAAAAAACCGTCGGAAGGTCATTTTTCGTCGGTAAAAGCACAAATTCGTTGGTAAAATGCATGTTTTTTTGTAGTGATTGTTTGTTTAATATGCATAATTAAGTTAGTCTAAGATTTCAATTTTTTATTTGTCTTTAATTTGGTGTTATTCTTTGTAGGAATATTCTTAAACATTTATAATATGATGCATGATTATGTTCAAGTATATGAATTAGTTCTTTTAAGAGCATAAATGAAAGATTTGAGGAGAGATATGCAAAAAATATAATACTCGCATCGACCTTCAACAGTCTATTCATCACCATCCTTTAAAGAATCTGGTTCTCCATGGGTTTCACAAGATTGTAGTGCCTCCAAAATTTAAGCCCTTTTTTACTTTCTTGCAAGTAAAGAAAGGCAATTTAGAGCTGAGAATGAAGAATGGATGGCTATAATTTATTCTCAAGAGGAGAAAATAAAAAATCAAAATGCTATATTATAGAATCAAGAGAATTTATTAAATACTCAATGGCATCTATTGAGGAAGCAAGAAAAGGGAATTAAAAATCTAGAATTTAAGTTAGAGTTCTTGAGTATTTCTATAGAAAGTCAATGTGGTGGTAATATCAAGGGTAAATTGAGTCATATGCTAATGGTTGATAGAAAAGAAATTGAATATGAGGTGGATGAGTTAAAAGAGAAATCAATCATGGTTAAAGACAAGTTCTATAGCTTGGAAGGTGAATTCAGATATCTTATGTAGAATTTTACACCAAAGAAGCAAGAAGTGTTCAATTTTTAGTTAGAGGCATTGAATTCAATCCTTTTAAAGAAGTTATTAGGGCTAAAAAAAGCCGATTGAGTTCGTATTTGAAGAGCCAAAGGAGGAGTTGTACTTTATTAAAGATATGGAATTTTTAACTTTGGTGAACTTTGACAAGTTTCTTCTACTGATGGGAGAAAATGATGAGTAAAGTCTAGAGAGACCTTTATTTGGATCATAAGCTCGATCTTCAAAGAGTAACATGAATCGAGTTGTGACTCATTAAACTAGAACTCTTTAAACACTTTTCTTTAAATTTTCACCAAAATTTTTTTATGATTTATGTTTTGTTTGTTATTTTTTTTGATAAGTAGCTATCCCATCTTTAGTTTAGTGTCATAGGTTCATATAGTTCAATTTAAGTTATTTGTGTCTCCCTAAGTCTATTGTGTTTGTGCCATTTAATTTATGAGTTTAAGATTGAGAGGTTGAGAAAAAAGCTACTCATGATATTTGTATTTAATGATTGTATTTAAATTAGTATGTGCTTCTTGATCATTATACAGTTTGTAAGGATCCAATCATGACCCTAATTGGATTATGGTAAGTTAATAAGGATTATCAATAATTAAGGTAAAATTTAATTATTTTGCAATTATCGAGGTTAAGTCCCAAGAGTTGTATTTTGGTAATTTTAGCATGTAAGTATATGAGTTGAGTTGAATTATAATTAAAGAAAATGATATAATTGAAGAAAATGATAAGTTTTATGGTTAATTTGTAAGAAAAGGGAATTTAGGAGATTAAAGTGTATAAGGGTCTATTGAGAATTTATCTTGGTGAGATATTTATCCCATTTAATTATTTAGGGATTTCTGGAGATATGGAGATTGGTATTTTGAGAAGATTTCTCTCTCTGTGGTTGTGGGATGAAGAAGAGGGAGTTTAGGGTTTTGGTGTTTTAGCATCAAATGTAATCTTTCCCCTCTCATAGATCTCTTATCATCTTCCCTGTGTTGATTTATGATATTAAGGTTGTAGAGAGATGATAAGTTATGCTTGTTGCCTCTACGTGTAAGGAGAAGAAAGAGAGGAAGATAGATTAAGAGTATGAAACAAAGGAAGTAGAACAAAGGAGCTAGAGGAGTTAGAGCATCAGTGATAGGTATGGGAACTAAGTATACTGCACTATTCATATGATTGATTTTGGGAATCTTTCCTTTCTTCTTGATTTTGTGTCATCTTTGATAAGGTCAAAGGATAAATCTAGTAATTTAGATTAGTTTTTAATGTTTTAAAACTTTAATGATCATCAGTGTAAGTGGTGAGGAAAGATCTGGGATTTAAGTTCTTATATTGCATAATTGGGGTTTTTGCACAATCTAGGTTTCTGGGTTTCCATGTTTGTTGAAATCTCATGCACGGCCACTTGTTGAATTTCTCTTTGCTTTACATGGCCACTTGGCCTTTTTACTTTAAGAAATGCACTTCTACTCAAGTTTTCTACCTTTCCCATGCATGACCACTTATGGTTGTTCCTCACTCTCATGCACGACCACTCGTCCCTTTTTCTCTTTGGCATGCACGACCACTCATGGTCTTTCTTCCTTGGCATGCATAGCCACTCATGGCATTTCTTCCTTGGCATGCATGGTGACTCATGGCCTTCATTCTTTGCCTTACACAGCCACTCATGGGCTTCCTTCTTTGCCTTGTACGGCCACTCATAGCCTTCCTTCTTTGCCTTGCACGGCCACTCATGGATTTTGCTCCTTGCTTTGCAAGGCCACTTGGCAATTTACTTCATGAAATGCACTGCCACATATGCACCTTGCCCTTCTCATGCATGACCACTTGTGCACCCTACCACTTGTACACCCTACCACTTGTACACCCTATTTTCTTTGGTTCTTCTCCATCCCAAACTATAGCTCATTCATAAATTGTAAGCACGGCATTGTATAGCCAATGTTCATAAAGACAGTGTTATAATAATGGTGTATTAAGCTAGTAATGAGAAATGTTGATGATGGTTGGGTATTCAAGTGATGAGTTGTATGTTAATTGATTAGTGATGAATTATTATAGTTCTAAAGTCTTCCCAATACTAAAATTTGAAAGATACAATTTAGAGAGGTGTGGCTATAAGAAGAGTTATTATCTAAATTTGAGTGATATGAACATATTTATATGAGGGAATATATTGAATTATATTACAATTCATCTAGGCCATCGATATACTATATATAACTTGGTCACTAGATTACGGAATTCCTATGTATGCATAGGTGCATATATATAAAGAGTGAAAAGTTTAAAGTAACAAATCCACTAAGATAAGGTATAGGGTTCACTTGAAAGCTGAGGTTAGAGGGACTTGTATAAGGTAATGCTTATATGAATTATGTTACTAGAATGGGTGTTGGTGCATAATAAGCATACGATTAAGGACCGTAAGAAGTAACCTAATGACTCCAAAATTTATATGCTATTAATGTGTCCTATGAAGTTGGTATACGATGCAACTCTGTCAAAGTAACTGGCTTTGCCCAATTACCATATATTAATGTTTCTTGACAATGGCAAGAGAATACCATGTTATGACCTAGTAACATTAATAAGATAGTTGCAATGTACATATCTAAGTTAAAAGAGATGAATATTAATTAACACTTAAATGTAGAGCTACAAAAGTTTTGTTATGCTATAAGCTATAATAGAAATTAATGATGAGCTTTGATGTAAGAAAACTCACTTACTTAGCTGTTCATGCCCTACGATATAATATGAACACCACAAGTCAGCAAGTAGTGTGCTAACGATTATGATGAAATAATTTCACATAAACTTAACTGGGCTTAAAATGTTATAAGATAGGAAGTACAAGTAAGATGATCAGTGTATATGTGATGATATTAAGGAAGATCACCTCTTTGTCTATAATCTAATATACTATAAAAGTGAACTAAAAGGATTAAAGATGCCCAAGTGTCGACCTTAATTCAAAAAGAACCTATTCATATTCTTATATGGATTATAAATGTATGAGTATTGTTTAAAGTAATTATGTGTTGATTGGAGTTATGATGCTGTATGGAAGCTACTCATGACAAATAATAACAAGGTACGCCATTGAGAACTACTTATAAGTTATGTAAGTTTTATATGATATAGTTGATACGAGCATGCTATGATAAGTAGCTTGACTTAATATGTTAACAAGTATGAGTAATAAAAGCATGTATTGCTATTATTTAAGCTGTATATATATATGTGTGTGTGTGTGTATGTTTTCACGCTCAACACTAATTACGAAAGATTACATGTTATTATTATTCACATAAGTATGCAACTATATGATCGTATGATGGCATCCATATGTATTAAAGCCTAGAGCTCAATATTGAAGTATGATAAGAATAATGTGCATTCGATTATAAATGATGGCCTTAAGCGATAATGCTTATTAAGTAAAAAAAGTTATGTTGAATTGAAATATGCTTAAGAATGGTAAAGCCTGCGGGTCTTAGTTCAGTTTAGGATTAGATAGGCATGCCTAGAGGGATACAGTCGCAGCTGCCATAGTTGACCCCGTTTGGGTCTTGTTCCTTAATGGAACCATCATTCGGCCCTTTTGGGTCCATAGTTTCTTCCTTGTTGGAACCATTGCATAACCCCGATTGGATCAATAGTTTGATGTCTTTGGATATCCATAGTTTGATACCTTCGGGTATCCATTACTCTCGTTATCCACCCTTTGAGCTAGTACTTAGGTAGGCTATTAAAGATTATAAAATGTATATAAGACAAAGTAAAACTTACAATGATTTCCGTATTTATGTAATGTAAGCACGATGAATGGCCTACTATAGTGTTGTATCGTAATTTGTTGTTGGCTATAAACTATTTCTATGAAATTAAATTCCATATTATGTGTTACATGAGTGTGATATCTCACATCTTTTATGAGGAAGGTTCCTATGTGAGTGCCGGTGCGAGTTGATCTCTACCGATGAGATTCCACGGAGAATATACAGACTGTTACATGTACACTAAGTTTCATGCATTTTGTTTTATGAAATGCATACATGTGGCATGGAGACTTTGTCAGGTAATCATGACATGTAATGCTTGTTCTTTGTGATCGCATGTAACTCCGTTAATATGTTATATATTGATAAATGTTAACACATACATATGCATAATGATGACATTGATTTAACCTAGTGCAATGCATGACTTAAAATGATGTTACTGGACTGTTAAGTTACCATGCTAAGATAACATTAAGAATATAAAGATTAAGAATCTAATATAAAATTGTATGGTATATGAGAAGTGATCATGCCTGCTAGGATTACTTGTAGATACTATAAGACTTAAGTACGCCCTTATGCTATAAATTAACATTGAATGCCTATCATATGTGAATAATGAGATTTAAGGCAATAGGTACAATGTCTAGACTCATATATAAAAGGACTATAAGGTGTATGAACTAGGCTAGTTAAGACTAAAAGAGATTATATGATGATAGCAAAGTACCAAATATTCGGGAACAAGATAAGTGCAGTAACATTCTAGATTATGATAACAGGATATTTATTGTTTAAGGTGAAGATTTCCCCAAATGCCATTAAGAAATGATTAATATATATATATATATATATATATATATATGATTTCCAATGTTATAGTGGATGTTGTATAAGATAAGATATAATTGTAAGAGGATTGCCTTGAGAATTTTGTTCCCTGCTAAGCTTTATAGTTTAACACAAGTTTATTTATCCATGTACGTTTTTGGATAAGCTCTAGTGGATCGATAGCTAATGCCTAGTCAAAATGCGAAGAGAAGATCAGGCAGATTGCAGTTGCCTTCGAGGATTTCATTATGTACTATTGGCCAGTTATGTTAGGCCTTCTTATTTATGAGTTAGATTTAATTTATTGTGGCATGTAATTATAGTCTGTCTTATTATTACTATTATTTCTGCCTGATCTTTACTAGGTTTATGATGATGATTGATGATTATCCATGGTTAGTGGATTAAGGTGTGACAATTAGTGGTATCAGAGCCTGGTTTAGTCTTTTCTGGGCAATAAGGAACTAAGAAATTGTTCTGAAAGGTAGAGATGAATTGGTATAGACCCAAACACCCATATTCAGTGTTATTGCTATTGGGATACAGATTTCGATGATTGCGATAAATGTTTGACCTAAGATTGATATATATACTGGAGTGCTAGTAAGATTTCAGATCAGAGATTATGAGATGATATTTAAGGAATTATCAATATATCTCAACTCCTGATATTAGTGGTGCTTAAAAGCCTTGATGTTTTATGATTGAAGTATAGCATAAGTTTGATTATAAGTATGTCTAGATTATTTATTAAGATGTTTGAGGAAAAGTTTATATGACTAAAAGAGAACTAGATCTTTGGCAAATATGATGATGCGAAATGTTGAGGTTATTAAGATGCTCTATATATGATTGTCAAGATTTTCCTAATCCACCTGGGAAATTGAGCATGTTTTATTGTATCGGGATGGGATAAGATATGCACTATTTACGAGAATATCTATTTGTATTTTATTGCATACATGAAGTCATTAACGCATTGCATAGCATCCTATATCAAATGAAAAGAATTATGGCATTTTTAGCACAGCTAAAAGGGAAAACTAATAGAAATTATAATGAGCATAAGAGTATCTGGAGGTTAAGAATAGGTACTAAGGTATAGATGGATGAATTTGTTATGGTTATAGAACATTTATGTTTATAAGTGTTTATAGCTGAACTGGAATTTGGAAGATTGCTAGCAATAAAGATAAAGATAATGATTTCAGGTTTGAATTTTGAGGACGAAATTCTTTTAAGGGGAGAGATTTGTAAGGACCCAATCATGACCCTAATTGGATTATGGTAAGTTAATGAGGATTATAATTAATTAATGTAAAATTTGATTATTTTGTAATTATTAAGGTTAAGTTTCAAGAGGGGTATTTTGGTAATTTTAGCATGCAAGTATATGAGTTGAGTTGAATTATAATTAAAGAAAATGATACAATTGAAGAAAGTTAGAAGTTTTGGGGTTAATTTGTAAGAAAAGGGAATTTAAGAGATTAAATTGTATAAGGGTATATTGGGAATTTCTCTTAGTGAGATATTTATCCCACTCAATTATTTAGGGATTTTTGGAGATATGGAGATTGCCATTTTCAGGAGATCTCTCTCTTTGTGTGGTTATGGGATGAATAAGAGGGAGTTTAGGGTTTTGGTGTTTTAGCATCAAAGGTAATGTTTCCCTTCTCATCAATCTCTTCTCATCTTTCCTGTGTTGATTTCTGATATTAGGGTTGTAGAGAGATGATTAAGTCACCTAAATCTAGCTTTTTATAACTTGAATAAGGCATAAGACTAACACTTGCACCCATATAACATAAGGCTTTATCAAAATGTGTGCCACCTATAACACAAGGAACCATAAAACAACCCGGATCCTTTAGCTTAGGTGGGTATTTAGAATACATAGCCTTAGACTCTTCTACCAAAGAAACATAAACATGTTCTTCAAGTTTACCCTTGTGACTCACAATTTCTTTTAAAAATTTTGCCCATGAAGGCATATCATTAATTGCATCCACAAAGGGTATAGTTATAGTAAGTTCCTTCAAATAATTCAAAAACTTGCCAAATTGCTTATCAAGATTTCTTCTAATGAGTCTTTGAGGGAATGGCAAAACATTCAAATTAACTTTAGGGTCATCTTCCCTAGATAAGATTATCTTTACCTTAGGTTCATTAGACTTATTCATCACCTCATCATTTTTACTTGCATCCAAAACATGATCACCATTCACAATAATATCCTCATTATCTCTAATATTAATCTCAATCTTTTTCCCACTCCTTAACATAATGGATTGAACCGATTCAGGAGGCAAAATTTCAGGTTGACTCGGGAGCTTGCTTAAAGGTTTAGCACTAGAAGTGGCTTGCTGAGCCAATTGGGTTTCAAGCATCTTATTGTGGGTGACAAGTTGGTCAATCTTAGTGTTTATTTGCTTAAATTGTTCCTCATTTTGCTTGTTAGTGGTCATTTGATGGTTAACAAATTGCTCCATCAAACTCTCTAGATGGGATTTACGTTGTTGGGGGTTAAAAGGTGGTTTATTTGGAAAAGTTGAAGGGTTAGGTAATTTGTTCATAAGGTTACTATTTGAAGGGTTCAACTGGGCATTTTGGTTAGACCAAGAAAAACCGGGATGGTTTCTCCAATGAGGGTTATAATAATTTGAATTTTGGCCCATCCTTTGATTATAATTCCCTTGAACAAAACTTACATCCTCACTAGACCCCTCACTACAATTAGCATACATATGAGGTCCACCACATTTCTCACAAACATGATTCACATTTTCCATATTAGAGTGAGAATTACTTACCATCTGAGTCAAAGCTTCAACTTTAGCCATCAAGAGATTAATGGAATCCAATTCCAAAAATCCCTTAGCCTTTGCCATAGTGGGTTCTTCTCCCATGTAGCCTTGTGAGGCTAATTCCTCCAACAAAGTTTCAGCTTCCTTAGCAGTTTTCTCTAACAATTTTCCACTTGAAGTAGCATTAACAGTATTTCTATTTTCCTCCATTAACCCATTGTAAAAGATTTGAGGAATCATCCAATCCAGCAAACCATGGTGAGGACATTGCCGTTAGAGTTCCTTAAATCTTTCCTAAGAGGTATAAATGGTTTCATTAGGCATTTGTTTAAAAGTAGAGATTTGATTTCTAAATTTTGCTATTTTATGTGGTGGAAAATACTTATGAAGAAAAGCTTGTTTTAATTGGTCCCAAGTAGTGATTGTCTCACTAGGTATACTAGCGAGCCAAATTTGGACCTTTTCTTGTAAAGAAAATGAAAAAAACATAAGTCTAATTGCATCATTACTCACTCCATTAATTTTAAATGTAGTACACACAATAAGAAAAGCAAGGATATGAGAATAAGGGTCTTCCCCTTGCAAACCTCCAATTTGGTTATTTTGCACCATTTGAATGATCGCCGGTTTGATCTCAAAATTGTTATTGGCAATAGCCGGCACCACTATTCCTCCAAAACTTTCCGAAATATTGGGCATTGCAAAATCACCAAGCGTTCTGCTTTCTTCTCCCACCATAATTAGAATATTATGACTCTCCTCCAACTTAGCACTTTTTTCTCCGTCTAATTGCAATCTAAGTTCCTCTTGTTGCTTCTTTCTAAGTTCCATACAAGAATTAAAAATACTTTTAGTCTAAGATCATTACAAAAACTCTAATACTATTATAAAGAATAAACAAAACACAATATAAAAATCCATACATCTAAATAACTAATTTTATATCATGCAATCCTAAAGCATCTACTCTTTTGTATCAATCAATAAAAATTCTTTCAAGCCGTTCCTCGGCAATGGCACCAAAATCTGATGGGGATTTATTTGAACCCTTAGTCTCACTAGACTGTATATAGAGTGAATAGGGTATTGTTCAAAAGGGAAAGGGGTAAATTTTGTATTGAAATAACAACAAGTAGATGAATAGGTAACAATTTCAGTTGGAGTCATGCAATTAACGTAATAACTAAACTACTTAAAATATATTAAGTTAATTTTGGAAAATAGATTACTTAAAAGTTGGGATGAACATACATTATAGCCAAGTAAAACAATTTCGTCTTTGAATCATTTAATAATTGTATGAATGATATGATTGGAGAATTTAGCCAAGTTTCTTTAAAGCAATTCTCATTGTCATTAAAGGTGTTTTTACTTAGAGTCTATAAGCATTCTCATGACATTATAGAGATAAATAAAAACTATGAAGTTTTACGCCAATTCTTTAGCCCCTTAAAGTGAATTCCTTATCTCTAAGTGAATTCAATGCTTCAAGTAAATTTTATTGGTCTTTCCATCAAAGAATTCCAATTCTTATTATGAATTAAATAACTAACATGCTAATTATGGTGATCAAGCATAATAAGCAAATTAAAGTACCCAAATAAATTTAAATCACACTTCATACATAAAGAAAATAAACATTCATAAAGCAAAGATAAGTAGATGAAAAACAAATTGAATTAAGTAGTTATAATGTACCAAAAGAACTTAGCCAAATACAAATTTACAATAGAAATGAAATGAAATAAGAGAAAAGAAAATCACCACTCCCAGGGGTTTACTTTCTATTTAGACCTTCTGATATTTCTCTTATTCCTTTGGCTTTGTTCTTTGGTCATCCTCTAAAAACTAGTAAAAAGCCAATGTCTAAAAGCAGCTAAAATGTTTTTAAGTAAACAATGAAAATTTCTTTTGATTTTTTTTCCATCCTTATCTAGAGTTTTTCTCCCATATATATAGAGTTTAACAATACAGATATGTCCTGTCAGAAACCACGAAAGGCTGCTTTTAAAAGACTTCATGTTTGGTTAAAAGATCGGGTGTAAAAAGGTGTAACGTTTGGAAGCAGTATCTTGTCCGACTAGTGAACACCCTCATGAGTCGTGATCCATTTCACGACTCGTGAACATGTTGCTGAGTCGTGAGCATTTCTTCTCTGCCTCACTCGTGAATTCCTATTCGAGTCATGATCCACTTCACGACTTGTTAATTGCTTCTTTGAATCTTCAACATTTCTTCATTCTTCAATAGTTTTAGCCTAAAAACACATAAACTAAACATAAACACACAAAATACACATAATATTACATACTTAAGCTACTTAAACATAAGAATATACATATTAAAAAGTAGACATTTTACAAGGCATCAAATTCCCCCACACTTAAACCTTGCTTGTCCCTAAGCAAGAGAAAAGTGAGAAAATTTAATCCCAAGTTAAACTAAGTAAGTTAAATTATAAAGCATTGCTCAATTTTCACTTAAAATAAGATTGAGATGAAGTCAAACACCTTAACACTCAAAATAACAGTAAATCAAGACTTAAAACATGCATTCTAAATTATCAAATCACCTAAGTTTACTAAATCCAACATCAAGAATATAAAGTCTCAAGACTAACCATGCTCAAGAAAGAAAATTGATCATAAAACTTAAGAGTTTAAGACTATAGTTGCCTTTTTGGACAATATTCAAGCACACATACCTTTAAACCAATCTCATGGCATTTTTAGACTACATTTTTCATTCTTTTTCTTATTTTTTCTCTTTTCTTAAGCATGGGTATACTTTTAGACTTTATCCTATAAGTAGCAAGAGAATGTAGTATTGGGTGCATTTTACGCTCGATCACATACTTAATTAAACTTTTGAATATGCATCTTGCTTTATTTTATTTTTTAAATTTTCATTTTTTTTTATTTCCACTAGTCCTCATTCATTATTGAAAGGTTAAAGGTAAGTATTATGGCTATAGTTTCCATGAGGCAACAAAATCCTAAAATCTTAAGCTAAATGATAAAATTCTAACCTTCAAGCATAGTTAGTAAAGAGACTAAACAATCTAAAATATTGAATGAAGTAAAAAAGAGATAACTTGAAAACATAAAACACATGCCAAAAGCTTTGAAAAACTAGTCAAATGAGCACAAAAGGCAAATGACTCTTCATAACAACCTATATTATATACAATATGAGCAATACTTATAATAAACCTTACTAAAAAGTTTAGTCTAAATAAAGAAAAAGATACACAGCCAAACAAACAAAAACAAAACATACAAAATAGTTAATATACTCCCCCACACTTAGAATACACATTGTCCTCAATATGAAGGAACAAAACGTAAGCAACAAAAACAAAAACAAAAAGAAACAACTAAAGAAAAGAGAGGAAAGAAAACTCCCCTAAAGATCATGGTGAAGGCAGAGGTGAAGACACCACATAACCCGATTGGGCAATAAAGGCATCCACCTTGTGCTCAAGGCAGCGTTGACGGCGAACCAATTGGGAGGTAAGTTGCTCCAAGGAAGTGAGTTGATGTTGGATTGTGGACTGGTGTTGCAGCAATTGATTTAACATGGAATGGGTAACATTGGAACAAAATCCAGCAATAGGTGAAAAAGCAGGTGCATGACTAGGGGTATCCTCCATAAGATCATCACTTTGCCCTTGCTCCGTTGGCCTTGACTCATCCGAAGTACTTTCCAAAGCAGCCACTTGTGGAGTAGAGGTGCTTGGAAGTTCCTTCCAACAAGAACGATATATTGGTGGTATGTATTAAAAGGAATGATTAATCATTTCTCCTCTTACAAATAGATGTTTGGAAAAATATAAGCATGGAAGTACAGTGTAATAAGTGCACAAATCAATATCAAGACCCCTAGCAATAGCAGCAATGACATGTCCATGTGTGATAGGGGACTCTGATCGACCAACATAATTCAATAATTGTTTGAAAATCCAAAAAGACCAACAAACAGACTTGCGATTATGCACACACCACATCAAAAATAGCTCATGACTAGAGACTCGATTAAATTCAGGCTTGTTAAAGACAATAGAGGCAAGGATCTTATGCAAAACCCAATATTTCAAATCTAAAATAAACATTGATTTAGCCTCTCTAGCCCTATATGGTGTAGTTAAGCCACTGAGAAAATTCCAAAAAGAATTAGGCCGGTAATGCTTAGGAGGATTACATAATCCAGATGGTTTAAAGCAAAAAATGCAATGCATCATGAAATATGTAAGTGTATGATCAATGCCATTCAAACAAAAGTCCACTAGCCTAGGATTGTCAGCATTCTCTTTCAAATTGGTGTAAAATTCCAAGACTAAATCAGTGTAGAATTGTTCATGCATATTAACAAAACGCAATAAGCCATATTGAGATAACATTTCATTCACTTCATCAAGCAAACCCACTTGTTCAAGTAAAGAGTTTGGGAAATACTTACATTGAGAAATTGCTCTATCCTTAAAGAACAAGGAATCTATTACCTTCATGGATAGAGGAAATGGGAAAGGGGTGCACCAAAATTTGTCTGTAAACTCTCTAGTTGTGCTTCATCTCCCCCTTGCTGACCCTTTGAAGTTGAGACATTCTTGGTTCTCACCATGATGGTTAAAGAGAAAGAGGCATAGAAAGAAATGCAGAAATAATAATGTAGGAAGAGAAAGGTAAGAAAAGAAACACAGAGATGGAGGAGTAGAAGAGAAAAACAAGAAAATGAAAAGAGAATGCAAATAGAGTGTGGATAGAGGGAAATGCACGAGTGAAATAAGAGAAAATAACTGTGCAAAGAAGAAAGAAATAACTGTAATATTTATAGAGAAATGAGGGAGAAAGTGAAACAGTGTTTTGGTTCAGTAACCCTAGGTTTTGAATTTATAACCGTTCCCCCTCATTTAATTGAACCTAATTAAAGGCAGTTAATCTAAATTAAAACCGCAAAGATGACTAATTAAAATAAATAAGAGTTAAAGAAAGAAATAAAAATGAATTAAAAATAAGAACATGAAGTAAAAATCACCACTTGTAAATTTGGAACAGTGCATCACGAGTCAGAGGAAGCATCATGACTCGTGAAGGAATGAAGTAATTGTGGCACCAAAAGGGAAATGTTCACGAGTCGGCATAAGATCACGACTCGTGAAAAACGAAATGCAGGAAATGAAGGAAAATGGTCACTAGTTGGATAGACTTCACGACTCATGAAAAATGAAATGCAGGCAATGAAGGAAAATGGTCATGAGTCAGACAGACTTCACGACTCGTGAGCAGGTCCTCTCTGTGCTACTCGTGAAACACTTCACGACTAGATATACCCTTCTCGACTCGATAGACTGCTGCCTCTGGAACACTCTTGAACATGCTCACAAGTCGAACAACCTTGCACGACTTATGAACATGTTACAGTGCTACAATTGTTTGCTACAAAACATGCCAACCTCTATCCAAAAGTAAAAATTATAGAAGAAAATAAATCAATAAGAATATAAACTATAAAATACTTAAAACATAACAAAAAACCAACCATAAAACAAATAAATCCAAACTAAAAGAACTAATTATAAATAAAAATATTATTATTGTGTAAAAGAGGAATTTAACAAATAAACTTTTTGAGTAGGAACTAATGCATCACCAATGAAATAAGGCTTCAATCTATGTCCATTAACTTTAAAAACCTCCCCTTTATCATTAGCAATATCAACAGCCCCATAAGGAAATACTTGCACTACTTTGAAAGGTCCCGACCATCTTGACTTTAATTTTCCAGGAAATAGCTTCAATTTAGAGTTATACAACAAAACCATGTCAGCAACTTTAAATTCTTTCTTCAATACATGCTTATCATGCCATGATTTTGTTCTTTCCTTATATAGCTTAGCATTTTCATATGCATTCATATGAAGCTCCTCTAATTCTTACAATTGAAGCAATCTTTTCCTACCAACTTGTTGCATATCAAAATTCAACACTCTAGTTGCCCAATAAGCTTTATGTTCAATCTTAATAGGCAAATGACAAGACTTACCACAAACCAATTGATAAGGAGTAAGACCTATAGGAGTTTTAAAAGCTATTCTATATGCACAAAGAGCATCATCTAGCTTAAGTGCCCAATCTTTTCTTGATCTAGAGACAGTTTTCTCCAATATCCACTTAAGCTCTTTATTACTAATTTCAACTTGTCCACTAGTTTGGGGGTGATAAGGTGTAGCAATTTTATGAGTTACATTATATTTTTTCAATAATTGCTCTATAACTTTATTACAAAAATGAGACCCACCAGCACTAATAATTGCCTTAGGTGTTCCAAATCTAGGAAATATAACCTTTTTAAGCATCTTTTTGACCACCTTGGCATCATTAGTAATGGTTGGAATTGCTTCCACCCATTTAGATACATAATCAACCATGACCAAAATATACCTATTTCCCAAAGAACTAGGAAATGGCCCCATAAAGTCCATACCCCAAACATCAAATAATTCAACTTCTAAAATGCCATGTAAAGGCATTTCATTCCTCCTAGACAAAGTTCCCATTCTTTGGCACTTATCACAACTAAGTACAAAGTCCTTGACATCTTTAAACAATGTAGGCCACCAAAAACTAGCTTGCAAAACCTTAGAAGCTATCTTAGAAACCCCAAAGTGACCCCCTACAGCATAGGAATGATAATGAGCCAATACCTCACCAACTTCTTCATGAGGAATACACCTCCTAATCAGCCCATCAGCACATCTCCTATATAATAAGGGCTCTTCCCAATAGTAAAACTTTACATCATGAAGGAATTTCTTCCTTTGCCTATAATCTAGACCATATGGAAGCATACCACTTACTAAATAGTTTGCTATTTCAGCAAACCATGGAACTTTCATGGAAACTACACTAAAAAGGTGTTCCCCATGAAAAGCTTCATCAATAGGCACTCCATCATCATTATCTTTCAAAACACATTGGGCTAACCTAGATAAATGGTCAGCAACTAAGTTCTCCTTTCCCTTTTTATCCCTTATTTCCCAATCAAACTCTTGTAACATTAAAATCCATCTTAACAACCTAGGCTTAGCATCTTTTTTACTCAAGAGGTACTTAAGGGCAGCATGATCAGAATAAACAATGACTTTTTACCCTAAAAGATAAGCCCTAAATTTATCAAATGCATATACAATGGCCAAGAGTTCTTTTTCAGTTGTGGAGTAGTTAATTTGGGCATCATCTAGTAATTTGCCAGCATAATAAATAACAGAAGGCTTCCCATCAATTCTTTGTCCTAAAACAGCCCCAACCGCATAATTACTAGCATCAGACATCAATTCAAATGGTTGCTCCCAATTTGGTGGTTGTAGTACCAGTGAAGTAACAAGAGCATGTTTAAGAGTTTCAAAAGATTTAAGACATGCCTCATTAAAATGAAAATCAACATCTTTGCCTAGTAATGTGCATAAGGGTTTAGCTATCTTAGAAAAATCTTTTATGAACCTTCTATAAAATCCAGCATGACCTAGAAAGCTTCTAACATCTCTAACATTCTTAGGAGGAGGCAAATTAGCAATAATTTCAATTTTAGCTCTATCAACCTCAATCCCCCTATTTGAGACTAAATGTCCTAAGACAATACCCTCTTGTGCTATGAAATGACACTTCTCCTAATTTAAAACCAAACCATGCTCCATACATCTATCAAGCACCTTAGAAAGATTAGATAAACAACTCTCATATGTAGTGCCATAAACACTAAAGTCATCCATGAAAACTTCCACACATTGATCAATAAGATCACTAAAAATAGAAAACATGCATCTTTGAAAAGTGGCTAGTGCATTACACAAACCAAAAGGCATTCGCCTAAATGCAAAAGTTCCATATAGGCATGTAAAAGTTGTCTTAGATTGGTCATGTGGATGTATAGGTATTTGATAGAAACCACTTAGACCATCTAAGTAACAAAAATAAGAAAAAATAGCCAATCTTTCTATAACTTGGTCGATAAAAGGTAAAGGAAAATGGTCCTTTCTTGTAGCCTTATTTAATTTCCTATAGTCCACACACATATGCCAACCCGTGATAGTCCTAGTAGGAATTAAATCATTGTTATCATTACGAACTACAGTTAAGCCACCCTTATTTGAATTGGACTCACCCACTTACTATCACTTATGGAATAAATTATGCCATTATCAAGTAATTTAATTATTTCTTTCCACACAATCTCTTTGAGAGTTGGATTAAGCCGTTTTTAACCTTCAATGGAGGGCTTAAAATCCTCTTCTAACAAAATTCGATGCATACAAACTTTAGGTGCAATCCCTTTTAAATCACTAATAGAATATCCTATGGCATTTCGATGAGCAAGTAAAATATATCGTAAAGCACTCACATTATGCTTATCAATTGAAGAATTAACAATGAAAGGTAATTGAAATTTTGAATCCAAGAATTCATACCTTAAGCTTGTTGGTAATGGCTTGAGTTCAAGGTTAACTTCCTCCTTAGAAGTCTTTATTGACATATCCTCATCCTTTCTCAAAGACTCAAACTTTGAGAATTTTCCATGGGAAGGATATGAGGCAATTTGCAAAACCTCATCACAACTTTCATTTAAACAATAAGGTGCAATAGGGTTTTGACTCACACAATCATTTACAACACTATCAACACACTCATCAAGAACATCATAAACAACAATTCTATTTACTACTTCTATTGGTGAAGACTTAACCATCCCAAAAACATTAAACTCAATTGTTTCACCATTAACTTCAAGAGATATTTTACCATTTTTCATATCAAAAATAGCCCCGATAGTAATTAAGAAAGGCCTACCCAACAAAATGGAAATTTCAAGATCTTCATCCATTTCTAGCACAACAAAATCAGCAAGAATCACAAATTTACCCACTTTGGTAGGAACATTTTCTAGTATGCCTATAGGGTGTGAAATTGACTTATTTGCCATTGATAAGCACATATTGGTAGGCTTTAAGTCACCTAAATCAAGCTTTTTATAAATTGAGTAAGGCATAAGACTAACACTTGCACCCATATAACATAAGGCTTTATCAAAATGTGTGCCACCTATAACACAAGGAACCGTAAAACAACCCGGATCCTTTATCTTAGGTGGGTATTTAGAATACATAGCCTTAGACTCTTCTACCAAAGAAACATAAACATGTTCTTCAAGTTTAACCTTGTGACTCACAATTTCTTTTAAAAATTTTGCCTATGAAGGCATATCATTAATTGCATCCACAAAGGGTATAGTTATAGTAAGTTCCTTCAAATAATTGAAAAACTTGCCAAATTGCTTATCAAGATTTCTTCTAATGAGTCTTTGAGGGAATGACAAAACATTCAAATTAACTTTAGGGTCATCTTCCATAGATAAGATTATCTTTTCCTTAGGTTCATTAGACTTATTCATCACCTCATCATTTTTACTTGCATCCAAAACATGATCACCATTCACAATAAGATCCTCATTACCTGTAATATTAATCTCAATCTTTTTCCCACTCCTTAACATAATGGATTGAACCAATTCATGAGGCAAAATTTCAAGTTGACTCGGGAGCTTGCTTAAAGGTTTAGCACTAGAAGTGGCTTGCTGAGACAATTGGGTTTCAAGCATCTTATTGTGGGTGACAAGTTGGTCAATCTTAGTGTTTATTTGCTTAAATTGTTCCTCATTTTGCTTGTTAGTGGTCATTTGATGGTTAACAAATTGCTCCATCAAACTCTCTAGATGAGATTTAGGTTGTTGGGGGTTAAAAGGTGGTTTATTTGGAAAAGTTGAAGGGTTAGGTAATTTGTTCATAAGGTTACTATTTGAAGGGTTCAACTGGGCATTTTGGTTAGACCAAGAAAAACCGGGATGGTTTCTCCATTGAGGGTTATAATAATTTGAATTTTGGCCCATCCTTTGATTATAATTCCCTTGAACAAAACTTACATCCTCACTAGACCCCTCACTACAATTAGCATACATATGAGGTCCACCACATTTCTCACAAACATGATTCACATTTTCAATGTTAGAGTGAGAATTACTTACCATCTTAGTCAAAGCTTCAACTTTAGCCATCAAGAGATTAATGAAATCCAATTCCAAAAATCCCTTAGCCTTTGCCATAATGGGTTCTTCCCCCATGTAGCCTTGTGAGGCTAATTCCTCCAAAAAAGTTTCAACTTCCTTAGCAGTTTTCTCTAACCATTTTCCACTTGAAGCAGCATTAAAATATTTCTATTTTCCTCCATTAACCCATTGTAAAAGATTTGAGGAATCATCCAATCCGGCAAGCCATGGTGAGGACATTGTCGTTAGAGTTCCTTAAATCTTTCCCAAGAGGTATAAATGGTTTCATTAGGCATTTGTTTAAAAGTAGAGATTTGATTTCTAAATTTTGCTATTTTATGTGGTGGAAAATACTTATGAAGAAAAGCTTGGTTTAATTGGTCCCAAGTAGTGATTGTCTCACTAGGTATACTAGCGAGCCAAATTTGGGCCTTTTCTTTAAAAGAAAATGGAAATAACCTAAGTCTAATTGTATCATTACTCACTCCATTAATTTTAAATGTAGCACACATATTAAGAAAAGCAAGGATATGAGCATAAGGGTCTTCCCCTTGCAAACCTCCAAATTGGTTATTTTGCACCATTTGAATGATCGCCGGTTTGATCTCAAAATTGTTATTAGCAATAGCAAGCGCCACTATTCCTCCAAAACTTTTAGAAATATTGGGCATTGCAAAATCACCAAGCATTCTCCTTTCTTCTCCTGCCATAATTGGAATATTATGACTCTCCTCCAACTTAGCACTTTTTTCTTCTTCTAATTGCAATCTAAGTTCCACTTGTTGTTTCCTTCTAAGTTCCCTACAAGAATTAAAAATAGTTTTAGTCTAAGATCATTACAAAAACTCTAATACTATTATAAAGAATAAACAAAACACAATATAAAAATCCATACATCTAAATAACTAATTTTATATCATACAATCCTAAGACATCTACTATTTTGTATCAATCAATAAAAATTTTTTCAAGCCGTTCCCCGGCAGCGGCACTAAAATGTGATGTGGATTTATTTGAACCCTTAGTCTCACTAGAATGCATATAGAGTGAATAGGGTATTGTTCCAAAGGGAACGAGGTAAATTTTGTATTTAAATAACAAGTAGATGAATAGGTAACAACTTCAATTGGAATCATGCAATTAACGTAATAACAAAACTACTTAAATTATATTAAGTTAATTTTCAATAATAGATTACTTAAAAGTTGGGATGAACATACATTATAGCAAAGTAAAATAATTTCGTCTTTGAATCATTTAATAATTGTCTGAATGATATGATTGGAGAATTTAGCCAAGTTTCTTTAAAGAAATTCTCATTGTCATTAAAGGTGTTTTTACTTAGAGTCTATAAGAATTCTCATAACATTATAGAGATAAATAAAAACTATGAAGTTCTATGCTAATTCTTTAGCCCCTTAAAGTGAATTCCTTATCTCTAAGTGAATTCAATACTTCAAGTAAATTTTATTGGTCTTTCCATCAAAGAATTCAAATTCTCATTGTGAATTAAATGACTAACATGCTAATTATGGTGATCAAGCATAATAAGCAAATTAAAGTACCCAAATAAATTTAAATCACACTTCATACATAAAGAAAATAAACATTCATAAAGCAAAGATAAGTAGATGAAAAACAAATTGAATTAAGTAGTTATAATGTACCAAAAGAACTTAGCCAAATACAAATTTACAATAGAAATGAAATAAGAGAAAAGAAAATCATCACTCCCTAGGTTTACTTTCTATTTAGACCTTCTGATATATCTCTTATTCCTTTGGCTTTGTTCTTTGGTCATCCTCTAAAAACTAGTAAAAAGCCAATGTCCAAAAGCAACTAAAATGTTCATATGTAAACAATGAAAATTTCTTTTGATTTTTTTCCATCCTTATCCAGAGTTTTTCTCCCATATATATAGAGTTTAACTCTACAGATATGTCCTCTCAGAAACCACGAAAGGCTGCTCTGAAAAGACTTGATGTTTGGCTGAAAGATCGGGTGTAAAAAGGTGTAACATTTGGAAGCAGTATCTTGTCCGACTCGTGAACACCCTCACGAGTCGTGATCCACTTCACGACTCATTAACATGTTGCCGAGTTGTGAGTATTTCTTCTCTGCCTCACTCGTGAACTTCAGTTCATCTCATGAATTCCTGTTCGAGTCGTGATCCACTTCACGACTCGTGAATCACTTCCTTGAATCTTCACCATTTCTTCATTCTTCACCAGTTTTTGCCTAAAAACACACATAAACACACAAAATACACATAATATTACATACTTAAGCTACTTAAACATAAGAATATACATATTAAAAAGTAGACATTTTACAAGGCATCAAATTCCCCCACACTTAAACCTTGCTTGTCCCCAAGCAAGAGAAAAGTGAGAAAATTTAATCCCAAGTTAAACTAATTAAGTTAAATTATAAAGCATTGCTTAATTTTCACTTAAAATAAGATTGAGATGAAGTCAAACACCATAACACTCAAAATAACAGTAAATCAAGACTTAAAACATGCATTCTAAATTATCAAATCACCTAAGTTTACTAAATCCAACATCAAGAATATAAAGTCTCAAGACTAACCATGCTCAAGAAAGAAAATTGATCATAAAACTTAAGAGTTTAAGTCTATAGTTGCCTTTTTGGACAATATTCAAGCACTCATACCTTTAAACCAAACTCATGGCATTTTTAGACTACATTTTTCATTCTTTTTCTTTTTTTTTTCTTTTTTTTAAGCATGGGTATACTTTTAGACTTTATCCCATGAGTAGAAAGAGAATGTAGTATTGGGTGCATTTTACACTTTATCCCATACTTAATTAAGCTTTTGAATATGCATCTTGCTTTATTTTATTTTTTAAATTTTCATTTTTTTTATTTCCACTAGTCCTCATCCATTATTAAAAAGGCTAAAGGTAAGTATTATGGCTATAGTTTCCATGAGGCAACAAAATCCTAAAATCTTAAGCTAAATGATAAAATTCTAACCTTCAAACATAGTTAGTAAAGAGACTAAACAATCTAAAATGTTGAAAGAAGTAAAAAGAGATAACTTGAAAACATAAAACACATGCCAAAAGCTTTGAAAAACTAATCAAATGAGCACAAATGGCAAATGACTCTTCATAACAACCTATATTATATACAATATGAGCAATACTTATAATAAAAGGTACTAAAAAGTTTAGTCTAAATAAAGAAAAAGATACACACCAAAACAAACATAAACAAAACATACAACATAGTTAATATGCTCCCCCACACTTAGAATACACATTGTCCTCAATGTGAAGGAACAAAACGTATGCAACAAAAACAAAAATAAAAAGAAATAACTAAAGAAAAGAGAGGAAGAAAAACTCCCCTAAAGATCATGGTGACAGCGGATAACTTTCTCTTGCCTAAAATAACTTTCTCTTAAGGTAAACACTTTACTCACACCGCTCAAGTATTTGATAGCTTAATGTTTTACTCAATCCCTTAATATATCAATACATGCCATAATCATGTAAATGAGTAAAAATCTCCACCACCAGCAAAAGTTAATGCACAAAATCAAAGGGTATTAATATAGGTTATAACTTGGTTTTGGTTAAGGAAGGGATAACTTTGGATAAGTAGATAAGATTATGGAAAAGAAAAGAAACTATCACAACATATGAGACTTGCAAATAATAAAAGAAAAGCATTACTCATTTAAATTCAAAGACTTTTATCTCACTCTAGTTCCCTTCATTCACGTCCACAATTTTTCTTTCTTCTTTCTTTTCTTTTTTTACTAGATTTTTATATTTTTCTATTTTTCCTTTTGCATTTATTCTTGAAGACATATAGATATTAAGGGAATATAAAGTACTATTACGCACATATACAAATCAAGTTGTCTCATATGAATTAATAATCACAAATCCTCCCACAATAGGTTACCAAAAGAAGATGTTAAGCATTCAAAAATGGATTTATATTGTAACGTGCTTATCTAAACAAAAAATGGCTAATGGCTAAAAATTAGATGCTTAAAGTCAAAAGGGTGGCTTTTTAAGAAAGTTAAAATTAGGTATTTCTAATGCCCTTATGACTTTTCATGCACAACCTATACTGAATGTAGTCTTGAAAATTACTAAAAATAAGTTCTAAAATATATAGATATACAAGGGCTATTTTAAGAAAAATATGCTCATTAGGCTCAAAAGCTCACAATTTAAGGGTTAAAGTTACTTTAAGTAATGTTTTATTCAAAACAATAAAAAATGCATACATAAAGAAAAACAACTTAAAAAGAACATAAATTAAGTGCTTCGCATAATCATGACCCATTATAAGTGCACATAAAATCCTGAAGCTTAATATCCTTCAACATTACTTAAAAATTTTATCAACTAGACTAACTACTAAAAAATGCAAGGAGTTTAATAAATATATTCCCAAACATCATAAAATATAAATGCTCTAACAAACATACAAACACAAACTAAAACACAAATATTAAAGTTACATCACAAATATTAACAACTTAGCTCACAAATACATACTATCACATATATACAAAACATGCAAATAAAACACCTAAACTATTCCCGTACACTTATAAGACACAATGTCCTCATTGTGTAAGAAACATGCAAAAACTAAACTCACAACAAGAAAAATAGAACACAAAGAGCAAAACAAATAAAAGTAAAAGTAAATGGAGTAAAAAAACTACCCTTAAAAAGGTCCACTTAGAGATCCCAGTAGAGAAGGCATGAACTCGATGTGTTGCTTGCGAAAGATGGCCAGCAACTTGTAATTAATGATTTGGTGCCTTTGACTCACATCTCTCATATGCATCTTTAGAGCTCCCATTTTAGCGGTAAGGTTTTGGTTGGCACCATCCATTGCATCCAAATGGGTAAGTACTTGCTGCCAACGCACAGAACTACCGCCTTTACTAGCCATAAAATCAGAATATTCATTATTATCATCCTCATTTGAAGAAGAATGTGGACCACTCTCAGTGGTAGGGGCCGTTTGCTTGCCCTTTCCTATCGCTAGCTTCACAATGCGCTCCTTATAAGAGTAAAACATGGGTGGGTAACTCCTTATCTTCAACAATTGAGAATTCCTAAAAAACATAGCATCGAACATTGAAATTTTCTCCTCCTTTTTAGGATCAATATTGAAACCCAATAGCAATCAAGTTAGAAGTCCACACTTACAATCCTGATGGCAAAGCAAATTAGATAAAATCCCCGCTATTAAACCCCCAAACAACATATGAATGCAAATGCAAATAATTGGAAAATAAAAAACATAAAAAATGTGACAATCAAACAATTGATAAGTTAATCAAATTCTTCATGTAATAGAAAAGAAAGCAAGCAACCCATAAATCTCTTCTATAGAATTTGGCCAAACCTAGAGAAAAATAGCCTCTAATGTTTTTAATGAATCAAATCTAAAGTTTACATTAAAATATAACATATTTATAGGCTAGCTAACCGTAGCTAACACTTAACTTATAAAAAACCCTAATAAGGGATTTAACTAGGGTAGGACGAACTCCTAATGGGCTAATCAAAACAAATAAGCCTATTTTAGAAGGACAAAACATAACCTAAAACAAAACCTAATAATTAAAAAGTGTTGGCCAAATTTTAAGCCCAAAAGAAAGATTAACTAATAACCCAACTAGCTAAATAAACCCTTTTAAAAGAAGCCCACATGCCTAACCCATCTATACAACTTAAATAAGTCATATGACTTTTTAAATGAAGCACATTACTTGTACAATTAAAGTCGAAGTTGTATAAACCTAAAGATGAATTAAGTTGGCCCAATTCCATTACATGCTTCCAAAAGGCTAAGTACTTTATGTATGCCTTCAAGTTCTTCTTGACACTTCTCAAAGGCATCTTCATATAACTCTTGTATAACAAAGCGTTGAGTATAAGATGACATAGCCATCTTTAGCTTCTGGGCATGCCCTCTTTTGATTGGACCACTTGGCATCTTTAATGGATCTTTGATTGTTAATGGCTTTGATGGTAGATTTGCATCATTCCCTCCCTCCTCAAAAAGATTTGTCCTAAAATTTGAATCCATATCAAAAGGTGAAAGGTCAGAAACATTAAATGTAGGTAAAATACCATACTCACCTAGCAAGTCTATCTTATAGGCATTATCATTGATGTGCTCTAACACTTGAAAAGGACCATCACCACATGCATGCAACTTGCTCATCCTTTGGTTTGGAAACCTCTCATTTCGAAAATGTACCCAAACCTAATCTTTAGGGGTGAATCCCACTTATTTCTTTCCCTTAGTTGATTTATCAACATACTACCATTTTTTTTTCAATGCTAGCTATGCTTTCTCATGCAAAGACTTCACTAATTCTTCCTTTCTAATACCATCCAAACTTGAAATCTCATGTGAAGGCAATGGACAAAGGTCAAGCACAATCAGTGGGTTAAATTAATAAACAAGTTCAAAAGGTGAAAATCTAGTGGAAGAATGAATACTCTTATTATAAGAAAATTCAATAAAAGGTAAACAGTCCTCCCATGTCTTAAGATTCTTACCCACAATAGCACAAAGCAAAGTTCCCAAAGTTCCATTCTTCCCTTCGGTCTATTTATCTATTTTGGGGTGACAAGTAGTAGAAAACAACAATTTTATACCCAACTTACCCCCATAGAACATGTCAAAAGTTTGAAAGAAACTTTGTATCCCTATCTGAAATAATTATGTGTGGAACACCATGAAAATGTATAATTTTTTCAAAGAATAGGTCGACAACATTAACAACATTATCACATTTATGGCAAGCAATAAAATGAGCCACCTTGCTAAACCCATCTACCATAACAAAGATGCTATCTTTACCACGTTTAGTCCTAGGCAATCTAAGTCAAAAATCCATAGAAATGTCAGCATAAGGAGAGCTAGGTACGAGTAAAGGCATATACAAACCATGGAGTATAGATTTAGACTTAGCTTTCCTACACGCAACACATTCATTACACACATTTTCCACATCCCTACGTATATAAGGCCAATAAAAATTATTGTTCAACATATTGTCAGTCTTATATACCCAAAATGGCCCATCAATCCCCCACAATGAGATTCTAACATAAATAAGTCAAGCATTGAACACTTAGGCACACAAAGTTTGTTGCCCTTAAATAAAAATCCATAATGTCTATAAAATTTATCAAAAGCTTGATGTTCACATGCCTCATACACATTACCAAAATTAGGATCATCAACATACAATTCTTGAATATGCTAAAATCTAAACAACTTAGACTAAGTGTAGAAATTAAAGCATATCTTTTTGATAATGCTTCAGCAAAAATATTACCTTTAACATGCTTGTATTGAATAACATAAGGGAATTGCTTAACAAATTCAACAAATTTAGCATGCCTATTATTTAACTTACTTTGTCTTTTCAAGTGTTTGAGGGACTTATGATAAGTGTGAATGATAAACTCCTTGGGCAGGAGGTAATGTTGCCACACATCTAATGCTCTCACCAAGGTGTATAACTCCTTATCAAAGGCTAAATAATTAAGTTGAGCTCTATGAAGCTTCTCATTAAAATAGGCAACTAATCTTTTCTCTTGCATTAGAATTGCCTTAATATCTACACCAGAAACATTACACTAAATTTCAAAAGTCTTATCAAAGTTAGGAAAAGATAAAATAGGAGCAAAGCATAACTTCCCTTTCAAATGTTTGAATACTTTTTGTTGTGTTTCTCCCCACTTAAACCCAACTTCCTATTTGATTATTTCTATAAGTGGTGCAGCAATGGAAGAGATATCTTGCACAAAATGCCTTTAAAAACTTTCCATAAAATGGAAACTTCTTACATCCAAAATAGATTTAGGTGTTATGATATGAGCCTAAATAGCTCATATTTAATCCATATTTTGTTACCAAAATAATGTTTAGTTGTATTAAATTATGCTAGAATTAGGTGTGTTTAATGTATTTTGTCAAGTTTTGTTTATATAGGAGAAAAAGGGAGAAAAATGTGAAAAAGGAGTAAAAGTAAGTCAAACCAAACAAAAGTCAACTTTTAGAGCTTCATGTCCTATCGCGAGCGCGACAGGTGTCACGGGTGCGATAGAGAGAAACATTTAGGTAGTTAATTTTTTAAAATGCACTTCAAAGGGACACCACTCTTCACCAATTGATGTGTACTTCTAGAGGGATACTTGAAGAGTTATGTTGCTATGGAAAGGTGCTTGAAGGGTCAAAATGCTTGGCAAGGAAGTTATAGATATAAATGGTGGTTATGCAATTCAAATTTCAAATCAAATTTTAAAGAGGCATGAATTTTCACCAAGGGTTGCATACCTATGGAGAGACACTTAAAGGGACTTAATGTTTGGAAATCTATAAATACCCTAGAAGTTATAATCAATGAAGGGGAATCTATTTTTTATTTTTCTTATTTTGAAAGTGTAATTAGAGAAAATAGTTGTAGGTTTTAATTTTAGTTTCATGGCTTGAATAGAAAGAAAATACAATGAAAAAGACTACACTTGGTGAAAGGAAGAATGGTTGAGAGATCCTTTCTTTTATTTCTAATCTTTTCTTCTTCTTTGTAACTATTATGAATTCTTTTTATGAACTTGAATGTTGTTATTCATATTTATTCATTTCTCTTTCATTTATCTTTATATGTAGTATTTGCTATTAAAACTTTATTAGTATCATTATAAGTTAAGGAAGATGACCTTAGATGTGCAATTCCTTCTCTGAAAATCAACAAAATGGTCATAATTAAGGGAGTTAGCGAGAGCAACGTCTTATTAAAAGTTAACAGGAAATTCATTATCAAAGCATAGTTTGAGAGATCACATGTGGAGATAGTTGTTATAGGTTGCTTTTTATTCTTTGAATGTGTGTTTATGTAATTCTTGTCTAGATGCGAGAGCTGTGATTTAGAACCATAAATGCACGTTTAAGGCATAATCTAGTCTAGATGCGAGAGCTGCGACATAGAACATTATTCCAACTTGGCTTGCATGATAAAGATTGAATTATAAATAAGAAGAAAAATATCAAATTCCATAATTATGTATATGTTATATTCATAAGTCTTCTCGGATTATCATTAAAGTAGAAAAATAATTAATTTAGTGTAGTGTAGTTTTACTAATAATTTTAATTTGTAAATTAATGAGCATTGTAAACAAGATTAAAATCAAGTAGTAATAGTGTACAATGTTAATCAACATTCCTCGTGGGATTGATATCTAAAGTACTATAATTGGTACACCATATACTTGTGGTGTTTAAGCTTCTAGAAAAAGCATATCAAGTTTTTGGCGCCGTTGCCGAGTAATGATTGATTAAATATATTGTCATTATGAATCTTGATTTAGGATTTTGGATTACAATATTTTATTTATTTTTTTGTGTTTTTTTAGTTGATTTAGTATATTAACATAGTCTATTTTTTGTTATGTAGGTTATTTTACTAAGTATTTCATTATAAAAAAACCTAACGATTTTTTTTCATTGTCGTGAGCGCGAGGTCTGTCGCGAGCTCAACATTGAAGGGAGGATGCTTTTGCAGTAGAATATGGAATTCTCTCCTTCCCCATCAAGTTCTCCTAGTAAAACTTTTTGAGTTTGTTTTCTCTTTCTCTTTTACATTTGTTGTGATTTTGTTTGTTTTGTGATTTGTTTGTTTTACCATTCTCACACAATGAGGACATTGTGTCCTTTAAATGGGGGGGTATGTATGTATTGTTTCTATTCATGTTTTTGTTTATTGTTACTATATTTATTTATTTGTATATTATGTTGTGAATTTAATTTTGGAGTTTATGTATTTGGTACCTATTTGGATTTAATTGCATGTTTTAACTTGAATTTCTATCATCTTTAGTCTAGTTAGGCAAATTTTTAGGCTAATCATTTTCATTTTACTTTGACAAATTAATGTACATAATGAAGGTTATGACTTGGCAAAACACTTTAGTGTAGGTTCTTTTTAGGTTGAGTATCTTTTCAGATGTGTAAATAGATTATGTTTTGCCAATTTATTGCTTAAGGTAATTTGACCTATAGCTTAAGTGAGCTTTTGAGCCTTATACATTGATATTTTTCTTGTATGAGAGCCTTAATATGCCATTTCCTCTAGAATTTGTTCTTGATAAATTTTGAAATTACATTTAGTATGAGATGTGCATGAAAAATGATAAGGGCATTTATATTACACCATTTTGGCTTGCTTTAGAAAAAAAAAGCTTACCTTCTTGACTTTAGGTAGCCAATTTTGAGCCTTAAACCTATTTTTGTTGAGCAACATATAATTAGCCAATATCCTTTACTAAATAAAAAAAACCTATTTCTTTGTTTTACCTTTTTTGTGAAGAGAAATAAATTGTTATATCTTTAGGAGATATATATTGTTAATGTAAGCATGATGGTATTTAAAAAATGAGAGTTAAATTCCATTCTTCTCTAGGATCAATATTAGAACAAGGCTAGTTTCTAAAGAAAAGAAAAAAAATACAAAGAAGAGAAAAAAAAAGAAGAAGAAGAAGAAGAAAAAAAAGAACAAGAGAAACTAGTAGTAGTGTGCCATTGAGAAGGGAATACGAGAAGTAAATTACATCATATGATGCTTAGGTTCTTAAACAAATCTCTTATGACATGGTAATATTGTTTCTATTCACAATTTAAGCTACTTAAACCAAAATTATCCTACCTTAACCTAAGCCAAGCTATAACCCTTGTAAGACCCTTTTGATTTCATGTATTATTTTATACTAGTAGTGGAGATGTTTACTAATTACAAGTTTATGGTAGGCAATGGAATGTTTAAGGGATGAAAGAAACACTAACCTATAAACACATAGTAGAAGATGAATAAGATGACAAAGGTGTAGCCAAAGCATGGTGGGATTTCCAAGAAAAAGGTTGCCAAGAAAGAGAATCCCAAAGGAACTTGCTTCCTTTGTGCAAAAGATAGTCATTGGAAGTGTAACTACAAAGCCTATCTAGATTCTCTTAAGGAGAAGAAGCAAGCTGATGCTTCTACTTCAGGTATTCATATGATTGAAATTAATAGTTATTCTATTGCTTCAAAACAATCTTGGGTATTAGATACCGGATGTGGATTTCATTTGTGTAATGATCTATAGGGGCTTAAAAGCATTAGAAGAGTTGGAAAGGCAGAAATATGTCTACAGTCAGCTACTTGACAAAACATCTCTACAACAGTTGTAGGGACTTACCATTTGCCTCTTCCAAGTGGATTAATACTGGAGTTAAATAGCTGTTATTATGTTCTAGCATTATCCAAGAGTATTATTTCTTTTAGTTGTTTATTGAACGATTATGACATTTCTTTAAAAGACAAATGTTGTTACATTTTTAAGAACAGTATGTTTTATGCCAAAGCTATCATTGAGAATGGTATATTTTTTCTTAATTTAATTAAAGAAGTGCATAATGTGGAAACCAAGAGAATGAAACAAGATCATCTAAATACCTTATATTTATGGTATTGTCGTTTACGCCATATAAATGAGAAACACATGACCAAATTACACAAATCAGGTGATTTGGGATCATTTGATACATGTGAGTCTTGTTTATTGAGGAAAATGATAAAAGCTCCCTTTATTGGTAAAGGAGAATGAGCTAAAATGGTTTTGAACTTAATACATTCAGATGTATGTGGTCCAGTGAATACACTTGCTAGATGAGGTTACTCCTACTTCATTACTTTCATAGATGATTACTCCAGATTTGGATATATCTATCTAATGAAATATAAATCAAAAGCATTAGGAAAGTTCAAAGAATTCAAAAATGAAGTAGAGAAGCAACTTGGCAAGAGTATTAAAACACTTAGATCAGATCGAGGTGGAGAATTTCAAGATTATCTTAGAGATAATGGGATTTTATCTCAATGGACTCCACCATATACACCACAACACAATGGTATATCTGAGAAGAGAAATCAAACACTATTAGATATGGTTCGATCCATGATGAGCCGAGTAGACTTGCCTAAGTCCTTTTGGGGATATGTACTAAAAACTGCTGTTTATGTGTTAAACAGAGTTCTTAGTAAATTGGTTAATGTTACTCCATATGAGATATGGAATAACAAGAAACCCACACTTTCTTATATGAAAGTATAGGGTTGTCTTGCTTATGTGAAGAGGACAATGTCAGACAAACTAGATGTTAAATCTGACAAATGTTTATTTATGGGATATCCAAAAGAAATGTTTGGATATTATTTCTACCATCCCTTAGAACAAAAGGTGTTTGTTTCAAGGCATGATGTCTTCTTGGAAAGAGAATTTCTCCTACGAGAGGACAGTGGGAGTAAAATTGAACTTGGTGAAGTTCAAAACCCACAAATAGAAGTAGATCAATTGATTGAACCCAAGACTGAATTTCATAATGATGAGATTATAGTTGAACCTAATTATACACAAAATCCTAGAAGATCTACTAGAATGTGTTCTATCCCTGTGAGATATGGATTTCACATTGATTCAAATAGAGGCATAACTATAGTAGAGGACAATGAGCCTATAAGCTATCAAGAAATTTCGAATAGTTCAAAACGTGATTTCTAGCTTAAGGTTATGCAGTCTAAAATGGACTCCATGTATGAGAATAAAGTATGGACTTTAACTGAACCACCTGAAGGGATAAAACCCATAGGGAGCAAATGGGTCTTCAAAAAGAAGATTGACATGCAAGGTAATATAGTTACCTATAAAGCTCGCTTAGTAGCAAAAGGCTATCATCAAAAAGAAGGTATTGACTATAATGAAACCTTTTCTCCTATAGCGATGCTTAAGTCTATAAGAATACTTTTAGCCATTGCAGCTCATTATGATTATGAGATTTGGCAAATTGATCTGAAGACAACTTTCCTAAATGGAAATCTGACTGAGGATGTGTATATGACACAACCAAAAGGGTTTACATTAGGAAATGGCAAAAAGGTATGTAAGCTTCAAAGATCCATTTATGGATTGAAGCAAGCCTCTAGGAGCTGAAACATACAATTCAATGAGACAATAAAAGAGTTTGGTTTCTCACAAAATGAAGATGAACCTTGTGTGTATCATGGGAAATGACATTTCTCTTCTCCATTCTGTTAAAATATGGTTATCCAAGCAATTCTCCATGAAAGACCTTGGAGAAGCATCCTATATTTTGGAAATAAGGATATATAGAGATAGATCCAATAGGTTGCTAGGTCTTTCTCAAAGTACATATGTAGATAATGTATTAAAGAGGTTCAATATGGATCTCTCTAAGAAAGGGTTTATACCCATGGTGCATAGGAAACACCTTTTTAAATGTATATGTCCGCAGACACTAGAGGATAGAGAGAGAATGAATAAAATACCATATGCATCTATAATTGGTTCTATCATGTATGCTATGTTATGTACACATCCAGATGTAGCATTTGCTTTGAGTGTCACAAGCAGATTCCAATCTAATTTTGGAGAGGAACACTAGGCAGTTGTCAAGAATATCCTTAAGTACATGAGAAGGACTAAGGATATATTTTTGATATATGGAGAGGGTAGTTTGGAAGTAAATGGGTATACAGATGCCAATGTCCAATCTGACAAAGATGATTGTAAATCACAGTTTGGTTTTGTGTTCATAATGGGAGGAGGGGGAGTTAGTTGGAAGAGTTCCAAACAAGCAACAATTGCTGATTCCATGATAGAAGCTGAGTATATTGCTGCTTCAGAAGTAGCCAAAGAAGCAATCTGGATCAAAAAGTTCATATATGAACTAGGAGTGGTACCTAGCATTGTTAATCCAATTCCTTTATATTGTGACAACAATAGAGCCATTGCGCAAGCAAAGGAACCACGGTCTCATCAGCACTCCAAGTATATTCTCAGATGCTACCATCTCATAAGGGAAATAGTAGCTAGAAATGATGTGAAAATAGAAAGGGTCCCCACAGATGATAATGTGGTGGATCCCCTCACTAAAGCACTTTCTCAGATTAAATACGATCACCATATAAATAGCATAGGTCTAAGACATATGAGTGATTGGCTCTAGTGCAAGTGGGAGATTGTTAGAGAGTATACCCTAGAGCCCATGTAAAAGGGATGTATTTCATATGTATGAATTCATATTCTTAATAAAAGGCATCATTCATTTATTAATGCTATGTTTAAATGCATGAGTTTGTAAATCTTAAATTAATAAATGAAGTCCTTGATATTATAAACACAGTGCAAAGACAATCATGAAAGTGTTCATGATATGAGATGTCTATTGCATGCAAATGTGTTAATATCTAAATATCTCTAGTCATAAAATTAATAAGATAGGACATTGTTAATTCGGACAGACTCACACATGTTATGCTTCTTGAATGGTTCAAGTAGTGGTTCTCATAACTGTGATTATGAAAGATAATCAAAGCTAACATGTGGAGGCTTATTAGAAGAACAAGTTCATTGGAGACCTACAAAGAGAATCCTCACATGGATATTAAATCTATGTCAGCGAGGAATCTCTTCATAGCGGTTGTGCAAGTATCCTTAGATTTGAGATCACCAAAGTTATCTTAAGTATCAAGTGGTATACTTTGACTCCATAACTAATTACTTCCAACTGGAGGTGAACATAGTTAGGAGGTTGGATATATCATGACCTACTTAAAGATATTTGAGTGATTAACAAAGGATTCACCATCCCAGATTTAATAAGGGAATTTATCTCGCATGATTCTATAATTGCCTTGTTTAGAGAATCTCTGGCCAGAGTAATATGCCTAGATGGATAGGGATCCATGAAGGGCATTTTGGGAACAATGGTTAAATTAATAGAACATACATAATTAGATTTATATGAGTTGACAAAAATCCATACTCAGAATCTAATTAAGATAAGAGTGGTGAAAAGAGTAATTGCAAGGTAATTGTTTCTATGCAAGGGTATAGTCAAACAACTTTACTTTCCTGACATTTGGGTAGTCATAATGTCTAGCTAGAGGCCAATCATGACTTGTATAATAATGTATCATAAATATCAATAGGGATATATAAAATGATTTAAAGAAGTTTAAATCATGTGAGTTTTGAATAGAACTCACAATTACATATTATACTGCCAATATGGACAAAAACCCAATAGGTCACACACATATAGAGAAAAGGATAAAATGGTAAAATGACAAGGATAATAATATTTGATATTATTATTGGAATACAAAAGTGAATAAGAGAATAATTAATTAAAGAGTTTAATTAATTGTGATCAAGTAAAATTATTTGTAGAACTTTTTAGAAATGTTCTATAAAATGGACCTAATTGAAATAATATATTTCATAATTAATTATTATTAGACTATAAACATTATAGGGCTGATATAATAATTAATAGATCCATTGGAGAAATTTAAAGAGGCCCAAGGAAATAATTTTGGTGCAGAAACCCTCTAGAGGAAGGGCTTCACGCCACTTGCTGATAGAAGGTCTTAGAGGCCTAATTCTTGGACCAAGATAAATTAAATATATTTCATAAGTGTTATGGAGCCTAAATATTTAATTTGGATGAATTTGGAATTCATTTGGGTGATTAAATCCAAGTGTATGCATGAAGGGCCTAGTTTGTGGGTTTTGTACAATCTTTTATGAAAGGATTTAAATTGGATTTAATTGAGCCCAAATAAATTATTAATAATTTCAAAAGCCCATTTAATATTTCTCCAACAATTTTAAAGAGTCCAATCCCATTATGAAGTTGGATTTTTAACCTAATTATAAAAATCTAAGTGATAGAGATTTTAGGGTGAAGTGAACAATTAAGAGGAAAAGATTTTTCTCTCATTCTCTAACCCTAGCCGCCACTTTCCCCTTGCTAGCATCAACGAATTTTAGCCATCCTTGAATTCCTCTATTGTTGGTTCATTCAATCCTTCTCTAGTGTGGATTACTCGTTGGAGGTGTTCAATTTTGGACACTGTGGTTTGCAACAACCTGGTGAGAAGGAAGATTAATTGTTCAACAAAATTCAAAGGTGATTTTTCTTATTCTCATTAATATTTATATTGTAAATTCATGGCAAGATCAGATCTATTGGTTAAAATTTTTTGAATTCTGCTTATGTATGAGATGTATGTAACCGATAATTCCCAACAGCACTCTTGACAAAGAAAAAAATTTGAAAAATCTAAAATGCAACAAGATGAAAAACACAAAAAACATACACCTTATTATTAGCAATAAAAACTAGATAAAAAAATAAAATTAAAGCAACATAAATAACTAAAAATTTAAATAAATAGAATATCTAATTAGAATTCAAACCAGTTTCATCAACCAAACAAAGAGAGATATATGAAATCTCTCTCCTATGGAAATTTCCTACCAAATAGACCTTACACCATTATCCATTTGACTTAAATAATTCCCCATTATTATTCTTTAATTCTTAGTATCTTTGATTAAAAACTTAAGTTACTTTAAATTGAGCACCCTAAGAAGATTTAAGTTTCTTGAGGAACAACTATAACCTAGAATTATAAAAAAGTATCTTGTCCCCTACCTTAAAACTCTTATGATGAATATGTGCATAATGCCACTTCTTAGTTCTTTGTTTATATATTTTTGCATTTTTATAAGAATTAAGACTTATCTAATTTATTCAATTGCAATCACCTCTTTAAACCAACTAATTACAAATCAAAATTCAAAGCTTTAATTGCCCAATATGCTCTCTGCTCTAACTCGACTAGTAAATGAAAAGCTTTTCCAATGACTAACCTATAAAGAGACATGCCAATAAGGGTTTTAAATGTTGTACGATATGCCCATAATTCATCATCTAACTTATGTGCCCTATCTTTCCTTGAATTTAAAAATATCTTTTCAAAGATCCATTTCAATTCCCTATTAGACAATTCTACTTGACCACTTCTTTATGGGTGATAGGGGGTAGTTACTCTATGATGAACTCCATACTTATTCAATTATGAAGCAAAAGAACAACTAATAAAATGTGTACCTCTAAAGAACAGTTAATAAAATGTGTACCTCTTTCACTTATAACTTCCCTTTGAACTCCAAATATAGAAAATAATTTTTTCAAAAACTTGATTACCACTTTTGATTCATTAGTTTGTGCTGTTGCTACTTCCACCCATTTTGAAACATAATCTACTCCAACCAAAATGTAATTCTTCCCAAACAACATAGGAAAGGGACCTATAAAGTCAATCCCCTAAAAGTCAAATATTTCAACTTCTAAAATATTAGATAAAGGTATCTCATCCCTTTTTCCAAAATATTAGATAAAGGTATCTCATCCCTTTTTGAAACAAATATCTTAAAGTTGCATGGTTAGTAGATAATAACTTTTGACCCCAACAAATAAGAATGAAACTTATCACATGTAAAAACTACAACAAGCATTTATTTTTCTGTTATGGTGTAATTAAATTTAGGATCAAATAATGTGTGACTAGCATAATAAATAACATGGATGCATTTATCCCTATTTTAAAATATACACAACCAGCTACTAGGTCACTAGCATCACACATAATCTTAAATGGTAGACTCTAATCAGGTGAAGTAATAATAAAAGCACTTATACGAGCTTTTCTCAAGCTTTCTAATGCTTCTATGCATTCATCTGAAAAATTAAAAGGCACATCATTCACTAAAAGATTAGTTCAAGGTTTAGCAATCAAAGAAAAATCTATCATAAATCTCTTATAAAAACTCGTATGACCTAAGAAAAACATAACACCTTTAATTGTAGAAGGTGGTGGTAACTTTTCAATCAATTCAGTCTTAGCTCTATAAACTTCAATGCTTTTCCTAGAAATTTTATTGCTTAAAATTATACCTTCTTCTGCTATGAAATGGTACTTCTTCCAATTAAGTACTAAATTTGACTCCTTACACCCAAATAAAACTCTATCTAAATTATGTAAGCATAACTCAAATGAGTCACCATACATAGAAAAATCATATATGAAAACTTCCATAATTTCTTCAATCATATCATAAGAAATTGTAGTCATACATCTTTAAAAAGTTACTGGTGTATTATAAAATCCAAAAGGCATTCTTCTATAAGCAAATATTCCATAAGGACAAGTAAAGGTTATTTTCTCTTGATCATTAGGGTAAATAAAAATTTGAAAATAACTAAAAAATCCATCAAGGAAATAATAATGAGAATGATAAGTAATTCTCGCTAACATTTGAACAATAAAAGGTAAAGAAAAATAATCCTTCCTAGCTACTGAATTTAACTTCCTATATTCTATATAAATCCTCCATCTAATAGTGGTTCATGTAGGAGTTAATTCTCCATTCTCATTCTCAACAATAGTTATACCTTCCTGTTTTGGTACATATTGAATTGGACTAACCCAAACACTATCCAAAATTGGATAAATTATTCTAGCATTAAGTAATTTTATTACTTCTTGCTTAACTATATCTTTAATATTTGGATCAAATTTTCTTTGTCTATCTACTTTTTTTATAACCATCTTCCACATGAATTTTATGCATAACTACATTAGGGATAATCCCTCTTAAATAAAAAATTTGCAATCTTATACTTTTAATTCTCTTTCTAACAACTTAAAAAAATTGAATTTGCTTGTATCAAAGTAAACTTGCAAGAAATTATAATTGCTAAAGTGTTTTTATCACCAAGAAATGTATACCTCAAATGTCTTAGTAACTCTATGCAAAATCTCAGGTCAACGATCAAATTGTTCCACTCTTCTTGACCCTTCTCTCCAATTCTTGCTTCTTTTTTATCCTTATTCTCTAAAGTCTCTAACACACAAGTATCAATTAGATCAAGTTTTATATATATATATATATATATATTCTCATCATGGGATACTTAAGTGCTTTATCCATATGATACTCAACATTTTCTTCTCCTATTCTCAAAATTAACTTTCTTTCTAAAACATCTACTAATGCCTTACCAATATTCATAATTGTCTTCCCAAAATCAAAGGGCAATTTTCATCAAATGCTAATCAAGGATAATAAAATCTATAAGAAAAATAAACTTATCTACCTTTATAAGAACATCTTCAATAATACCATATGATTTTTTAATAGATTGATCAGCTACTTGCAAAACCATAGAAGTAGGTTTAACATCTTTTAACCTTAACTTTTTAAAAATAGAGAATGGCATAATATTTACAATAGCTCCTGAATCATAAAAACACATTGGAAATTCTATGTCCCCTAATGTATAAGGTATAGTAAAACTACCAAGGTTTTTTTTAATTTAGTTGGCAAATTATTAGTAAATATGGAACAACGATCTTTCGTATATGAAACAATTGATATATCCTCCCAACCTTTTTTCTTTGAAATTAAATCTTTCAAAAATTTTGCATAATTAGGAATTTGAGATATTGCTTCAACAAATGATAAATTAATATTCAAAATTTTCAATTTTTTAGGAAATGTTAAGAATTGCTTATCTATGTCCTTATGCTTGAGTTTTTGAGAAAATGGTGCATGATTTTGAAAAATTCTTGGCTTGGTATCCCCCTTTATCACTCCTATAAGAGGTGTTATGCTCGTGACATTGTCCAACTTCTCCTCTGTTGTGCTCAGGATAGGTGTCACACTCATGATAGAAGGCTTTGCTGCCTTCTTATCATTTTTCTCCTGCAAAATTTTATCTGTATAAGTTAAAACAAAACCATTCACAAATTTCTTACCTGAGCTTAATGTTATTGCTTTCATTTGTTCCATTGGATTAACTTCCATATTGCTTGGAAGACATCCTTGAATTCTTGAAGGCAAACATTTACAATTTGTCCCAACTGAACTTCTAAATTATGAATAGAAGATACTTGATTCTTAGCTATTTGATGAAACTGTGATTCAAGCCTCTTTCGATTTTCATCTTGAGAATTAATCTTCAAGTTGATAACCTCAAGAAATCTATCCATCTTTACTTCAAGTGCTCTAAAATAGTCATATGGTTATTGAAATCCCATTGTTCCTATCTTTTGGTTATTACTCAATGAAAAGTTTGGATGGTTATGCCAACCAAGATTATAGGTGTTAGAGTAAGGATTTCTGTAACCTTATCCCTGAATAAAATTGACTTGCTCCTTAGTATTGGCTATTCCCAATCAATAATCATTACTATTGTGCCCTTGTTGACCATATAACATGCATGAATTTGGTAGAGATACTCCCATGCTTAAATTATCAATCTTATGAGTCAATCTACCACTTGTGCTTGTAATGCAACAACAAAATAAATAAAGTGAATACCTTTAATAGGAGAACAAGATGATACCTTTACTTTCTAGTTACACGTATGCAATTGTTTGTAGCCATCTCTTCAAGTAACTCATAAGCAGTATCTATAGTTTTTTTGCATAAATGATCCACCTATAGCTGTATCAATCATTCCTTTAGTTGTATAATTCACCCCATTATAAAATGTTTACATGAGTAGATCCTTTTGAAGATTATGATGTGGATAACTACACTGAAGTTCTTTAAAACTTTCCCAAGCTTTGTATGAAGATTCATTTTCATGTTGAATAAAAGAAATGATATCTTTTATTATCTTAGAGTTTTAGCTAAAGGGAAATATTTTGATAGGAAAGCTTATGCTAATTTATCCCATGTGGTAATAGATCCCTATGCAAGGGAATTAAGCTAAGCTTTGGCTTTATCAATCAAAGTGCAAGGAAAAAGCCTAAGTTTAATTGCATTTGCTGGTACAATAATTATTTTAAATGTATCACAAATCTCAAGGAAATTTACTAAATGAGTATTAAGATCTTCATTTGGCAATCTATAGAATTGTATACCATTTTGTACCATTTGTAGCAATAATGGCATAATCTCAAATTGTTTAGTATTTACCATAGGACGAACAATCCCTTGTTAAGGCCCATTTAATGCTAGTGTAGCAAAATCCAACAATCTCGGTTGTGGGTTATTTTCTTCCATGATCAGTCTCTTTTTGGCTAATTTTCAATTTTCTAAAATAAATTTCTCTATCTTTAATGGTTCAAGTTTCTCTTTAAACTTTTGTATTTTAGGTATAAACCGAAACAATCAAATTAGCCAAATAAAAAAAACATATAATAAACTAATTAGATATGTAATCCAAAATCAAAAATCAAGAATAATAATGGAAATAAACATAAATCAATTCCACGACAATGGTGCCAAAAACTTATTGAGCTTAAATCCGCAAGTACACGGTTTTTCTTATAGTACTTAAGATATCGTTCCCATAAAATAATTTTAGTTATTACTCACTATGACTTGATCCCTATTTTGTTTACAAATTTTTGCTATTTTAGTAAAAAATCTAAACTTCAAATGATATACTATAACTAAAATATTAATTAACCCTACTTTAATTATGATCAAAGAAGACAAATACAAGTAATGATTTGTATTAAAAATGAAACTTGATAATTATTCTTTTAGCATAAATTTAATCTTTACAATGCAAGTCAAGTTGTAATAAATTTCTAAGTCGCTCTCTCGATATGAAGTAGAATGCCTAAAATTTGCAAGAATTATTTCTAACCCTTAACTCTCATTTTGGAATTAGATTGTCATAATCACACATTTTAAGAATAAAAATCAACCTATAACAATTATCTTAACATCTTAGTCTCCATGTTAGTTTCACCCTTGATCACTAAACTTGTGGCTAATTTCACAACAGTAATAAAAAAATTAATAAAAATCATTGAATTTTGTGAATATATAGAACACAATTACTTTGAACAAGGAAAACATTGGAAAGTTCAGCTAGTATATTCGGTCATCACAATATGCACATATGGCATCAAATGTGGCACCACATCATAATGACACGTGTCATGTTTGCCACATCAATGCATCTGTGGATAGAAAACAATGTTTGGAATTGCAACATGTCATGCTGATGTGGTACCATGTTTGATACCATGTGTGCATGTTGTAGTGACCGAACATGCTAGCTAGATATTTCGGTATTTCTCTTGTCAAAAATCCATCAAAGTGATTTTGTTTATATATTTGTAAACTTCAATGATTTTTATGAAAAAAATTATTGTTGATATGAAATTGGCCATAAGTTCAGTGACCATAGGTGAAGCTAACCTCCTAGTTTGCCTAGTAATGAAATGATAATGGATTCCTAATAGATTTAAATAAAAATATATCTCTCGAACTATACTTTTATTTATTATGAACATTAAAATAATTAAATGCAAATAATACTATCAGAAAATTCTGTAACTAATGATTACTTGAATTAATAGGAATAATTAATAATTAGCATAATTTATAAAGTTTCTTAAAGACATTATTCAAATATTACAAAGAAGAAAAGATAATTGAAAGATAAATAAAAGATATAACTTTGTCTTTTCTTCAAAAGTTATATTTCTTATCTATCTTCCTATGACAAAAAATAATCATTATCTATCTATACATATATCTTTTTCTTCTCATCTTCATTGTCTTTTTAAGCTCTTTATCAAATAGTACATCTTTTGAAGTATATCTCTAGAAGTACACAACTCTTGCTGAAGAGATATGTCCCTTTGAAGCATCATTTAAAATTTAACTACCTAAAAAACCTTCTATTGTGCTTGCAACATAACATGCCTACCTCTTCCTTTGATTATTTCTTCTTCTTTGTCCTTCACATCTTCCTACCATTATATGTTATGCTCACAATGCCTATCATGCTTACAACAAAACCTTGCATTCTTACTCATTTTTCCTTCTTTTCCTTGTTTAATATCCAATTACTCCTAAAATAAAAATACAACAAAATAAAACATACAAGATACCAATATCTAAATAAACTAGCTAAAACTAAACATATACATCATGATTTTAAACATAAAATACTCATAAAATATGAACTATTCAAGCTCATATCATCATAACATCGAAAGAAGTTTAGCTTTAACCATACTTATCGTATGATGATGAACTAATGAGAATTCTTGCTAGAGAAGTATGACAATTGAGGAACAAATAGATCCCACTTATCAAAGTGCTCTAGACCTACCATAATATGGAAGAATGGACATGGAAACTAGAGGAAACCATGAGATAGCAATATCCATAACTCTTTAATTCAAGTAAATTTTAAGGATGAATTTTTTATTAATGGAGGAGAAATTTAACACCCTAAAAATTCATCTAACATGATTATTATATTGTAAAGCATGAACAATAACATAGAAATTGTATTTGGTGTGATTGAATTAGCATAATATAATAAATTTTAAACGGGTTTAAATGTTAAATAAGTGTAACCTAGAGAAATTCTAGGATAAGTGACCTATTTAATAGTTATGTTAAATATTAGATTCGATTATGTGAATTAAAAGCAGCCTAGTGGTATAATTTAAGAAAAATTTGAGCTCAAATATGTTCTCAAAATAGATAGTAAAGAATTTTCTCAATATTATAAATAATGTTGACCATAGGTTTGATAAGGCTTTAAAATATTATATAGACCTCTAAAAATTATTTTCATTCCATATCCCTATTAGAAATAGCATAAATGAGTTATTAAAAGTGAAAAATAATTTTTCTAACAGTTTTAAAATCTTGGATTTTGAACCAACTGATTATGCCTCTAGAGTTGGAAGTATACTAAAATGATGTTAGAATGACATAAAGTTTTAGAAATGGCTTTATTCATATGTTTTTACATACATGGCATAATTTTATAGAATTATGATGAGGGGAACATTGATTTCTAAAAAGTGGCAAAAAATGGAGGCTAAATTAATTAAGAGATTTAATTGTCAAATTTTATTTCTTCAAGGGTATAAATGTAATTAAACAATGGGACATGATCACCTCAATGCATTGTTTTTTCCATAAAGAAGTGTAAAAAACCAATGAAAGCTTGATAAGTGGCTTAAAAATAAGCCGTTAGATCAAATAGTAATTGGAGGACTCAAAGGTAGCCTGAAGAGGTCTAGAATCCTCTACATTTTTGCCCAAAAATTTATCATTTTCCCCTTTCTTCCCCATATCTGAACCACCTTAATTTTGGCTCTTCACCATTTTTCTTCATACATCTTCCATTTTCCACCAAATCATAAGCCCTAATTTCACCCACAATACACTATAAAAATTTCTCATCATCATAAAAATAAATAATTAGGGTACAAGGTAGCTTGGAAATAGGAAATTTCAAGTGAGAGAAAGTTAACTTAATTAGGTAAATTTTTGAGCTTTTTGTTAAAATTAATTAGGGATTTTGGTATACGACTTACAAAGAATCATTAGTATAGTTGTTTAGTTAAATTTATGTATTGAAATTAATGGCATAAACTCATGAATTATTCCTCCTCAATTTTGGCCTAAAAGGAATTTCTAAGGAGAAGAAAAGTGCAAAAAAGAGAAAGGCAAAGAAAATGAGGAATAGGTGATTTTCAAGCTAATTAAGATTAGTAGATACAAATTAATGTGAGCCATGTAGCTTATGTTAATTTAGTGTTTTATGTTTATAATTGTTGTTTAAGTATTTATTTTTAAGTTAGTTTGTGTGTTAAATGTGATGTCTTTTATTCTTTTGTGTATTTTTGTGTTGTGTAGGAGTAAAATGAAGAAAATAAGAAGAAGAAGGCTAAAATTCAACTAAGAAAGCAAGATGCTATCACGTGCATGGTAAAGGTTGTAAGCGCAACTTCGTAAGGAAAGAGAAAGAGCAATCCAACTAAGAGAAAGCCAACATTTTAAAGCTATCTATCCTATCGCGAGTGCAACAGTAGTTGAGGGCATGACAAAAAGAGGACATTAGGGGCAGTTATTTTCAAAAGGCACTTCAAAGGGATATTACTCTACACCAAATGATGTATACTTCTAGAGGTGTACTTGAAGAGTTATGTACTTATGGAAGAGTGCTTGCAAGGTTACAATTCTTGAAAAGGAAATTATAAATGGTGTGTTATGCAATTCAAATTTAAAATTAAGTTTCAAAAAGGCACGACTTTTTTACCAATGGTTGTATACCTTTAGAAGGGTGTTTGAAGAAATGCAATATTTTTGCAAAGAGTTTATAAATACAATGAAGATAAAAGAGGAAAAGGAGTTAGAAAAATAATTCTAGATGATTTCTAGATAATATAAGGCATGTGATAGAGAGATAGAAAAACTTATCTTTTGAAGAGAAGATAAGATCAAAAAAGAAGAAGAAATATTTTATGAATAAAGGATTGAGAGATCATCTTTTGTTTATCTTTTAATTCATCTTCTCTTCTTTGTATCATTTTAAATGATATCTTTTAGAATTTTGAACAACTTTGTTAATATTTGTTTTCTACTAATTAATACATGTGATCTTTGATTTGTAAGAATCTCCTCTTAATATCTTAGAATTTCCTCTTAGTATCCTTTGCATTTAAGAAAGTAAAAGATCATTATAAGTAAGGATATAGCTCGAGAGATGTATTCGTATTTATATCTATTAGGAATTCATTATCAAAACATTGCCGGAGAGATTGGGATGTTAAGATAGTTGTTATAGGTTGGTGTTTATTCTTAAAATTTGTAAGTATGACAATCTAATTCACTAATGAGAGTTAAGGGTTAGAATCATAATTATATGTTTTATGCATTCTATTTCATGTCGAGAGAGTGATATAGAACTCTATTCCAACTTGGATTGCATTATAAAGATTGCATTTTAATCAAGAAAGTATTATCAAGTCTCATATTTGTTAATTCACATCATTAATCTTATTTTCTTTTTTGAATTATAATTAAAGTAGTTTAGTTAATTTCTTAGTAGTAGTATGACATTAGTAGTTTAGTTTTGCAACTCAATTAATTATTCATAGTAAACAAAATAGGAATCAAGTAGTAGTGTGTAATAACCAATTTGATCCTCATGGAAATAATATCTTAAGTACTATAATCGGTAAACTGTATGCATGCAAATTTAGAACAACAAGTTTTGTTACACCATTGATGAGGACCATGATTTGTGTTTATTTCCATTATTATACTTGATTTGAAATTTTGGATTACAAAGCTTAATTAGAGTTTGTTTATTTATTTTGTTTTAATGTTTTGGATTTTAAAATTCACTATTCAAATATCCTTTAATTTTGAATTTTTGTTTATCTTTTAATTATCTTTCTCAAAACTTCCACATGTTCTAGTTTTTCCCTATAAATGATTTCTTTTTATTTCTTTCTTTCTTTTTACAATATTTAGTTTTCCCTTTCCCTTTTTGCTAGCTAGTTTATTTACAGGTTATTGATATTTTGTTGCAGTTTTAACAATAGATCAATTAAAGAATACAGAGGCCCAAATGTAAGATTTGAATAGAAGACATAAAAGATTCAGTCGCAAGTTGATGTCATTCTTTAGTAAGCAAAATATTGAGTTTATGCCTTTTTCGCCTGGTTCTCTAAGCATTTCTTAAGGGCAGTTTCTCTTTAATCCATATAGTTTTCATTTTATTTATTTATTTTGTGTTTTGTTGTTGTTTTTGGTGTTATGTTAATGGTTATTATTTCTAACACAATGGTGACATTGTGTCCTTTAAGTATAGGGAAGCTAGGATGTTGTTATACTTATGATTGTTTAGGATTTTATGTTAGTTTGTTTTTTTATGGAGCTTTAATATTTGATGGATATTTAGGAACATTTTTATGAAATTTCTTGCATTTTAAGATTATTGGTCTAGTTGATGTAATTCTTAAGTAATGTTGTTTGATCGCTTGCATTAGTATGTTTTGTGCACCTATAAAGGATTTTATTTTTGCAAAGTACTTTGGTATGGGTTCTTTTTAAGTTATTTTTTTATACATGTACTTTGATTTAATTGATTGGAACATTACTTAGAGTGACTTTAAACTTTACCATTGTGAGCTTTTGAGCCTTATGATGTTATATTTTTCTTATGAGAGTACCCTTTTTGGCCATATACTTTAGAACTTATGGTGAGTAAGTTTCAAGATTACATTCAGTATGAAATATACATGAAAAGTGATAAGGACATTATAATTAACCAATTTTAACTTGCTTAAATAAATCACCTTTTTGACTTTAAGTAGCCAAATTTGAGCCATTAGCCATTTTTATTGTTTGATAAGCATGTTTTTACCCATAATACTTGTTAGATGCTTAACTTTTCTTTTGGAACCTTTTTTTATGGAGGATTGGTTCTATTATGTCAAATTGAGACAAATTTGTTTTAGTTGTACACATGATAATAGTTTTAATCCATTTACATATAAGTCTAATAGAATAAAAGAAAAAAATCAAGAAGAAAAAGAAAAGAAAGGAAAGGAGATTTTTAAGCGTAAAATCCTAGTAAGGTTATAGACATAAATAAAGGGATTTAAGAAAAAAATAAGTTAGAATTTTCATGTACTATGTTGTGTCTTAATTGTAAGTCTCATATGATATAGTAATTGCTTTTCTTCTTTATATTTCGAGCTACTTAACCAAAAAAAAATTCCTACCCCAACCTAAGCTAAGTTACAACCTTTAGTAAGATCCTTGGATTTTATGCTAGTAGTGGAGGTTTTAACTCATTACAAGATTATGGTATGTATTGGTATATGAGGGAATGGAGTGAAACACTAGCCTACTAAATATTTGAGAGATGTGAGAAAAAAGTTTTTACGTTTGAGAGAATAATTCTAGGAAATGTGACATTTACAATTACTAATACATGTTGTAAGAAATTTAATTTTTAAGGTGCTTATATTTTTATACTTTGCATTCTCATAATGCTTTGGTTAAGTGTATAGGGATATTAAAGCTTGAATATTCATGATATTATTGGGGAATTTGTTGACATAGACTAGTAGAATGTGAGATAAAGTTGTTTCATTTTTCACCAAGTATGAATGCTTCATTATAATGCTATGTTGATGTTGTTTTTGTTGTTGATGTGTTTTGTTGTGTTTTATGTTCATGCATTTTAAGTTTTTGCTTGAGGATAAGCAAGGGTTTAAGTGTGGGAAATTGATGTGAGCTGTGTAGCTCATGTTAATTTAGTGTTTTATATTTATAATTGTTATGTAAGTATTTAATTTTAAGTTATTTTGCGTGTGAAATCTGGTATCTTTTATTCTTTTATGTGTTTTCTATTGGGTAGGAGTAAAATAAAGAAAATAAGGACAAAAGGACTGAAATTGAGATAAGAAAGCAAGATGTTTTCGTAAGCATGGTAGAGGTTGCAAGCATGGCTTGGCAAAGAAAAAGAAAGAGCAGTCCAACTAAGAGAAAGCCAACATTTAAAGCACTATGTCCTATCGTGAGCACAACAGGAGTCGTGGGCACGACGGAGAGAGACTTAGAGTAGTTATTTTCAAAAGGCACTTCAATGGGATATGATTCGATGCCAAATTATGTATAATTTTATAGGGGTACTTGAAGAGTTGTGTACCTATAAAAGGGTGCTTGAAAGGTCACAATGCTTGAAAAGGATATTATCAATGGTGGTTATGCAATTTAAATTTAAAATGAAGTTTCAAATATGCATGACTTTTTAGCAAGGGTTGTGTACCTTTAGAAGGGTGTTTAAAGAGATGCAATGTTTTGTAAGGAATCTATAAATACAATAAAGATAAAAAAAGGAAAATGAGTTAGAAAAATAATTCTAAATGATTTCTAGATAATATAGGCATGTGATAGAGAGATAGAAAAACTTATCTTTTGAAGAAAAGACAAGATCAAAGAAGAAGAAGAAATATTTTATGAATAAAGGATTGAGAGATCATCATTTATTTATCTTTTAATTCATCTTCTTTTCTTTGTGTCATTTTGAATGATATCTTTTAAAATCTTGAACAACTTTGTTAATATTTATTTTTTGCTAATTAATATATGTGATCATTATTTGTAGAATTTTCTCATTGTATCTTTAGCATTTAAGAAACTAAATGATCATTATAAGTAAGGGTATAATTCAAAAGATATATTCTTATTTACATCTATTAGGAATTCATTATCAAAACATTGCTGGAGAGAACGGGATGTTAAGATATTTGTTATAGGTTGGTGTTTATTCTTAAAATTTCTAAGTATGAGTATCTAATTCATTAATGAGAGTTAAGAGTTATAATCATAATTGCATGTTTTAGGCATTCTATTTAATGTCGAGAGAGTGATCTAGAACTGTATTCAAACTTGGCTTTGATTATAAAGATTGCATTTTAATCAAGAAAGTATTATCAAGTCTCATATTTGTTAATTCATATCATTAATCTTATTTTCCTTCTTTGATTATAATTAAAGTAGGTTTAAGTAATTTCTTAGTAGTAGTATAACATTAGCAGTTTGGTTTTACAACTTAATCAATGATTTGTTGTAAACAAAATAAGGATTAAGTAGTTATGTGTAATAACCAATCTGGTCCTCATGGAAACGATATCTTAAGTATTATATCAGTAAATCGTGCGCTTACGAATTTAGCACAACAAATCTGCACTCAATTTCATATAATTCTTTGAATTTTAACCAAAGTTTACATTATGTAACAATGATAACTTAGGTCTAAATGTGAAATAATTCAATATATGCTAATAAAATGAAGAAATATGACATAATGATTAAGAATTAAGGAATAAAATAATCAAAATACAATGGAACATAGTGAGATCGAATGGTGTACCTTAAGTGACTATATGATTTTTGGTTACTCTATGGAAAATTTGACATAATTTGGACATTATGGTGATAAGAAAACCTAGTATGCATAATTAGAATATTTAATTCCATGCGTACATAAGGTACCTAAAGGGAACATAATTATGATCAATTAGGTAATAAAGGTTTATAAGTATAATTTGGATTTGTACTTTTGAATAAAGGCTAGCATGATTAAAGGAATGCATAAGACGTAAAATGGCCTAAAAATTCATAATTTATGTTGAAGAACCTAATATGGTTGAATGGGTTGCAATATAGAACTGGTATGTTTATTTTATATTTATACGATGTTTTGCTTAGTTATGATAAATGTATGTATGTTATGTATAAATAAGCAAGATGTGTGTAAATAGACATTACAACATAATATGAACAAAATAAAATTTTTTATGAAACTATGAAATAAAGTGAACAAAATAGGTTCCATTAGTGTATAATAGGTAATCCAAAACCATAAGATATAATGGCTACCCATAGGGATACAAATATCATGTTAACACCATGAGATAAATTTATCAATGAGGTATTGGCTATGTTAGGTAGTCACTTCACATATACACACACATTACCTAGAGCAGTAAGATTACATCATATGGTCCTTCAAATCCATTTTCATCATTGGAGTCCTTATCCCAGATATCCAATTCGAGGATTTCCACTAGTCACTACTAGGGGAAAATTGTAAAGATGTAAAAAATAGGGACTAAATGGTAAATTTTGCATAAAAGATATCAATTATGTGATAAAATGAAAAATATGAAAAACAAGATTAATTGGTTTTAAAGGGAAAAATGTAATTATGTGAGAAAACAAAGGTAAAATCGTAAATTAGCATTAGAAATATGACTAAATGAGTTAAAATGAGCAAATAGGCAAAAAGGGGTAAAATCATAAATATAGAAAGTATTAGGGACTAAATTTTAATTTACCATTATATGAGTAAGTATAAGGAATAAAATGTAAATTTTAGACTTAAGGTGGAATAAAAGTCAAAGGTAACAAAAAGGATCAAAATGGGAGTTAAATAAAGTAACATATATTAAAAAAAGATTTTAGGGGCCTAATTGTAATTTTCCACTTAATTAAAGATTACATGGGAAAAATAGGTAAAATAAATAATGGAAAGGACTAAATAGTAATTTAAGGCATTAGAATAATAAATTTTAAGTTAATTAATAATAAATGATAATAAAGGAAAAAATGGTAATTTCACATATTATGGTTTTATAGATGAATTTTTGTGTAGTTGTATCCACCATTAGGCAACAACATTGCTTAATTTGTGGTTTATTTGACTACACGTAGGAACATGTAATCAAAGATCAAGTGAAAGATAGACGAATGGCATATCTATATGGACCTTTTTTAGATGCATAAATAGATATGTATAATGTGTTAGCTTCTAGAAATAGTTAGTTATGTAATATGTAATGGATACTAAACTCCAGGGAACATATAATTATGTATGCTAGTATGGATGTTTGAAATATAGTTATGTGATTAATGATTGATGATAGATTGTGATTGATTTAGAAGTGTTGTGATTGTTGCTAAAGTATTAAAGGTGGCGGTTGCATTTTGGGAGTGTGATTTTGCCAATTTGTAGGTTTGGATAGCATAATTTATAAGTCGTTATGCTACTAAAATTTTTGTCAAAGGAAAAGTAACTTTGCAATGCTAAGACAAATTAAGATTGAAATGTTAAGTTAAATAGTTGACTATGATGATTAAAAGGATAACTAATGTAAGTGACCAAGCATCATCAACATTATTAGATAATAGCCTATATATTTATGAATGAATGTAAGGTGTCACATTTTGTGGTATTAGAGTAGGTTTAGGCGATCCTAAGATCAGAGTAATTGCATAAGCGTGAATGAATAATTGAATTAATAAATGTACATGCCATATAAGGATGAGTAAATTTGAAGTTGAATCTTACATGTCCCTTTATGTAATTTCATGATATAATTATGGCTTTTAGCTCCAGAAGAGTAATTGAGTTGGAAGGTGATGCTGATAGTGAGGCCTCATCTAGTCTAATAGTTAATGACACAACTTTTATTAGTTAGTCTAGCTAGCCTAATCAGCATACACCACCACCAACATCATAAGCACCTTCGTTAATTGCACCACCAGATTTCATGTAGATGATAGCGAACTTATCATATCAGAGGATACAGACCCCAGCTCCTCATCCACAACATCAGCTGCCATCTCAACCACCTAAAAAATCCATCTTGGAATAGTTGAAGAAATTAGGGGCCGAAGACTTTTATGGTAGAGAACAATTGACTGCTATAGAAGCTGATGAATAGTTGAATAAGATTAAAAGGCTCGTCGAGATCACACATAGCCCACCAGAGGAGATGTTAGAAGGCATATTTACCTTATTCCTAGGCCTCACATATACATGGTGGGAAACTATGAGACGATACATTCCAGGATAATAATTGACATGGTCTTTCTTCCTTCAGCAATTCAAGGATAAATACATAGGAAAGGAATATCAACAGGCTATAGAAGATGCATTTTAGGGACCACGATAAGGCAACAGAATAGTCCAAGAGTATGAAAAAGAATTTGAGAGACATAGTGCATATATGAATGACTACAACATACCTCCAATAAAATTTTACCAATTGATTGGACATGGACTGCATAATAAAATCAGGATGGCACAAGTAGTATATGAGTACAGTAATATGAGAACACTAGTTGAAGTAGCTATGTGAGTTCAGGCAATTTAGTCTGATAAATCTAGTAGATAGGTTAGATCATAGCAAGGAAGGAGACCTATAATAAGCTCACTGATAACTCAATTTCAGTATTTAGTTTTAGTTTAATTTGAGTCTAGTTTCATTGATCTCTTAGCATCTTTTGCTTTGTTTTTACTACAATTTAATAATTTATCTGATTCTCAATTAATTCTAGCTTTTGTGTGATTTTTGAGAGTTTTTGATAGATTTTGTGATTTTTAGGTACCTCACGGTTACCAGGAATTTCCTAGTAACCGTGACCCATGCATTCTATCGAAACGCACTGTTTTGAAGCATGTCACGGTCAGCATGGCAATTGTACTTGATGGGCTGGTAACCGTGACCTATGGAGTTTTTAATACAGAAGCAAGAAGAGAAGCATCTCACGATTACTAAGGATTTCCTAGTAACCGTGAGGCAGGCAACTTTTTAGTCCAGAATGAAGATGAGAACTATCTCACGGTTACCAAGAATTTCATGGTAACCGTGACCCAATCCTGAATTCAGCTCCGAGCAGTCTAACGGTTACTAAGAATCTAGTAGTAACCGTGACCCATTTGAATCAAAAGAGGGTTTTTTATTAAAGGTCACGGTTACCACGAATTTGGTAGTAACCGTGACCCATGCTGACCTTTATAAAGCAGAGTTTTCTGAAAATCGGGAGAGGGTAGTTTTTTGGGTAAAATTTCAGTTTTTAGGGTTTCTTTCTTCTCTCTTTAAGTTCTTAGTTTATTTTACAGACAAAAATACATAGAAATACTTGAAAATAGTGGGATTTACACAAAAAACACTTAGATTAAACATAGATATAGAGTTTACAAGTATAGATTTACATATTTTGAAGCTCATTTTTCCTGAAAGCTTTGGAGAAAGAGATTGAAGGGCTTGGAGTCAGCTGGGTTTTCTTCACCATGAACTTCAGGGGTTTTTCTATCTTTTTCTCTTTTCATTTGATTATGGATTGTGAGTAGTCTTTTTGTTGCTTGGGGATCTTTGAATCCCCTGCTCATAATGTGAATATTGAACTCAAATTTATTTTTACATGAATGGATAGTCTATTTCACTAGTACTTATTTGTTTATCATTGATTTTTCGATCTATTAAGTTATTTTGTATCCATGGATGAATGGTGTTTATCATATATCTTGATGGGTATTGAGCCTAATAGATTGGAGTTTATGAATGATTTAGCTCAGTTTTTCTATCATGAATATTGTCTATTTTGGATGGCTCCGGAATGGGACTCTAGATGTGTGGTATTTGTGATTCTAAAACTAGAGTAGGGAGTGAAATAGATGGGTTTTGGGTTACCTAGCTCCGAAATGGGACGGTAGAGCGAACTTAGGATTTTAGACCCGGGTTTAAGCTAGTTGATGGGCTGGCTCCGGAATGGGACGTTTAGCAACTAGAATAGCTGGCTTCGGAATGGGACGCTTGGGTTAAGATGGGTTATCCCGAGTTCATTCATGTATACTTTTATGTAAAAATTTATTCACATTTGGGTATGGGGTGGATAAGTGAACCCGAGTAACGCTTTACTTCTATAGATATTTACATTTGCTAATTTTTCAGAATTTAATACACTGAATTTAAATTTCTCTATTTTACATACTTAGGTTTTTAAGTTACATTACATAAATCAACAATTCATACACACAAACAATTGGGAATTCTTTAGCATACAATTAATCCTCACAGTCTACACACACACACATTTCCCTTGGGTTCGATATTGAGGGTCCTAACTATACCCCACTTTATTACTTGTCGATCTAGTGCACTTGCTAGGGTCGCAACAAGTTTTTGGTGCCATTGCCGGGGACTTTGGCGTTGTTAGTAAACTGTGATTATTGTTTGTATGTGTTTTCTTTTCCTTATTTTGTTTTTCTTGATTCTTTTCAGGTGAAATTGGTGCATGAACAGAACAAGACAAGAGCAATTACTGCCTTTTGATCCTAAAATTGAGAGGACTCTACACCAAAGGAGGAGAGATAATAGAGATAATGAGATAGAGCAAGATCCTCCTCTTGACGAGTTTCCTCCCGAGAATGAACAAGTGCCGAGGGCACATGAACAAATGCCAGGGGCAAGAAGAAAAGAAATGCCTAGGCAAAGAACCATAAGAGACTACGCTGTGCCAAGGTGGAATGAAGATCACTTGTATTACCGAGAGGAGTACAATTTGAGCTCAAACCAGCCACCATTACCATGGTACAGAGGAATCAGTTTTCTGGTTCAGAAGTAGAGGATCCAGCCCAGCATATCGACATATTTCTGGAAGTGAGTGACACTGTTCAAATTTCGGGTGTTAGTACGGATGCAGTGAGGTTGAAGCTGTTTCCATTCACATTGATTGGTAAGGCAAGAGAGTGGTTGCAAATGTTACCACGTCAGTCAATATGGACATGGGATCAAATGCAAGAAAGGTTTTTAATGAGATTCTTTCCTCCAACAAAGACGGCAAGCATCCGAAATAGCATCATGAGTTTTCATCAGATGAATGAAGAGCCTTTTCACGAGGCATAGGAGAGGTTTAGAAGATTATTGAGAAGCTGTCCACATCATGAAATAGCTGTCTACCAATTGATGACCATATTTTCTGCGGGAGTCACACCTCAAACAAGGTCATTATTGGATGCAGCATCGGTAGGATCTTTCTTGAACAAGCTGCCTGAGGACGCTTTTCGGTTATTGGATGAGATGGCAGCAAATGATTCACAATGGACTGCCCCTAGATCAGTCCCGAAGAGACAAGGTTTACACAATGTGGATGAGGTAGCACCGTTAAAAGCACAGCTAGAATTGGTAAAAAAGGAGTTGAGTGGTTTGAAACTTCAAAATGTGGCTGCAGTGAATCAAGGGAGTGGACCGTGTGAAAGTGAGCAAGTTGTCCAAGAAGGTGGAGTGGTAGGTGATGTAAATGCATTGGGTGATTATAGAAGGAATGATCCCTATAGCAATTCATATAATCCGGGATGGAGGAATCACCCTAATTTCTCCTGGAAGGATGGGAATCAACAAGCTTCATCTTCTCAACCACAACCAAGAGCACCTTACCACTCAAATGCCTATCATAGTCAAGCTCAACCCCACCAACCACAAGCCACCAATCACTATCAAGTCCCCTATCCACAAAATCACAGTCAAGGGCAAAACTCTAATCATCCTCAACCATACCATCCACCGGGATTTCAATCATGACCACCCATACAAGAAAAGAAGCCAAATTTAGAAGACATGTTTGCTAGTTTTATGAATAGCCAACAACAATTTATGGCGGGTTAAGATTCAAGGTGGAAATCTCAGAAGTAATGGAATCGAAATCAAGATGCTTCGATGAGAAATTTAGAGACTCAATTGGGTTAACTTGCAACTTCCATTTCAAACAGACAACCGGGGACATTTCCTTCAAATGTGGACCGCAATCCCAAAGAAGAGGCCAAAGCAATCACTTTGAGAAGTGGCAAGGAAGCAGCACGGGAGGAAGGAAGAGATAGATCACCAACTTCATCAACCGACTTGGAGGAACTGACACGGAAGGTAAGTAGTTCTAACTCTAGAGTAGAGGTAGATACGGATGCTTCAAGGAATGACAAGGGAAAAAGTATTGCGAATCCAACCATAGAGGATCTTGATATCAATAGGTTGCCATTTCCTGCTGTAGCTAGGAAGGAGAAGAAGAATGAGCAATTGGCTAGGTTTCTAGAAATGTTTAAGAAATTGCATATTAATTTGCCTTTTGCTAAAGCCCTAGCACACATGCCCAACTATGCTAAGTTTATGAAAGAACTTTGTTCTAATAAAAAGAAATTAGAAGGGTATGGAACTGTGCAACTTACTGAAAATTGTAGTGCAATTATAATAAACAAGATCCCGGAGAAATTGGAAGATCCAGGTAGCTTCACTTTACCTTGCGAAATTGGTGAAACTTTTGTTGGAAATGTGTTATGTGATCTAGGAGCCAACATTAATTTAATGCCTTATTCTATGTGCAGGAAACTCAATTTAGGCAATCTCAAGGAAACAGGAATGCGACTTCAACTTGCAGATAGATCGATGAGAAGGCCTAAGGGAGTTATTGAGGACTTGCTGGTAAAAGTAGGAAAATTCATTTTTCCCATGGATTTTGTAGTCATGGAAATGGAGGAAGACAGAAAAGTACCCCTTATTATGGGAAGACCATTTTTGAACACTGCAAAGGCTTTGATTGATGTTCATGGGCAAAAGGTGACTCTTCGATTCAACAATGAAGAACTGGTGGTGGATATGAACAAGTCTCAGAAATATCCATCAAGTGACCTAGAGGAGTCAGTCTACTTCATGGACAAAATCGACGAATGTGTAGAGGAAGTGCAAGAAAAAGTACTGCTAAATGATCCAATAAATTTGAGTTTGATGGATTCCTTGGAAAATGAAGAATTGGATGGAGCAAAAGAAGAACTAATAGCAGCTGTGGTAAAAGACTGCGAGGAGGAAAATTCAAAGCAAGAGAAAATCACTTTGCAAGAGGGAGAATTAAAATCTGAACTAAAACCTCTTCCTTCTCATTTAAAGTATGTGTTTTTAGAAAGAGAAGAAAAACCAGTGATTATTTCTTCCTTGTTGACAGGTGTTGAAGAAGAAACGCCGCTCAAGGTGTTGAAAAAACATAAAGAAGCGATAGGATGGGAAATAGCGGACTTGAAGGGTATTAATCCGAGTTACTGCACACATCGGATTCTTATGGAGGAGGATTGTAAACCGGTCGCTCAACCCCAAAGAAGGCTCAATCCTGCTATGCAAGAGGTTGTGAAGAAAGAGGTACTTAAACTGCTCGATTCAGGTATAATCTATCCAATCTCTGATAGCAAATGGGTTAGCCCAGTGCAATGTGTTCCAAAAAAAGGGGGGATGACAGTAGTAAAAAATGAATTAGATGAACTAATTCCCACTAGGACAGTCACAGGTTGGAGGGTGTGCATAGACTATAGAAGATTGAATCATGCTACAAGAAAAGATCATTTCCCATTGCCATTTATTGATCAGATGTTAGAAAGGTTAGCAGGTAATAGGTTCTATTGCTTTTTAGACGGGTATTCGGGATATCTGTAAGTCCCCATAGCCCCTGAAGATCAGGAGAAAACCACCTTTACCTGCCCTTATGGCACTTTTGCCTATAGAAGGATGCCTTTTGGCTTGTGCAATGCGCCGCCTACATTTCAGCGGTGCATGATGGCAATTTTTCATGATTTTATAGAGAAATTTATGGAGGTATTCATGAATGACTTCACCATATACGGGCTTGACTTTGAGAGCTGCTTAGAGCATCTCGACTTAGTGTTAAGTAGGTGTAAAAAGACCAACTTAGTGCTAAATTGGGAAAAATGCCACTTTATGGTGAGGGAAGGGATAGTTTTGGGGCATAAGATTTCTGAGAAGGGAATTGAGGTGGACAAAGCAAAAATAGAGGTTATAGAGAAGCTCCCACCACCGACCAATGTTAAGGGAGTAAGGAGTTTTCTAGGGCATGCAGGTTTCTATAGAAGGTTTATAAAGGATTTTTCAAAAATTGCGAAACCTTTGTCAAATTTGTTAATGAAAGATGCTCCTTTTGATTTTGATGATGAATGTTTATTGACCTTTGAATTATTGAAGCAAAAGCTTATTTCAGCTCCGGTGATTATATCTCCGAATTGGAGTTCGCCTTTTGAACTAATGTGTGATGCGAGCGATTTTGCAGTTGGAGCAGTGCTCGGTCAAAGACAAGAGAAAGTCTTTTGTGCTATTTATTATGCAAGCCACACTCTAACAGGAGCTCAAGTCAATTATACCACAACTGAAAAAGAGCTTCTTGCCATTGTATTTGCATTTGAGAAATTTCGACCATATCTATTGGGAGCAAAGATTGTGGTGTGGTTTGATCACGCAGCACTAAGGCATCTCTTTGCCAAAAAGGAATCCAAGCCAAGACTGATAAGATGGGTACTCCTATTGCAAGAGTTCGATTTGGAGATTAAAGACAAGAAGGGGGCAGAAAACCATGTAGCAGATCATCTGTCTAGAATGGAGCATGATCATATTGAAAAAGGGGAGATTTCGGATTTATTCCCTGATGAACGAATTTGTGCATTATTTGTTTGTGGAGTTTCTTTACCTTGGTTTGCTGATGTTGCAAATTTTCTTGCAGGAGATTATATACCAAGAGACTTCACATGGCAGCAAAGGAAAAAGCTGAAAGCTGATGCGAAGCACTACATCTGGGATGATCCTTACCTCTTCCGTCTATGTGCTGATCAAGTTCTCAGAAGGTGCATTCCCAAGGAGGAGCAAGTAGAAATCATGCAAGCCTGTCACAGTGGGGAAGCTGGTGGACATCACGGCACTAACAGAACGGTATCGAAAATTCTTTCTTCTGGGTTTTATTGGCCCACTTTGTTTCATGATGTTAAAATGTTCATCCAAACCTGTGATCGATGTCAAAGGGTGGGAAACATAACCAGGAGAGATGAGATGCCATTGACTAACATGCTTGAGGTTGAATTGTTTGACGTATGGGGCATAGATTTCATGGGGCCTTTTCCAATTTCTTACGGGTTTGAATATATCTTAGTGGCAGTTGATTATGTGAGTAAATGGGTAGAAGTAATAGCCACTAGGACTTGCGATGCAAATGTTGTTTTAGAATTCTTAAGGAAGAATATATTCACCCGCTATGGAGCCCCGAGAGCTATTATTAGTGATGGTGGGAAACATTTTGTCAACCACCAATTCAAAGCCTTATTGAAAAGATTCGGAGTGAGGCACAAAATAACCACCCCATATCATGCCCAAGCTAATGGGCAAGTTGAGGTTTCTAACCGAGAATTGAAGGCAATCTTGGAGAAAACGGTCAATGCATCTAGGAAAGATTGGTATCTTAAGTTGGATGAGGCTTTGTGGGCTTATAGGACAGCTTTTAAAACACCAATAGGAATGTCACCTTTTAGGTTGGTGTTTGGAAAATCCTGTCACTTACCGGTGGAATTAGAGCACAAGGCTTATTGGGCTACTAAATTTTTAAATCTTAACCTTGAGAATGCAGGAAAGTGCAGGTCTTTGCAGTTGAACGAATTGGAGAAGATCCGATTCTGGGCTTATGAACATGCCAAGAAATACAAAGACAACACAAAGAAGTGGCATGATCGAAGGATAGCCGAGAAGGAACTTATACCAGGAATGAAAGTGCTGCTTTATGATAGTAGATTGAGACTATTCCCAGGGAAGCTTAAATCGAGGTGGAAAGGGCCCTATGTGCTAGTGAGAGCAGATAAATTTGGGGTAGTGACTTTCAAACACCTAAGAGATGAGAAAGAATTCAAGGTAAATGGACATCGCATGAAGCCTTATTTCGAGTCAGCATTTGAAGGTGCTTCGGTGATTGTCACTCTTCATGACCCTTGACGGTATTTGAAAGTCCAGCTGCGGACTTGATAAACGCAGAACTACCTCTAACTCATACTTTTGAACAATGTTTTGTGTTAGTTTTTTTATTAATAGTTGTGTTAAGGGTAGTGGTTCAAGGTTTGTGAGTTTTATTCAATTTATGTGTGTTTCTTTGGAAATTTCGTGGAGAAGAAAGTCTTGTTTAATTGTTGGGAGAGAATGAGAAAAAAATAAAATTTTCAGGAATTTTAGGGGCTCACGGTTACTAAGCTTATCTTAGTAACCGTGAGGTGCCTTCATTTTGGTACATAACTGGAATCCATATTATCTCACGGTTACTATGTTTTTCATGGTAACCGTGACCTATGTCAATATAGTTCTAGTAGCCATTTGCGTGTTATCTCACGGTTACTATGTTTTTCATGGTAACCGTGACCTATGTCAATTTTGTTCCAGTAGAAAGTCGCGTTTTATCTCACGGTTACCATGATTTTCATAGTAACCGTGAGATATCTTTGTTTTAGTCTAGTAGCAAATTTCATTTTATCTCACGGTTACTATTAAATTTATAGTAAACGTGACATAGGTCAGTTTTTAGTCCAGAGGCTTTTGTTGGGTTACCTCACGGTTACTATGATTTTCATAGTAACCGTGTTGGTTTAAAAAAAAAAAAAGAAAAAAAAATATTTTGAAAACGTTACCCTAATTTTAAGAAACCCTTTCTTTTTCTATTTATTTCCTTTCTTTTCGTCTTCTTTCTCTCTTTCTCTCTCTCTCTCTCTCTCTTCTTCACCTCCTCCGTTCTCCGCCGCTTCGCCGCCTCCTTCTCCGGTAAGTTTTCTTCTTGTTTTTTATCTTTTTCTTCTTTCTTTTTTTTTAGATCTAGGTTGAATCTAGTTTTTCATGTCCTTCTTTTTCGTTTTTCTTTTTCTTCTTTGTAGTTTTTCTTGTTCTTGTTTTTCTTCTTTGTCGTTCTTCTTCTTCGTTCTTCTTCTTCTTTTTTCTTTTTTGTTTTTCTTCTTTGTTTTCTTATTCTTTTCTTTTTATTTTTCGTTGGTATTTTTCTCTGACATTTTTCTTGCTTGTGATTGTTTTAGCTTCTTTATTTTCTCCATCATCATCATCACCAAGTAAGTCTCCTTTCCTCTTGTTTATTTTAATTTAATTTTATTTAATTTTAATTTTAATTTTCTTCTATTTTGCATATTTTCGGTAGTTTCTATGTGTGTTTTTGTTTTGTTTAAATTTTTGTCTAGTAGATTCTACCTATGTTTTTGTCTTCCGTTTTATTTTCTGTGTTACCTCACGGTTACTATGATTTTCATAGTAACCGTGTTGGTTAAAAAAAAAAAAAAATTTGTTCATTGGTAGTTTTGTTCCTCGTTTTCTCTCTTTCCCTACATTTTCGTTTAACTCATTTCAAATTTCTTCTTCTAATGTTTTCCTTTTTGATTTGTGTTCTTTGTTTTGTTACTTATCTCTAGGTTTTAGTCTTCCTTCTTATTTTAATCTGTGTGTGTCTATATATATTTATATATATATAAGTTCTGATTTTGAGTTTTAAGTCTACCTTTGGTCTAATGTGGATTGATTTTGTACGTGTGATGTAAAGCCACAGGTATGGTCTCTTCAACCCCCTTTATTTTTCTTTTGTTATTTCTTTTATTTTTCTGCATTGGGTTGATTAAGTTAGAGGAATTAATGGATTTGCTTGGTCATGTCTATGTCGTATGTTTTCTTGTGTTGGTTTTATTTCTTTTTCTTGCCATAATCTTCGCAATTGAGCCCTGTGTCTTTCTCTTTAATGCCCTGCATTTTTCCTGTTTGCTGAATATGATGAGTGCAATGTTTGAATTCTTGCTTGAATGCATACACCGATACATCGATATTGTCCTGCCTACAGATTTAGTAAATGTTGTTAAACGCATTGCTTTACCATGCATTGTTGACACTGTACCCCAATTTCTGGTTGTGATTTGGAACTGTTGCACGCACTTGGTTAGTCATTCATTTATCAAGCATATTTTAGGCTCCAATAAGCATGCCAAATCAATATTCTTTTGTCTAAGTTAGCATTTGCATTTACATGCTTGTGTGTACTATTTCTATCCTGGAGGTATATAGGCTAAAACGATTCGACCTGCGGGCTACTGGTTTCCAAAGGATGACTCGGTCATTGTGGTTGAGTGCCACTTACCTCCCAGGAACTTGTGTATGACATACATTTCTTTATGCATTCTCATCTATTCTTGCTATAATTATGTTTATTTTCCTCTCCAACGTTGTAAACTCTTAATTTTGTTGTTTGTGGGCAGTGGCACCTAAAAGAGCTCGTGCTTCTAGTTCTTCACAAGCACAGGACATTATCCCACTTGCCAGGCAACCCTCTCCTTCTGAAGAGCCTGCTGGAACTAGTCAGCAACCACAGCCAGCCCCTGTGCCACAGAAGCCACAGAAGAAGAAGGGACCAAAAATTCCAAGCTGGGTTCCTGAACGATTGCGGACCAACTATGTTATCTTCTCCAACTGCGAGTACTTGCCTTCTGTTTATCTAAATCTGAGTTTGCTGGAGCAGTTGGGGATCAAGGGGGAGATTGAGAGCCACATTGACGCCATCGGTTGGGGCAAATTCTTTAACTGTAGGGAACTGGTTTATCCAGATTTGACCATGGACTTCCTTTCTACAGTGCAATTCCATTTTGGGCAGGGTAACAGTTCCAACAAGGTGACCTTCTTCTTGGAAGGTCGATTCTATGATGTGCCTTTGGCCGAAGTCACTGAAGCTTTAGGATTTCCCTCAGATGGGATCTATGCTTATGAAAAGCATTCAAAGGATAGAGCTTGGGAAGACATAAAAGACCCGCTAATTGGAGGCCCTTATGTGGCCGGCACCACCAAGTCTCATTTACTGCGGGATCATGCCTTCAGAATCTTACATTGGTTCTTTTCTATGTCTTTTATATCTCATGTGTAGAGTGCAGGACAGATCAATCTTCCAGAGGCTCTCATTCTTTCTTGCATGGTGCGACATTGCCGCATCAATAGAGCATATCATTGGTGGAATAAGCTCGAGGTGATGCAACAAAAACTGACCAAAGTGAAGAAGATCTCCTTTGGTGGATGGGTGACCATGATTGCCAGACATTTCGGGCATCCACTGGACATTGACAAAAGCCTCCCTGCAGCTGCCTACATTGATTCCAAGATGCTCAAGAACATGAAGATATTGGTTGATGATGTGACTACGGAGCATGGGTTCAGGCTAACAACCAAAGAGGAATACTTGCATAGGATGGAGCGCAGCTTGTGCCATCCTCCACCTGCCCCGGATCATGATGCAGTCACTTTGTCCTCCGCTCAGTACACTGCTTTGATGGATCGTATGGACATTTTGGTTGCTAACCAGGAGGAATTCAAGTAGCAACAACAGCAAATCATTGAGGCATTGGCTGCCCTGAACTCCCGGCTTGATTCCCAAGTGCCTCCGCACATTTGAACAGGAAGTCCCTTCCCCCTCTCTCCTTTGATCTTATTTTTTGTTTGCCCCATGCTGAGGACAACAGGTTTTGAAGTGTGGGGTGGGAGAATATATTTTCCCTTTATTGACATTGTTATAATTTTGAATTGTGTAAATGTGGTGGAAATTTGAACAATTGTTGGATGTTAATTTTGTTGCGAAAGGATTGCTTTGTGCAGATTATCTATTCACAGGCTGGGATTCAAATGGCAAAAATTGTGAAAATCTTGAACCATAACTCTTTTTAATTTTGTTTAAGTTGTTTAGTCTTTCTTTATAAATTTTTGCATTGTGAATGTTGATTTATGTTTGCAGTTTATGTTGCTTCAATTGAATTTATTTTATGTTTTGCATTTCCTTATGGTTTTAAGTAGATGGTTTTGTTCAAAAATCCTTTATTTAAGTTAGAATAAATTTTTTTCCATTGAGTTATTAATTACCTTACCTTTAGCTTGAGCTGCCAGTTAATCTTGAATTGAATTAGCTTAGACTCGTTTTTGAACTGATAAGTTGAAAAGACTGGATAGCCGGAGAGCAGTAGTTTGTTCAGTAAAGAGTTCTTCTTTAAATTGATCTCAGTTAATTATATATCATTCAGTTTTCTTATTTAATGAGCACATTAGGCTAAATAAAAAAATATAACAATAAATAAAAATCCAGTGAGTGAAAGCAGTTAGGTGAAGAAATTTTGGAATAGCTAGAACCTTCCTCATCACCCTTCGAAACAAATATTCAATTTAGGCAGGTATAGGATATGACCCAGGCAGCCTTCTTTGGTAACTAACTTTTAAATGACTTTTGACCTACCCTTAGTAAATTTTACCATTGTTAGCCCCCTGAGCTTAATTGGTATGCTAAAAGCGTACTACATTTTTTTTATTGCACTAATGCTTAACCATATAGCCTAAATGCTTTTGTCTTTCCCATTTTGGAATTGGCCACTCTAGGTTTGGTAACGAAATTTGCATGTCGGTTTGATGAATTTTTGATTATCAGTTAGAAAGGGGGAAGTTGAATAAATTTTTAGAAGTTGTTGAGCTTAAATGTGTTAAAAATTCTGGGACATGGATGATAAACAATTAGTGCTTTTGGTATCCACACAAAAAAAAATCAGTTGTAATGCTGCAGAAAATTTTAATTGATTCATGATTGCAGAAAATAAGTGTGGGGTACCTAGCATTTATAGGAAGTGTCATTTATCTTACTTCCTACAATTTTGAGAATCCAACTAATGGCCTAAGATCAAATTTTCATTCTTATGATGATAGGGTATGGATTTTGAAGAAGTTCTTTGAGAAAGTTAGGTGGGTTTTGTTTCTGGATAGTGTGGCTAATTCTATATTGCTAACCTTTAAAATCATTGGAACCTTTGCCTTATCCCCATTACAACCTTAATGTAAGCCCTGGTGATCCTATTTTGCTCTAAATTGTCTAGTGGAGATGACCCTTGTGGTTCAGGTGCTAAAGGAGAGGCTTATGACTATTCTACGTTTCAAACACAAAAATTGTCATAATACTTTGTTTGCTTGATTGCTGGAATTCACTGGTAGTTTTGGTTTTGAGGAAAATAAATCTATTTTAGCCTCACACACACACACGAGAAATTGTTTGATATAGATCAATTTGAGTCTTTTTGATGAAGTTCATATTCTGAGTGACTTCTGCTAAGTGTTGTTCTGGCACTTCTGATTTTTCATGTTCTGAATTGAGGTTTTAAGCTTTTCAAGATTGTGGATAATTCATTTGCTTGAGGGCAAGCAAAGTCTAAGTATGGGGTATTTTGAGAACTCAATTTCAGTATTTAGTTTTAGTTTAATTTGAGTCTAGTTTCATTGATCTCTTAGCATCTTTTGCTTTGTTTTTACTACAATTTAATAATTTATCCGATTCTCAGTTAATTCTAGCTTTTGTGTGATTTTTGAGAGTTTTTGACAGATTTTGTGATTTTTAGGTACCTCACGGTTACCAGGAATTTCCTAGTAACCGTGACCCATGCATTCTGTCGAAACGCACATTCTGTCGAAACGCACCGTTTTGAAGCATGTCACGGTCAGCATGGCAATTGTACTTGATGGGCTGGTAACCGTGACCTATGGAGTTTTTAATACAGAAGTAAGAAGAGAAGCATCTCACGGTTACTAAGGATTTCCTAGTAACCGTGAGGCAGGCAACTTTTTAGTCCAGAATGAAGATGAGAACTATCTCACGGTTACCAAGAATTTCATGGTAACCGTGACCCAATCCTGAATTTAGCTCCGAGCAGTCTCACGGTTACTAAGAATCTAGTAGTAACCGTGACCCATTTGAATCAAAAGAGGGTTTTTTATTAGAGGTCACGGTTACCACGAATTTGGTAGTAACCGTGACCCATGCTGACCTTTATAAAGCAGAGTTTTCTGAAAATCGGGAGAGGGTAGTTTTTTGGGTAAAATTTCAGTTTTTAGGGTTTCTTTCTTCTCTCTTTAAGTTCTTAGTTTATTTTATAGACAAAAATACATAGACATACTTGAAAATAGTGGGATTTACACAAAAAACACTTAGATTAAACATAGATATAGAGTTTACAAGTATAGATTTACATATTTTGAAGCTCATTTTTCCTGAAAGCTTTGGAGAAAGAGATTGAAGGGCTTGGAGTCAGCTGGGTTTTCTTCACCATGAACTTCAGGGGTTTTTCTATCTTTTTCTCTTTTCATTTGATTATGGATTGTGAGTAGTCTTTTTGTTGCTTGGGGATCTTTGAATCCCCTGCTCATAATGTGAATATTGAACTCAAATTTATTTTTACATGAATGGATAGTCTATTTCACTAGTACTTATTTGTTTATCATTGATTTTTCGATCTATTAAGTTATTTTGTATCCATGGATGAATGGTGTTTATCATATATCTTGATGGGTATTGAGCCTAATAGATTGGAGTTTATGAATGATTTAGCTCAGTTTTTCTATCATGAATATTGTCTATTTTGGATGGCTCCGGAATGGGACTCTAGATGTATGGTATTTGTGATTCTAAAACTAGAGTAGGGAGTGAAATAGATGGGTTTTGGGTTGCCTGGCTTCGAAATGGGACGGTAGACCGAACTTAGGATTTTAGACCTGGGTTTAAGCTAGTTATTGGGCTGGCTCTGGAATGGGACGTTTAGCAACTAGAATAGCTGGCTTCGGAATGGGACGCTTGGGTTAAGATGGGTTATCCCGAGTTCATTCATGTATACTTTTATGTAAAAATTTATTCACATTTGGGTATGGGGTGGATAAGTGAACCCGAGTAACGCTTTACTTCTATAGATATTTACATTTGCTAATTTTTCAGAATTTAATACACTGAATTTAAATTTCTCTATTTTACATACTTAGGTTTTTAAGTTACATTACATAAATCAACAATTCATACACACAAACAATTGGGAATTCTTTAGCATACAATTAATCCTCACAGTCTACACACACACACATTTCCCTTGGGTTTGATATTGAGGGTCCTAACTATACCCCACTTTATTACTTGTCGATCTAGTGCACTTGCTAGGGTTGCAACACTCACCTAGTGGACCCAGAAAAAAGGAAAAGGGTTTTGCAACTTTTCTCTAGCTCTTAGAGCCATACAAGTATAGAGTCAGAAATCCACAACACGAGCTTCTCTACCAACCACTTCTATTGATAGTGCACCCCAAGGATCTAAGAGATTTGATAATACCATATGTAACACTATGGTTGATGCCATCCAGGTGAATGTTGGAGATATATAAGAGTCTATTTAAGATGCAAGTCAAAAGATCACTTATAGAAAGATTGTCCTTGAGCACAGACTTCTACAATAGCTATTCCAGTAGAAAAACCTAGCACTACACCACTCAGAGGTCATGGAAGAAGTGGAACCATTAGAGCTGCACCAAGGAGAGGGAGTGAATAAATGCCTTAGCTGTAGATAGATGACAATTTGGTCCTACATTACCAATTAGAGTCGAAGAGGACCAGGATGCTCTTAATGTCATAGTAGGCAAATTTTATTTGTTTAATGCTCTCTTTTATGCTTTGATAGATCCTATGTCAACACACTCGTATCTTAGCACAAAGATACAAGTGTTTAGTTAGATCATAGCTAGATCAGGATATATTCATAAGCAATCCTTTGAGGCATAGTATGGTAGTAAATAAGGTTCATATAGAGGTCTAATTCAAATACAACAAACCACTTTCCTTGCAAATTTGATTGAGCATCATTCTCATAAGTTTAATATTATCTTGGGAATGGATTGGCTCCATAAACATCAAGTGATAGTTGATTTTCCATTAAAATGAATTACATTAAAAACTCCCAAAGGGCAGGAGATCACAATTATGGGTGAAAGATCAGACTTTTGTCAAATATTATATTGGTTACTGCAGTGAAGTGATGCATCAGAAAAGGGTGTGAAGCTTACTTAGCTTATGTGGTGGAAGCTAAGGAAGAAAAGCCAAAAATATTGATATTCCTATTCTTTGTGACTTCTTTGATGTCTTTTCTAATGACTTACCAAGATTGCCACCAGAAAGGAAAGTTTAATTCACTATTGATGTTGTTCCTAGTATTGATTCCATTTTTATAGCTCCTTATTGCATGGCACCTATGGAATTGAAAGATTTAAAGATTTAGCTGCAATAATTGCTTAATAAGGGATTCATCTACCCCAATGTGTCACCTTGGGGAGCACCAATATTGTTTGTGAAGAATAAGGATGGATCACTATGACTTTGCATTAACTATAGGCAGCTGAATGAAATTACAATAAAGAACAAATACCCCTTCCCCAAAATTGATAACTTATTCGATCAATTGAAAGGTGCGGGCATATTCTCCAAAATTGATTTGAAATAAGGCTACCATAAATTAGCCTTTTGCAATTGATATGGCCTTTTATGAGTTCTTAGTCATGCCATTTGGCCTCACCAATACACCAGCAGCATTCGTGGATTTAATAAACCTAATCTTTCACCTATATCTTGATTAGTTCCTGGTGATATTTGTTGATGACATTTTGGCTCATTCAAAGACTTCATAAGAACATGATAAACACTTGAGAATTTTTCAATAGACTTTGAGAGATAAGTACCTATATGAAAAGTTTAGCAAGTGTGAATTATGGCTCAATGAAGTTACTTTCCTTGGTCACATGGTGTCAATAGAAGGAATTAAGGTTGACCCTAAAAAGTTTGAGGCTATCTTAGAATGGAAACCCCATAAAATGTTGTTAAAGTTAAAAGTTTCCTTAGGTTAGCTGCTACTATAGATGATTTGTAAAGGGGTTTTCTATGATAGTTACTGCACCCATAAGGTTACTACAAAAGAATGCTAGAATTGAGTGGACCAATCGATGCATGAAGAGCTTTAAAAGGTTGAAAAATATGTTGATTGAAGCTCCCATTATCACATAGCCCACTTCAAGTAAAGCTTTTTATCATTTGCAGTGATGCTTCGAGAAGTGGATTAGAATGTGTACTAATACAAAAAGGAAAAGTGGTGGCTTATACTTCCTAATAGCTTAAAACGAATGAAAAAACTATCTTACTAATGATTTGGAGCTAGTAGACATTATGTTTGCCTTGAAGATTTGGAGGCATTACCTATATGGTGGAAAATGCCACATATACACTGATCATAAGAGTTTGAAGTACTTGCCAACCTAAAGGAACTCAATTTGAGATAGAGGCACTTGTTAGAACTTATTTAAGATTATGATTGTGTAATCGGTTATAATATTTGTGTCAGACCCCAACATAAGCCCTAATAGAATTAGTAAATGATTAAATGGTAGTTTTGGTTTAAAACGTATATATTAAAAACCTGATGATTGGATGGATTACAAGTTAAGGCCTAAAGGATAAATTGATCATTTTATATTATCTATGCAAGTAATTAGATCAAAGAGATAATTTAGAGATTCAATTGAAATAAAAGGAAGATGTTGGGGTAGAAAAATGAAATAAGAAAAGATAAAGGATCAATGTGGGAATTGTATGTAAATGAGGTCATCATCCACTTACTCCTTTAGATGCTTAAGTAAAGAAGGAAAGGAGAAGAAATTGGGTAGAAAAGGAAGGTAAAATGTTGGCCATTCCAAAGGAAAA